>OZ023274.1:69230228-69830228 GCA_964007475.1 Hybos culiciformis | reverse complement strand
GTAACAAAAAAAAAACAAAACAGGTTTATAAATTTTAAAAGAGAACCTTCGTTGCGTTTATTGAATCCATAATATTGAATTTAAAATAAAATTGGAGAGTCAATTGGAAAATTGTTGTAGAAATTATGATGTTTGTTTACATTATTAAGATATATATATAGTACTTGGTGTACATAAAAATTTAAAATTACTTAATTTATAAATAATAAATTATCAATTTGAATTAAGTGAAATTTTGTTAAAACTTTAAGCTTTCGTGAGAATCAAAATATACTTGACATTGACAGTGCGGTGTACCTAGGCTTCTTATGTTCTAAATTTTTCTATTTGTTTTACTTAGGATCTCTCCTGCGGACTCTACATATTTTAATTTGCAGATAATGTACTATAATTTTAAGATACTAAGGTTGCTTCCAAGAAACCTCTAAAATTCAAAGTCATTTTAATATCGGATTAAAATTTTAAGATTAAGATTCATTTAGGGTTTGATAAGATAAAATTTTTTGAATATCAAAATATTGATTAGATATTAATAAAAAAATATTATTGTTAAAATTAAATTTAAAAAAAGAAAGATTAATTAAATATAATCTTAAATATAGAGAAACAAAATAATGCGATATCAAAAAACTTAGTATCGAAAAATAGATGGGAAAATATTATCTTTCCTGCGTTTTTCTATTGTTTGCCATTTATTTTGGACTAGCAGTATTGGCAAAGATTTGGTCATTTGTTTTAAATTTTTTTTTATTATTTTATTGAAATCTACTTCCCTCATGCTAAGAAATTTTATCCATAATTTTGGTTTTTCGTTGTATTAGAAAAATGCACTTAAACCTTCCCCGAAACACGATCAGTGCTGAAAGCAGCTTCAAAATTAATCCAGTGAATGAGTTTACATTATTATACGTATATGTATTTGTCTTTTTTGTATATTGTATACATACTATAGATTTATTTGTACAACTCTTGAACCGTTAATATTTTTTTTTTAATTATCATTATTATTATAATGAATATTTTGAGAAAAGTCTGTATAAAACCTGTTCTAAAGATTTCTATGGTTCCGTATGCTTAAAGAAATTAACAAATTGGAATTATGATAGTTCCCATTATATCGCAGGTTACAAAATCTTACTTTAAACAACTGGGAACAGTTTTTTTAAGTATTTATCACAGAGTACATAAGGCATGAAAATAATTATTTTTAGCTGATGAACTTCATCGACTATCAACTGAGGTAAATTGATGAAGTCAAATGTATGTATGTGTTATTGAAATATCAACTTTGTACAAAATCGATTCGTAACAGTTCAATCCAGAATAGAAAACAAAGAAAAGTCTTTTAAATCACAATTCACAATATCTATCTATTAATTGAAAATCAAGCTGACTTTTAAGCGGAATCTTACTTACTTTGAATGAAGTTTGCGTAACCAAAAGTCTTACTTCCAATTTGATTTTACTTGACACAATTCTATGATTTAACCTTAAATTCCTTAACATTTTAACAAAATGCTATATATGTATATAACTAGTATTATTATGATTTTCAATTAAAATATTAAATTAATCTATAAGAAATTTATTTTGAAGATAAAAGTAGGTAATAAACAAAAAATAAAAAAAAAAATATTAAAATAATTTTATTTTCTTTTTGAAACGAAGTGCTTATTTTGATAGAAAATAGTTGACTGAATATTTTTCTGGAGCTTATTTAAAGCTTTTTAAATATACATAATAAAGTTCAATAAAACTAAGAGTTGCCACCATAGTGAAAGAAAAATTTGATAAATTTATTTTTGGAGCTTTTTATTTTTGAGATTATTATTTTCTGTGTTCTTAATTGTCAATATGTTTAAAAATTACAAACCTTGTATCTTGTAGAGTTTATTTCACTTATAGCTTACCGAAATGGTAGTCTAAAAACATTAATATTATGTATTAATTCTGTAAATGTTTCTGAAATTAAATAATGAAAAATAATTGTATTTTATTTTAATTATTTTATTTCTTTTTTTTTTATACATTTAATTTTACATTTTTGGTTTTTAAAATTATGATTTCGATTTTTAGTTTTTTTTCTTAGCACTCAAGGTACACATTTAAAATGAAATATATTTAAATTAAATTGGTTTTTAGAACATTTAGAAATAAGTATGAATCGTATTTAGGTAAAAGTGTATTCATTTTTATGTTGAATTTAGACTGTTATTTTCATAAACGAAAATATTTTGGAAGTTTATAAATTTTTTTTTTTGCAAAATTCTAATTATTTACCAATTTTTTTCACCTTCTGTTAGTTATGTTATAATTATAGAAAAAAATTGTGAAAATACCCAATTGAACACTTTACTATGACTTAGTATTTGTGAATTAATTAATTTTGTTTAATAAATTTATATTTTAAATTATAAGTGTTGATCGTTGTCTTAATCTGGCTTTTATTGCCTGCATCTCACAAATGAATGACTAGGTAAGGTTTAATCTTGCACAAAAGTTCCAAATATATTTTTGGAAAAGTATGTTAAATTTTTCCAGAGTACTCATCAAATTTTGATGTTGTACCTTATTCAACAACCTGAACCTCTAACTAGGTTTTTATTAAAATTTTTCAATTAAAGTGGCGCTAGGATAGATATACATACGTATGTACTTATGTAGTTGGTATTGGTACTTATAAATTTTGCAAAAAAAAAAAAAAATTATCATGTCCTTTTTTATTAATTTTTATTTCACATTTGAATATGTATTATGTAAATATTTTTTACTTATATTATATTTTTAATTTATAATTAATGACATTTGAAAAATAAACATTAATATGAAATTTTCTTAACATTAAGACTATTTAAAAGAGAAAACAGTTTTACTTTTTTATGGTTTTTATTTATTTCTATTTTTTTAGATATGAATGATATTAAGATATTTTACATTAAAAAGAAAATAGATGATATTGGAATGAATAATATATTAATTGTAAGAACTTTATTATTTTTTTTATTTTATTTATGTATTTTTATGTACATACCAATATTATTTTATTTATAGTATTCATTTAATATTTAAATTTGCCGCAAATGTCGTTAATTTTATATAGAATGATTCTAGTAATTAGAAATAAAAACCAAAAAAACATTTTTTTTACTATTATTATTTTTACTAAGTTTAGAATAGATTTCGGAAGTGAAATAATGCTCGAAATATTTTATAAATAAAACTTTCCCAGATATTTTACAACGAAATCAAAATTTCTAAAATCAAATGTCGTAATTTAATATTTTTTTAACCAAAGGAGAGAAACATGTGCCCGGGATAAGTATTTTTCCAACATAAATTTCAATCAACACATCATGGTACAATTCTGTTATAAATATGGTATTTGACGTATTATATAGTTATATATTATTATTTCTGCTCTAGGTTTTAATAAATAATAACTAATTAATAAATTATTGTTAAGACTATGTATTTTGAATTTAAATTTATATTTTCTTCAATAAAAATTATAAATATAAATTTTAATCCTGCTGAAATAAAGTTTCATAAAACTGCGTTTGAAAAATATATAAAATTAAAATATTTTAAAATTTGAGAACAAAAAAACAATTAAATTTTACGATTTATTAAACCCATAAGAGATCAAGAATTGAGATTGTAGATTGATGTAATTATAACAATAGGTTCATTAAAAATGTGCCTCAGACTTTTGGAAGTAAATTTTTCTGTTATATAAATTTTGAAAATACAAAGAATTGGTTATAGTTTTGGTCTGTTGATTATTCTACAATTCTACGAAGTGTTGATAACTATCGACACATAAAAGATTCAATTGAAGCTACGGCACACCACAACCGACATCTCTAGAATCAATTAATAAAAATTTATTATTATAATTTTTGTTATTTAAATTCAATCTATTTATGATCTAAAATATCTTGTATAAATAATTAATCAAATTTCTTTAAATATAAATTATGAATTTAACTGATTATCTATGTCAGCAGTTGGTTTACAAATATAAGGATAATTATGTAGTAAACATTAAAAATTCAAAATTCCATAAAAAAATATATATTTTTTATTTGATTTATATTTCTATTATTTTGTTTTATTTATATGATGATGATGACTATCAATACTTCTTTAAATTGATTTTAGGTATTATGATTAAATGATAATCGATGGGGATCAAAATATAAATTATTTATTGTTTTTATTTATTTTATTACTTTTATGATTTATTTTAATAAAATTGATGTTTATTTTTTTTTTTGTGGATATTTTGCTATATTAATATTAAGATTAATATTATTATGAATTCAGATTAAATGTATATATATTATCTTAAATTTTTTCGGTAATGTAAAAAAAAAATTTAAGTCTTTTAAAAAAATTTCGTTGTGATTTAAAAATTCCTTTGTTTGTTTATAAACATTTTTGTTATTTTTACTATTTTAGACTTATTTGGGGTGGTGTTAACAGGTTTGCTTTATTTAAACATTTTATTTGATTAAAATATATTAAATAAATTATTATGTAAATTCCAGCATTTTAATAATTATTCTGAGGATGTTTATTGCTATACCTATTGCTGATATTTAAAATTAAGTAAATTAGAGTTATCAATATAAAACTGGTTTCAAAAAGTATAAATCAATTGTGCCATACTCAGAACCAACTTTTATTCAAAAAAAAAAAAATTATAAAAATACATGTATCATAAATTTATTAATATCATATTTTACTATTTTTCCTGTCGGTTTTATTTGTTTATATTTACTCAATTTAAATTTCCAAAATTTGTTTGTAATTTGTAGACAAATTTTATTGAACCCATTCTGCCCGGACAATATATTTCTTTGACTCAAGAGAATATAATATTCTTATAGAAAAAATTCTATTCTTTAAAATTTAATTCTTAATAAGTTGTTTTTAAAATTAAATAAAAATTAGAAACTAGAATATAATAAAAAAAAAAACTTGAATTACCATCTTTGTGCGTTTCTTTTTAACAATCTCTCTATTGATAACATTTTGAACATAAATATAACAATTTTTTTTTAATTATAAAAATGTTTCACATTTAGATATTTAAAATTAACAATTTTCTACTTTAACTAGAAGTTATTAAAGATATATGGAATAAATAAATAAACTATTAGACAAAATAAATGTTATTTATTTTAGGAATGAGAGAAAAGTATAAAACAGTATTTGGTGGACGGGATTTGAGTTTAAATTGAAAAATAATTCGCTTTTATTTACATTTGTGGTGTTTTTCAATATTTCCATGTCACATAAATACAACTTCTAAAAAAGTATTTGCACGTAATTACTAAAATCAAAGATATTTTTAAGATTTATGTATGTTCCAAAAAAATTAACATTTATTTTTAAAATACAGAAATTTTATAATATTGATTTATATCCGTTTTAGTTTTATAGTAACTGTAGTAAAATTACATACATTTATACAAATATTTTCGTATTTATGTTCTTGCTAATTGCTATTTTCATCAAAAATAATTTTTAATTGAATTATCACGAAGCGACTGATAGTGGGAGAGAACATTTCAATAAAATAATATAAATAATCATTGAGAAATAGATTTAATAAAAAATGGCAGGATCCAAAATATGTACCTTTTAAATTTAATTAAAATTAATCAATTAATTATATAAATTAATTTTCTTGTTTATGTATTAACTAAAATTTTTTATATTCAATATGAATATAAAATTGTTACTATTTTAATGTTGTTTTTTTTTTTTTTTATTTTTTTTTTTTTTTACAATTAACGATTTCATAATTATATAATTAAAAATATTAATTTATATATTTTTGTTTTAGAAAAACATTCAATTTTCTCACAAACACACCACATCTGCTTGCTTATCATTTTAGCTTAATTATAAATTAAATTCTATTAATATTAAAATAAAAATTAAGCTATTAATAACAAAAATTTAGTTTATTTTTATATAATTATTTTCCTAGTAAAAGAAAAATGAATAATATATAAAAAGATGATATTCTTATGAATATAAATATATTTTTTTTTTTTATTTATTTATTTAGGATAATATTATATAAAATAGATTTGATATTTTATTTTATATTTATAAATAAAATGATATGTTTTGTTTAATTAACAAGTACAATATTTATTTTTGATATGTTTTGATCACTTTTTTTTAAATTTATGATAATGATATGATTAAAATTAATGACAAATCGTAGTTACTGGTACACAATTTTCAGTTTAGAAATAAGGAATCAAGGAATTTTTTTTATTATTCAAATTTTGGCTTTAGGTCCGCACTTTCTACTTCATTTCAGTTCGTTATTATATAAGCCTTACTAAGTATTGTAAATTTGATTCTGAACAATTAAATGATTTTGTTGACTACATTGAGGTCTTGCTATGTATTCATTTTTTATCATATTTCAAATCTAAAAAAAAATTTCCATTATATGTTTCTTTTTAAACAATGTGATTATCTTTTAATTTTCGATAAAGTTATTACGAAGAGATATATTAAGAATGATAAGAAAACAATAATAATTTTGTTATCATGAATCGCAATTATAACTTTCAAAGCATTGTCCTTCTTATGTTGTATAAACTGAAAATTTCTTAAATTTACATTTATAAATTTAATTTTTGTCTACACTCTTAATCAAGTATCATAATCATAGTCTTAGCTTTATTTTTTTTTTAATAAATTCGAAATCCGAAAATGTATTACACAAATTGAAAATAACTAATATTTTCCTAATTTATTTGATGTAATTGTTAAATAGATTTAATTATTTCAATAAGAACATTTCTTAAAATTTAAGCATTAAAATTTTTTTAATAATATTTTTTCCTTTATATTTTTTATATTTTGACTAATTTTACTAAATTTTTTCTAATATCTAATTTAAAAAAAAATCATTTATTTTATTTTATGTATATTTGATATGTATCTTGGTTTTTTGATTGATTTTATTTTCAAAAAATAAAATCATGATATGTAAATTTGTTTATCAATTTTTCAATTGAATTTCAAGTCTCTATTATTTACTAGAGTTGAATAATTTGTTTTGGCTCTATTTTGAACTATGTACTTTTTTTTTATTGTGAATATAAATTGCCATGAGCTAAATTAGAATTATTAATATTTCTACAAAAGAAAATTATTGTGTAATATTGTTGGTTTGCTATAATTTTTTTGATATAATAAATTACTGCCCAGAATGTTTTTCAGTTAAATATTATCTAAAATACGAACCGACTTATTTGAGCAGTTTAAATTCGTTAGTGTTTCGTTTAGAATTTGTAAGGTTCATAAAAAGTAATTTACTAATCAATACATATATGGTATTCTATTATTCTATTTTAAAGTGAGTAATGTTAACGAATATAATTTCTCTTGCAATGTAATGTAAATTATTTAGAAATTCTAGCCTGGCAAGGACGTAGATGTTTTGATAAATAAAAATTTAACTAATGTTCAAAACGGAACCAAAACTTAATTATCCACTATCATATTTTATTAAAATTAATTAAAAATACTCTTTACATTATATTTATTATTATTTTTGATAATTTTTATTATTAGAAAAAAAATCACAAATGTGTAGTTTTTTGCTCTTTATACGTAGCTAACATTTTATTTATTAATAATAATTGTTTTTTCAAATTTCGCAATATTGTTAAATTATTCACAATATTTAAATACTGATTATTATTTTTTTTTTTAATTCATTTCGTTTTTTTTTTTTTTTTAATAGTTGCCTTTCTTAAATATTGCTTTTTATAATTGGTTTTCATTAATTAATTGAATATTCATTACATTTAAATATCGACTTAACATTGCTACTATAATTTTATTTTTTTATTAAGTAAGTCCATTATTCTACCTCTACACTGACTTAAGGATTGAAACTGAGATTGATTTGACTAGTTTGGACTTTGGATTTTATAGCTTTTATATATTGAAAAATAATTCTTTTTTACTTTCTTCACTTTAATTTGTTATTTTAAATAATTTCGTGAACATTTTTGAACACAAATATTCTAATGCCTTGTTCAGACAATGAACTCTGATCATGATAATCTTACTTTTTGTAATTATCATTCTTTTTTCCATGATTTGCTCATACAAAAAAAGTGTCATCGGAAATCATCATTATCGAAAATCATGAAAAATTTCAGGAATGAGTTTATAGTTTTTTACCATCCATGTTACCCATTTCCACTCATTCCTAGTTATTTTTGACTTTTATTTTTGACATATTTTCTTTATTTACAAAACAAAAAAAAATTTGAGTAGCAAATAATATTTATGTTTTTATTTTGTTTGCTTTCATGTTGTTTACTTTTTTTGTTTTCGTTCATAATCGCGTTCACAGACGTTTTCAAAGTATGATTATCTACGTAAATCATGATTACGAAATCATGATTAAGTCGTTGTCTGAACAAGGCATAACTCAAAAAAAAATATTTTCTTGGATAGGGAAATTATGTTGAGTTTTTTCTCTTTTTTAGTACATATTTAAATAATTAAATCTTGCAACTGAAACTTTTTTTTTTTTATAAATTAATAAAATACATTCATACGATAGTAAAATGATTAAATATTTTTAAGCTTCATTGATTCATAAAAAAAATAATTGAATTATAACTTTTGAGCATTTTTTAGCTTTTATTTAAATATAAATAAAAAATTTTTATGCACTTTTTCCGCCCTATTTCATATTTTTCATCACAATGATCGTTTTATTCAAATGGAGCATTAAAAGTAAAAATAATTTTTTTTTTTACAAAAACATATTGAATTGAATATAAAATAATACGTAAATATACATAATAAGTATTATATTGATGCATATTTTATTCAGAATAAAAAAAAATGTTTGCTCTGTCAAACGTACATTTAAAGGAAAAACTTGAATGGAAATTTTCCCTTTCAAAAAAAAAAAAAATTACTGCATTCATGATTTCCTGCCCTATTAATTGAAAATTTAAGAGGAAACAACATAATCAAAGCAAATAATTATAATGTAGTTAGCCTGAAGAAAAACGTAAAAAAAAATTCTAAAAATTATTATGCGTTTAATAATTTGTTAATTAAATGTTTTCTAAAAATTACTTACTGAAATATTGCAAATCATAATTTTATGCGTCGTTATGACTCTACAGGCATTTCAGTTCTTCATTTAAAAATTATTTTGTTAAAAAATTAAAATTCTGTAAATTACAAACTGAAATGTTTTTGTATTGCTAACGACCATTCATTTGCTTACAATTTCTATGTTGTGGAAAACAATATGTAAGCAAAACAAAACGACATATCTAAAAGCATACATAATTTTGATATTTACCCAGCAAAAGGTTAATAATGTAAGAAAATAAGATTTAATACTAGTCGTAAATGAACAATATAAAATAATAAATAAATAGCCAACAACAGCGTGAGCTGAGCATGTCCTATAACATTTGTCAAAGTATTTCATGTATAGTGAGAAAATTACCTTTTATAAGATGAACTTACTACAACGAAAAATTTCCTTTACTATAGTTTAAAGTTTAGTCAATAATAACAATTAAAACTATTTAGAAAAATTTAACATAATTTTTTTTGTTTGTTTATAATTTATTCTTCTGGCCAACCTAAATCTTCACCAATTAATTCATAAAATTTTTGATTATATTCAGCAAAAAATTTCCTTAATTTTGATATTATTAGAGGATTAACATGCGGATGTTTTCGTCCCTTTGTTTCGCGTAAACATCTATCACCACTGTCATAACGAAGACAATAAAATCCTTTAGTTTTATTAAAATAGAAATGATTACTATTAATCCGATGTTCAATGCCTAAAAATATATAAAACAAAATATGTAAATAATTAATAATTACATACAATAATTATACATCTATGCATATCTTATGAATTTTAAAATAATACCCATAGTAAATAAGACATTTTAAAATAAGTATTTAGTTTCTAAATTTGTTGCCTTTTATTATGTTATGGTTACGAAATCTTAATTAGAATGTATTGAAAAATATTTTAATTAATTGTATTGATAAGAGTTTTTTAAGGTTGACAACGCTCTAATTCTGTTATTTTTAACCAGAGGGTCTTAATGAAGAATCAAGGCCGCAACAAATTTATGGTTATTGAGAATAAGGTCAAATACTGTTTATTAAAGTATAATTATTTTTTAAAAAAGACTATATCGACATCAAAAAAATTATCATCTCGTTGAGCCAATAATCGAAACTTTGAGTATTTTATTATATTTTTAAGTTCTTTGCAATACCACCTTATAGTTTTAATTTATTCCAACTCAAATAAAAGTTTAAATATAATTAAAGTCTTAAGCTGGCAAATTATTATTGAATATTTTTGCGATACATTCTATTAATTATTAAAATAATTTATTTTCTTTAACATTTTATAATTGTATTGAAAATATCTCACCTAAAAAGGATTCAATACGTTTTAATTGTGAAACTGGATCATCAATTAATTGATCACCATTGACAACTAATAATTGCTCTCTTGGGAAGACTTCCAACCAACGATGCAAGTGTAAATAATACATTGAAATAGTTAGTGGTCTGTAGGATTCATTAACTGTTCCATTGGGAAATATGGCAAGCTCTTCAAATGTTCTGAAAAGAATAATGAAAATAATTATTGACTGCAATTTATATTACTTTTAACTGAAATAATTTTAACTGTACACCTAATAAATAACTAAAAAAATTATGATACTACAAATTTTATAATTTATTATTCAATTATTTTACACAATGTGTTAAATTTATCTTATTTATTAAATACAGATATTTAGAAATTATAACCAAACCCATAAATGAGTTTTGAAAATAGACAACAAATACATATTACTATGGCAGAAATGCAAATGAAGAATTTTCGTTAGATGTTCAGTAATTTTTATTTTTTGCTTATAATACTTTTCTGTTCCAACATTTCAACAATAATTTTGCAATATTATTAAAAAAATCATATTTTGTTTTCTACATTCTAATTACATTTTATTTAGGTACCTATATCTTAAATTTACATATTATTTCTATCAATTATTTTTTTTTTTTGATCTAACCATATACCTACATATATTTTATATAAAAAAATTTTAATAATAAAAACGTATGAAGAAAAATATAAGTAATTTCTTTAATTGCAATTTCTGACTTTTTCAAAATGCACATGCATTTATTTTATTTTCCACTCACTAAGCACATTGTATACAACGTAGCTCTGTAGAATTCGATATATATTATAGGTACATATAACAAAATAAAAATCAAAAATTAAATGGAAAATTAAAATAAAATCATTTTTAAAATTCTGTTACCAAAATGTAATTATAATGGGAAAAGGATAATAACGTCAATTAGGGTGTCTACAAATTGATTTTTTTTTATGAAACATTATACATAAATATTTCGTATTTGAATATTCTAATGTCCTTGCAAAGTAAAATTGTTTATGTTTTTCTTTAGAATTAAAATTTATAGAAAGGAACACAATTTTTACAAGCATTTTTATATATATATACAGATATGTACATGTAGAACTTTGATTTTGTACCGTCATTAGTTAATTAATGATATATATTTAAGTTTTTTTTGTTTATAAGTATTTGCAAAACTGAAAATAGAGTTTTTCTTTTAGAATTTATTGGATTAAAATATTTTTAATGACAGCACATTTTCGATTTCTCTGTAAAGCAATAATTTCCGAAATTCATCATTCAACTGAAAATAAAATTACATATCAATTAAATCACAAGTATCAAGAATGTTTTTAATTATGCAAACTTCTAGAAAGTTATTTCTGTGATCATAATTTATAGATTAATTCATTTGGATTTTGATAAAATTCGATTTTTATCCAAAAGGATTTTGATAAATTTCATTGTGAAAATTTTGATTTTGAAATTTGAATTTCCCTGCAGGTTTGGTGTTTGGTGGAGTTTGGTGCAAGTTTTATGATCGTTTTAAATTATAATTTTTTATTTTAAAATGTGTTTGTTGATTGTTCTTTTTAAATTTTTAAAATTCATATCCAATCCAACCATAAAATTTACGTATAGAAATTCATAATTATTTTATTACTTATGTGTCAAACAATATAAGTGTGTCGCAGGGTTAATGTAACCTGATAACCTTTATAAAATTAACCGTCATAAATATAAAAAAAGAATATAAATAAAATTAAAAGCATTAATCTTCTGTGATGCATACACATCACACAGTACAAACTTTACACATACATAAAAAAAAAAGAAGAAAATTTCAATATTTTTCTTTTCATACAGCAATTATTTTCTTTTCTTTATATTTATTCATGAAAATTGTTTTTTTTTTTTGGAAACTCACTTCGAAATAGAAGATGATAAAGTTGTTCCAGACAAAGATGAAATAGATGATGGTGAATAATAACCAGTGTTTAAACTGTTACTAATTCCATCATTTCCACTACCTACAAAATTATCATTTATTTCATGACTCCTAAACGAAATATCATTTTCTGATAAGGATTTTCCATTACTAGTGCCGCTATTAATGCTATTGCTAATGTCGCCATCACCGTCACTTCTACTGATTATACTACTTGTATCAATTTTTTTTAAATTTATTGGCTGATGTTGGATAACATATTTTAGTTGCTTCAGTTGTTGTTGTTGATTATTATTATTATTAATATTATTATAATTATCTACATTATTACTTGGCAAAGATTCAGCTAATGGTAGTGAAACAGTTGCAGCATGACTTCTCAATTGAGTGTAATCAGATATTGCTCTTGTAACTGGTTCTCGAACTATCAATAATAATTTAATGCTTGCGTTCATTGCACGTACACGTTCTGGAACCTATCGGAAGTAAATATAAAATGATAATGGTTTATTACGCATATTAAAAATAAAAATATTGTAGTAAAAAAACTGAAGGAACTTGTTACAATTCAGTTAAAAACAAATTACCTACATACTATTACATATATATATGTATATAAGTACAAAGTATGTATACAAGTAAATTTGTACATAAGGGGAACAAATAATATAAAACTGTGTTATGGTGTTTTCCTAATTTACTCATTTTAACAATATTGATTTACCTTAAAGATTTCAACTTCGAGAAAATTTTTACACAATAATTTGTTGAATTATTATAAAATGTAATAAGTTTACAATGTTTTATTGTAAACTTATTACATTTTAAAATTAAACAGCATTTTGAGAACAGTTGTAAATATAAGAAATTTACATTTTTTGGAAGCTTAGAGTTCTTATAACTAAAATTGTTTTTTAAATTATAATATGCAATTTAATTATGAATAAGTTTTATCTACTCAAAAAAAAACATACAAAAATTGTTTTTCATTTAAAGTTCCTTATTGCAGTAATAGTCTAATTTTAAAATATTTTTTAAGTTTCGATTACATTAAATTTAATGTATAGTTATAATAAAAAATTATTAATCAAATTTTTTTTTAATTTTTGTTCAAATATGACAGTGCGACAAAAATTTTTTTTATTTATTCTAGTCATTTTGCTTTATTTGAAATAAATATGTGTATATAATGTATAAAATATTAATATAATGATATTTTCGTGTACCCAACTTTATTTACATATTATAAAGAATTATATTTTATGCTTTTGGGCAATTTGAATCTGATATATATATATAATGTTTGTATGAACCTATAGTATGGTTTTAATTTATGTGATTTGAAATTTATTTTCCATATAACACATTCTACATATGTAGATACATAAGTAATACGTATACTGTGTACTTCTTATTAGTAATATTTTATACAAAAAATTATGTACGTACGTTTTGTTAACATGTAAATAATTTTTGAATATAATATACTTTTATCGATCATTTATATATAATATTTTACACAATATTATCACAGTGATTTACGGTATTTAATAATAATACATGATAATTTACAAGTAAAATGAGCATAAAAAAGGATTTAAGCAAATAAATTAAATATGTAGGTACTAATAAATATAAATATAATATTCTATTATTAACTTAAATTTAAGAATTTTCAGCTTGCAAATAATTACATAAGACACGGCCTTCGGCAAAATCGATGTGGATAGGTTCCTTTATTTTATCATTTATTGAAAAAAAATTCAGTAAATCAACATTATATTTTTTAAACACAAAAATATTCAAATTTAAATAAATTTTCATTCTAATTGATCCTAATTTACATTTTTTCCGTATACATATTCAAAATATATACATGCAATAGTCCATACAGGTGATATATATAGTATAAAACAATAAAGAAAAAATAATTTTCACTTTCAAATTAAATTGAATAATATATATTTAAACAAAAGAAAAAAAAATGTTCACCGATTTTATTATTTAAATATGTACTAAAAAGTAGAAAATAAAAAAAATATAATTTGCGAATCCAAGAAATTTTTTTTTATGTTAGAAAATTCGTTGACATGAATATATTTGACTAAAAATTAAAATTTAGTACGTACATATATAAAACGGGGGATGGAAATAAGGCCGCGGGAAATAAGGCCGCGACGTTTTTTTGTTGCGGTCTTATTTCATTTTGAAAAATGAAATAAGGCCGCGAAGATTTTTTCGCGGCCTTATTTCGTTTTTCAAAAAGAAATAAGGCCGCGAAAAAATCCTCGCGGTCTTATTTCATTTGAAAAATAAAATAAGACCGCCAAAAATTCCTCGCGGCCTTATTTCATTTTTCAAAATGAAATAAGACCGCAACAAAAAACCTATCGCGGCCTTATTTCCGCGGCCTTATTTCACTGCGCCATATAAAACATCCATTTTTTGTAATTTAAAACTTTTTAGTCTCTAATAAGGCTGTCACACTTCGACTTTTTAATGGCTTTTTGAAAAAGCTATCATCGTTGTGGCTATTTCGTGGCTTTTTCCGTACAAAAAAAAAGGAAAAAAAGCTAGTGGCTTTTCAAAAAGCCACTAGAAAATCAGGGATCAAATAACAAATGAACTCTGTGAGAAAAAAAATAAACTAACAATTGCATACTTTCAAACGAATAAAAAAACAAAAAAAATTCCGAAAAAAAAGGAAAAAAGATACGACAAAAAGAGAAAAAAAAAGAAAAAAACCAAAAAGTGCAAGTGTGAACGCATTTCAAAAAGCCGTCATGAGTAGTGGCTTTTTAGTTGTAGTGTGACTCGCTTATAATACCTTGATCGCGCCTATTTTTTTCCGGAACTGTAAAATTCTTTCCTATTTGTCTTCCGGAACTGTAAAATTCTTTCGATTTTTCGAATATGAAAAGTAATTTTCGAAGAGAAAGTTTCCACTTTTTCCGGAAATATTTTTAGGTGCGAACAAGGTATAATTTGCAAACATAAGTGTCAATTTCAGTTGCGTTACCGTCGGGTTGGAGTTGATTTAATATTGTATTGTCACCGAAAATAAGCCTCTGTACAAAATTTGCGTAAAATCGGTTGGCGGGAAGTGGATCAAATAACAATTGCAAGATGACAAACATATAAAGTCACAGACTTTGTGTTTTAAATAAAATCGTGTAAAAAAAGAAAAAAAATGCGACAAAACTAAAAAATGAGATCTTTTTTTTTTTTTTTTTTGAACTTTACTTGTATTGTATATTTTTTTTTTATTATTAAATTTAAAAATTTATAACGAGAGAAAATAAAACCATTAAAGTTTATTATGTTTTCTTGTCATTATTTTTATTCTTTGGTCCTTATGCTGCAGATGTGGTCAAAATAAAGCTTTTAACGTTAAACAAATATATAAATTTCATATACATTTTTTTTTTTCAAACTTAAATTAAAGGAAAAATTCTTTTGGTTTTAAGTTTTTCTTCAAAAAAGAAAAATAAAACTTTAGTACACACTTTAAAAAAATTTTATTTCTCCTATCTCCGAACTTGTATTTCCTAGTTAGTTATTATTAAAAATATTATTTTAGTCGGTGGAAAGAGAAGAAAAATATATTAAAGTAAAAAAGAAATCTGAAATAAAGAGAAAATTTCAATTAAATTTTTTCCTTTTAAAGAAAATTTATTTTCTTCCCATAAATAAATGGAAAAAAAAAATTGTTTCCACAAAAATATACATACATTAAATATTCATACATAGTATATTTGTAATTTTAGAATAAAAAAATTATGATTTGAAAATTTATTTTATAAATTTATATTTCGACACTTATGTTCAAAAGAACATAAACATTAAGGTAAAAGCTTTGGAAAATAAAATTAATAGATAACTAACTGGGAATCGATTTTTATAAACACTTTATTAAATCCAAAAATTAGCATTGATCCTAATAGAATTATTTTTTTTAAATCCTTATGATTTTAAACATTAAGTTGATAACTCGAAAGACACAACTTGTAGTTTTTTTTTAGTAACGAAAAATCAACCAGAAATTAATTAAATTATAACATCTTCATTATATAAATAGGTAAGTAGGTACATTAGACATAATTCATGTATATATTTGTACATATGTATACTACGTATATATATAATAATATTGAATTGAGAAAAAATATTATAATATACCAAAAGTATAACTTATATACATAATAATATACATACTGTTAAAATAAATTTTGAAATTTCTTATGAATATTTGATTTCCCTTCAGTTTTGAAATAGTGTCAAACAATCATAAAACAAAAAACTTTATCTTATTTTTGTTATGATTTCTCAATAATAAATTGTGGCTGCGATTTTCATATTTTTATTTTATGTACATATTTTTAGTTCACTTTTTTACACAAATTTGATGTCAAGAATTTTGAAATTATTTTTATAAAAAAAAACATTTTTCTTAAAAGTTAATTTTTTACTGATTTTAATGTTGGTGTGTGAAGACAAAAAATTTGATATTTTTGTTACAGAACAAAGAATAATAAATTAAAGTAGACATTTAAATGAAGTTTTGATATAGGAATCAATTTGGCATAATCAACCCTTGAAAAAGCTTTATATATAACACGAACAATGGCATTACTAAACTATTCACTATTGGATGAGAAACATCAAATAAAAAACTTATTTTAATTTCAAAGTGTTTTTTTATTTAGAAAATTTGTTAATTTTGAAAAGCAAATATAGTTTTCCTCGTTTTTTTTTCTATTCGAATTGAGTTTACAAACATTACAATAAAGCGTGTAATTCACATAATAACTATAGAAAAATTTTAAAGAATCAACTCCTGAATCTTGTTTAGAAATATCCGCGCTCAGTTTTAATTATCACTTCATTTTATACTCAGTTCATTTAACAAAATAGTTTATCTTCAAGTTCCTAGTTATGCATTTCTTTTGTTGCCAATTTCTTAGAATTAGCACCAACATTTTTAATTTTATTAAAATTTTATTTTTCTATATAAGTTTTTCCAACTGTGTACAATGTCTTCGTTTTCTTAAAAAAAAAAAAAAATACATATAGTGGAGTGTCAAAACTTATTTTCATAAATTTTCATCATTTCAACAAATCATGAAAGGAAAACTTTGAAGCAGAAAAAAGTTTAATTTTCTTTACCTTTATAAACTTTTTGATTCTAAAAATTAAGTTTTGAACACAATAAATTGAGCCATTAAATAATATAATTAAACTTCAATACAAAACTTTAAGAATTTTCTCTTTTTATGCAAAAAAGTTTTTTTTTTCTTGTTGTTTGAAAAAGTTTTCCACTAACATTGTCATTAGCGCGTAAAGCTGGGTATCGTAATAAATAAACATAGAAAATAAATTAATTACCAACAACAATGCCATAATCTAAAATTTAAATAAACAATTCTTATTCCTTTGAATCTCTAGGCTATGTAGTTATATAATAAAGTCGGTTTACACTTTTTTCTAGAGTTCGTAAAAAAGACAATTAAAATAATATTGCAAAAATTATGTGAAAATTATTTCTTCTTTCGTACAATTTTTGAATGAATCCATGAATATTGTCATTAAATGTTATAATTAATTTTAACTCTTTCTCTATGACGGAGTGAATTACGCAGTCTACCACGTCTGTATCATTTAGACAAGAATTGAACATCTCCGGTACTACCCAAAGAATGCTTAGTTTTTACTTTTTAATCAGTCGTAAGAAACATTATTCTTAATTTTTTTTATATATATTTTGTTTAACTTTTAACTCTTCCGTATACATTCCACATCCAACTTCATCAATTGTAAACTATAACATCAAATATGTATTATAAATTTTCACAAGTTCATAACCTAATTCTTTCTTTATTCAAATTTTCTTTATATATATGAAGGCGCAGTGAAATAAGGCCGCGGGAAATAAGGCCGCGATAGGTCATTTTGAAAAATGAAATAAGACCGCATAAAATTCCTCGCGGCCTTATTTCGTTTTGAAAAATGAAATAAGACCGCGACAAAAAAAAAAATTAATCGGAGGGCTAATTTCATTTTAAAAAATGAAATAAGGCCGCGAGGATTTTTTCGCGGCTTTATTTCATTTTTATGAACGAAATAAGGCCGCGTAATCTTGTGAGGCGAGCACACAGGGCAGGGGGCAGCAGGGCGGCGGGCGGGCGGTTGGTCCACCGCCCGCCCGCCGCCCTGCTGCCCCCTGCCCTGTGTGCTCGCCTCACAAGATTACGCGGCCTTATTTCGTTTATAAAAATGAAATTAGCCCTCCGAATAATTGTTTTTTTTGTCGCGGCCTTATTTCATTTTTCAAAACGAAATAAGGCCGCGAGGAATTTTTTGCGGTCTTATTTCATTTTTCAAAATGAAATAAGATCGCGAGGATTTTTTCGCGGCCTTATTTCATTTTGAAAAACGAAATAAGGCCGCGAAAAAATCTTCGCGGCCTTATTTCATTTTTCAAAATGAAATAAGACCGCAACAAAAAAACGTCGCGGCCTTATTTCCAGCGGCCTTATTTCCATCCCCCATATATGAACTTGATGTAAAATACTACACACGTACGTTGATGTGAACTTGCTGTGGTGGACTGAACTAATATATCGAAAGGAAACTTCTGTAACTCTTATAAGGATACAACCTGTATAAAAAAACTCATCAAAATTACATAAACTTATTACTGAGAATTATATACATATTTAAAAAAAATTCATTTAACATTGTCAGAACAACTTTTTTATAAAATGTCAGAATATATAATTACCCTATTTTAAAAATCATATTATTTATATTCAACATTTCGAAGATTAAATTCATTTGAAATTTTATTTTATCCTTCAACAAGTCTTTAGCTTTTAAAATATTAAAATTTTATACTTAATTTGCTTTAAAAAACATGTTAAAATTTTCCTATATTTAACGGAAGTACAAAAAAAGAAAATGTTAAACCGGAATCAGCTTTTTTTTTTCTTCGTTTAAAATTTTCCAAGATCATTAATAAATATTCGTTTATTCGTTGATTACGTTATTTTATTCTCTTTTAAAGAGTACTCAACAAGGTGCCCAAGAATACGTTACGAAGTAGTATGTACTTCAAAAATGAATTATTTAAAAATAATTAGTTTACTATTTATAGTAAAAAGTTTTTTTGATATGCAGCTGTCTCGTTCTTCCAAACTCATTTTAACTTAGAAAGCTTCTCTCCACATAAATATTTTATCTTATCTATGTAGGTTTGGATTTTTGGAACTAATTGAACTATGTGGACTAAGGTTTTATTTGCTAGTCAGGATTGTATGGGAAATCGAATACTCTTAGAATAATTTCTAAATTATTATTTATATGTACAATACATCATATTAAGTAAGAATAGAATTTAGAATACATATTGTACAATGTACATTATACGTATAAATAAGTTTCCAGGCAATATATATATATATATATATATGTTTTAGAACACTAACAAAATTCTATAAATTTCATGTTTGCAAACATTTTTTATTAAAATAGAATATAAGGGTAACGACGGAACAACCTTTACATCACAACTCATGTTATTATACTATATGAATTCAAATAACAAATTGTTGCTTTAAAAGCAATTTTTGATAATTTTGTTTTTTTTTGTACTTTATATCCATTGTTTTTACTACAACACAGTACATCAAGTTAATAAATTTGGTTTTTGTACATATTTTTATGGTATTTTCATAAAATTTCCTTTTATGTGCATTTTATGCTTTTTAAGAATCTACACATTCAAAACATAGGATAATTTTAAAAATGGTAAAAAATAAAACTTTTAAAAGAAATTATAGGCAACTTGACTTATTTATTGGGAGCGTATTGAGTATACGTATGATGTACGTGTCAAACTTCCAAATTTTTATGCACTTATCAACTTATCGCACGCAAAAATATCAAAAAAAAATTAAAATATTATATTTTGCGTTTTTAATATACCTTTAGTAACATATTGGTTTCTATATTGTTGAAAGAATGTTTCATTGATTGGTTATAAACAAGTGAGTGGCGCAATTATGGTCAGGATATCTTTTTTTTTAATTTTATGAAAAAATTAACTCAAAAAAAAGTTTTGTTCTATGAAAAATTTAACAAAATATTTTTTTTTTTAATTTGCTAATATTTTATGGTGTTAGTTGGCATTTTTCGGAATAATATTTTTACACTTTTTTTTCCACATTTTTGACAGCAATTAATTTTTTACCCTACAAAAACTTTGCATGTAATATCTTTAGAAATTAGGAAAAATTATATCTAATATATTATTATGTATATAACTTCAATAAAAAAAAAATAAATAAAATATAATTTTCTTTTTACTCCTTGTTTAATTTCCTTTATTTATGGGTAGGTACATGCTTTAATAGCTGAAGATATTTTGTTGTTATAATAATGTTACATCAAAAAATGATATGCCATGAATAGTTAATATGGTTAAAATCTTCCTCAACAATATTAACAAGCATTTTTTTTTTCAATTCTATGAAAAGAAAAAGGTTAAAGAAGTATAAGGATATTGGAGTAAGAAATGTAATAGTAGTGATTTTATTATGAATTTTGAAAATAAGTTTGAATTTGTGTAAAAAGGAAAATTTATTTGATAATTTTTGTTCTAGAATCTTACGTTCACGACGACACACAGATAGATTTTATAATTTTGCTTTACTATGAATCAAAAAATAATAAATGTGAAAGAAAACTTAAAAAAAAATTAATCATCTTTAATATTTTATAAATTATAAAAGTTGGAGTGGTATTATTTAAAAATTTAGATAACGAAGTTAACCTCAACAGAATGTCTATGTTGTTTTACCCTATTGCATGCGATACATATATTTAAACTGATGTCGTATATAATCTTTTGAAAATAATTTATAATGAACATCTTAACGGATGGTGGTTTGCAGCAGCAGCACCAAAAACTGTTAAAATGCATTAAATTATAATACATCGCGAAGCATAAATAACAGTTGCACACATTTTTATTTTTTGCTTTGAATAATTAATCACAAGATAAAAAAGAAAAGCATATTAAATAATACCATATATTATTTTTGTTTCAACAAAAATTTACAAATTTGTTAAATAGGTATTATATGTTTTTGTTAAACTTACGCTAAGATTAACTTCTTAAATAAATAAATGTAGTTAGCAAAATATGTGCACGTATATATGTATAATATGACAAAAAAAATTCTTTTGATTTTGAATTTTTTTTTAAAAGGGTGCATGAAATTTGTATAGAAATTTTTGATGAGGGTCGATGTACGTAAAGCTCATCAACCTCAATTAAAACATGAAAATGAATTTCTTAAGACTCCCATATAAATGATTTTAAATTAATTTCATTTATTTTAGAGATTAACTTGAAGAAAAATATATTCTGGTCAGGTGTTCAACATTCATTGATATGGAAATTTAAATTTATAAAATAACAAGAATTTATAATTTCTAATATGCATAGTAATCTAGTAAAAAAAAAACAATTTAATATAGCCCGGTCGAAATTAAATGCTTTTAAAAATTATAAAATATGCATCTAATATCTAATTTCTGAACAAAAAAATTAATTCTAGGATACTTAGAAGAGAAATTTATTTGGATTCAAATAATCACATAAAGTTTTTTATGATTTTAAGTGTTTAACACAACTACTGATGGCGAGTTTTATATAGGTATGTACAACTGACAAAACATTCAAAAATATTCAACATTAGATTTTTGCCTGCCATACACCATGCATGACGCTTTGAAAAATATGATTTAATTCTAAAAGATTTTCCTTTTAAAACCTCAGAATCTAAGTCACGAGATGGCAAAGAAAAATTTTACATAAGTTATACATGTCATCACAGGTCAAAATTATGTTACAAAATTGTGTTTATTTAAAGTAGTCACAACTTTCTCAGTTTTTCTTCTGATTTTGAGTTTAATTTGTCACACACAATTCACAACTTTGAAAATTTGTCTCCTTTTAATTCCAAACACAAGTTAGTTTCGGAATTTGTTTCTTCATTTATAAAGGGATTATACCTATAATAGGATTATTTTTTTTTTTTTAAGCATTTAGGTAACTTGACTTTTAAACCGAAAAAAAAATCTTGCAATGTTTAATATTTAACTAAAAATAAAAATCATTAATTATGTACGTCTTAAAATTGTGTACAAGAAGCTTTATGTGGAATAAACTCCTTTCAACACAATTTATTATTTTCTAGTACTACGTAATGAAGTAATTTTTTTTAACAATAAAGCGTCGTCAACTATTCATCTTTTTGCATTGAAAAATTTATTAATAACAACGAATCTCTCCCTTTAACCAACGTTGATGTTCCTAACTTAACATTGTTTTTAGACTATCAAGAGAAAATTTAAAGATATTCCCACACTAGAAAACTACTGAAAACAATGATAATACACGATCTCATTCCGTTTTTCTAATTTTTCATTTTCAATTTGTATTATAGTTAGTTTTACTCTTTTTTTTAAAAGAACCTTTAAGCTCACAGTATTTATAAACTATAACGTAAATTATATAGCTTAAAACAATTTCAACTACGAAAGTCCTTAATTCTTAGTGTAGTAAAATAAAAAATATATATTTATTTTATCTAGTTTCCTAATTGAATGAAATTTCCGTCACAGTTAGTTAAGTTGACAAAAAGATAACACACATTTTAATCAGAAATTATTTTTCTCATAAATTTCTAGTGTTGTTGACAAAGAATAAAATAAATAACTTGGTCAACTCACATAATTTCAACAAAGTATCTGAACTGTCAAGTAGTTCATTTTAAAAGTAAACCATATGTTTTAAAAATAAAGTGAATTTTTTCATCTCATACATTTTTTTAATAAACAACGAGGTTAAAAAACCAAGAAATGCATAGCTAATTTAAGAATTTATAAAAAACTAAATATAAAAAAAGATTTCTTGAATTTAATTATAGATAAGAAATTTTCTTTGCTCTAATATTTTTACTAATTTATATTCAGGTAAGATATTGTGTTTATTTTGTAATTTAAATAATCTTATGACGAAAACATGAATTAAAATATCTCAGTATCTAAAGATATTCAAAAATTTGTCAGAGATATCTTAAGTGACTTCAACTCTCTAATAAATATTTTCAGTGAGTATAGAAGAGATAGGAAAAGAGAATCGTTTTTTCTTAATTTCTTAATACAGTAACAAATATTTTAAACTTTATCAGACTAATACTCATTGACCAAAATTATTTTTGTAATTTTTGTTTAATGTTTATTTTTTTTTTTGTAAAAATTAATAAAATTTTGGATCAAAACTGCTATATAAACAGATTCTTAATTATTCATTGGTAGTTGTTCTTCACAACTTGCGCCTCACAAGCAGCAGAGTATACAGCTGCATCTGTTTAATATTTTTGTAATTTTCCAAAAAAAACAACAAAAAAGAAGAATTAAAAATTCAGCACATTTACATATTTTTTAATGAAGACCATAAACTTTTATTTTAATCGTTTGGTTATTAAGTTTATGATTGTTATTTAGTAGAAATTTATTTCAGAAAATTTGGCAATTAAATTTTTCAAAGTGAAATTTTTCGTTCGCAGAATAATAATAAATTATTGTGATTAATGGTTTATCAAATTAAAATTTATGATATTTCCTAAATCTGACTATAATTGTTTTTTTTTTTCCAAACCGTTCATTGAGCCTTCTGGATTCACTCAATACTTAGAGATTTTTGCTGATTTTTATACGAACACAGCTTTCTTTAGTTGCCTGAAAGAAAAATTGAAAAAGAACATAGCTTGATAGACAAAAATTTCCAAAATACGTCAAAAAATTTGTCATACTTTTATGTAACATTGTTGTAAACAATTTTTTTATTTAAATTGTATAAATATGAACTCCTGTCCACTAAGTTAATTTCGAACGAGATCGATTGTTCGAGACTAGTTCGAAACCTTAAATGCGAACAATATTTTACAATTAAAAAAGCTTATGTATTATCTATCTGCATATCAATTTTTCTCAATGCAAGGATCAAGAATTCAAATAAGCGAAATGGGTTAAACTATTTTAATTTTTTTGCTTATTTAAAATAGCATGATTTGTTTTAAAAACTTTCATTTTAATCCTTGTATTTATTTATGGTAAATGAAAAAATATGCATTTCGAAAAGCTATAAATAAAAAAAATACAAACATTTTTTTATTCAGCATTATTGTGGAAAAAGTAAATAAAAAATACAATAGAAGACTTTATTTACAGAAATTATTACTTTTTTTAAAAATAAGTTAAAGAGTGCAAATAGTATTGCTTCTGTAAAATAAAGATTTTAAACTTCAGTGTCCCACGAACTAAGTGTATTTTGATTCTTAATAACTTTTGAAGACACCACATTAATTTTTTCAGTTCCAGATATCGCCTTATGAACGAAAGTTATATGATGTCTTTGGTGTTATGTTACGTTACAGTTACATACTAATGTTCATAAAATTTATTTTTTAACCTAATATCGCCTGCTCAGAAATGAAACAACGTATAATGAAAAGTATAGTTTCGAGTAATTTGAATTTAAAGATTTAAAAATTAAAAAAAACGTATGAAAAAATATCAAGTAGCGTACAATTTTCATCTAAAAAACACATTTTAATCAACATTAAGAATATTGCAAAGTAGTTGTACTTATAAAATCGAGTACGAGGAATCGAATGGTGCTATTGTCAAATAATGACGTATAAATGTCATACGTTGTTTCATTTCTCAGCAGGCGATATGTATAAGGTATATTTAAATATCAAGTATTTTGTCGAAATAATCGCATTTATAATGCTGCCTCATCCGAATTACATCAAGCTAAATTTTTATTGAATGTTGCGATAAAATCTTTATACTAATTATATATTATGATTTAAAGTTTTGTGCTCTATATAAGCCGTGAATCAATATTCGATATTTTATATTTTATTGATCATGATGACAAATAAATAAATATTATAAACAAGTCGAAAACTGCATTCACTGACAATCCTATAAAATTCACCATTAGTTAGAAATAAATTGTGTTCGTTCTAAAAAGGACGACAAAAATTTTTTTTTAATAAAATAACTAAGCAGTTTCCTTCCAAATCGGTTTTATTTTATTTTCTTAGCATTATATTTTTTATCTGTAAAATATATTGTACTGTGTTGTTAAAGGTGAATTCATACAAATAAAAATATGTGGTTAAAAAAAAATGTATTTTCATAGAGTATCATAGAATTGGAGAACCAACCAACTTGCAAAAGCTCGTATGTGTTCAGTGAACTTTTAATTTTTTTTATTTCTATTTTTTTTTTCTGTATCCAGTCAACTAAAAATAAATGAAAATACATCATGAATCTGAAATAGATGGAATAGGAAAATAAAACAAGAACAAAATTAAAAAAAAAAAAAAAAACAATGGTAGTACTTCACATCATATGCGGCATTTTGGAATTAATTTGATTTATTTTTGAATACATTTTACAATTTTTTTTTTATTTTTGTCAACACAAACTTTGACCCTCTATGCAGAATTTTACAATGAAAACACGAATGCTGTCAAAAGTTGTTCTTATTTATTTTCATTTTATGTAAGTGTTGTGATCCTGAAATATCTTAGAAATTGAATTAACTGATAAAAAAAAAAAATAAAATTTGTGTTCAAGTACCTACCATTGAAATTTTAACAATATAAAATTTATTTTAAGAATTTTTTTTTTTTATCCAAGAATTTAATTAAAAACTTCGAAGACTTTGAAGGATTTTGGAGAGCTTAAGTAAAAACTTTAAAAATAAAAAGTTTTTCAAAATTACGTAAAATGTATTATAAGAATTATGAGTGTATCATAATTATGTTAAATTAGTTCTGTTTTATCAGTTTGGTTTGGGAATGTTCAACCAGATAGATTGCGCTCTGCCAAGTTAATATATTACATACATAGATACATGAACGTTTGGAATGAGAATATTTAGTCATTGTCCTTTACTGCTAACGATTTCAAACCATTTTAACGGAAACTAACTATAAGAACACGATCTAGCAAAATAACAAATTTATAAGGATATACGATTTAACTTAATAAATATCATGAAATATATTACATAAGGGGCTGTTCACAAATTACGTAACGGCCTAGGGGGGAGGGGGGGGTTTGAAAATTTGTTACGGATTGTTACGGGGGGGGGGGAGGGGTGTTTATAAAAATGTTATGTAACCAAATTTCCTCTTTTTTATAAAAAAAATTACACTAAATATAATATTAATGCACGCTAAAAAAAACTTAAGTTATAATGAATTTTGTTTTGTTTGTTTGTTCGAATAAAAAAATTGTTCAAAAAGTAATTTAAAAAGTGTTTAACTTTTGTTACGTTATTCTTCTGGGAGGGGGGGGGGGTCTTCGGAATTTGTTACGATCTGTTACTATGGGGGGGGGGGGGGGGGTTAAAAAACGGCAAAAAAAGCGTTACGTAATATGTGAACAGTCCCTAATAACATTTTAATTACTATTCTTTTGGTACGATATGCGATCTAAGAAAGTGTTTAAATTTTATAAGGTCGGTGAAAATATATATCGTATACGTAATATGTTCAGGGTAAACGTATAGTAATTCAATGATTTAAAACAAAATGTATCTAGAAAGACAAAAACTAATATTATGAAGCACTCAGCCAAATTAATTTTTTTTGTTGCGTTAAATATATATTTTAACTGCATGCCTTTCAAATACCAAACTATGCTTTTTTTTATTTAAGTTCATGTAGAAAATTATGTATCATACATTAAGTGGAATTAGAGTATGCTAATAACAAATTGTTCATATTTATTAAAAAAATTTATCAATGGGATGATTGATTTGAATTTATCAATGGGATGATTGATCTTAATTTGTGTTTATTTGTTGTTTTAAATCGAGTTCGGCAAAGTTAGTACTCAGTCTAATAGTGTGGAAATTTAGAGAAGAAACACGTTGTTTTATATGCAACAATCTTCGAGTTCGGTTGCAGATGCCTGGAACTCGCAAACAAAATTTATTTGTATGATTGTATTTTTTACATGATTTATTAAGTTTTTTAATAAGCCAATACATATTTATATCTAAAACTTAAGGACTTATTGTGCTGTAATTTTATAAAATAAATATTGAAGATATTTTTTTCCAAAATTTGAAAATAATTTAAAGCAAGAAATCTTTTTTTTTTTTCAAACAAAAACAACGCTTTAAGGGTTATCAGTTTTTCTTCATTATTATAAAATATTTATTTGAGAAGCTATTTAAAAAAAAAAAGATAAAATTTTTCCATCGTTTTTCCTTCAAAGCAAACTAAAGACAGCAAACTATAAAAAAAGAAGTAAATAAAGACCATTTTTTTAAGTCGTTTGCGATTCCAATTTCAAAATTTTTTTTAATAATTAGTAAATGAATTTTGATTCGAAAACTTTTTTTTAATAGTAGAAACTGATAGCAAAGTGAAAATTAAATATGAATTATAACAAAACCGAATTATTTTTATGGTTTGTCTGGAAGAAGGTGAAAAAAAAATACATAATAAATAATACTTAATATTATATAATTTCTTGACAGCCATATCGATATAATATATAGAAATTTTCTTTATAACGAAATTTTTTTGCGCCCCTTGATAATACGTTATACAGAGATTGTACTGCATTTGCCAAAGTTGTGAGTGACAGTGATTAGCAAACAAATATAAATGTATAAATTTTAGAAAATTACTCTGATATATTTTTTGTTTTTTTTTTTAAATTCAATTCTATTTTTATTTTATTTTATGAAAATGAACATGAAAAATTTTAATTTTGGTTTTTTTCAATCTCATTGATATAATATTTATTAAAAATTTATTAAATTATAATATCAAACATCAAATTGTTTTGTTGAACACAACATTATAGGATAGAATTCATGTTGAACATTTATTGAAATTTAAGAATAATATGGCGAGAAAATTGAATTCAAGTGAATATTTGATTTTAATTGCTCATTATAAATAAAATACAAATTAGTATAAAACACATACATTATTTATGTACAAGTACAATGTGTATATTATATTAAAATATTAATAAATCACACTATAATATTATGTATAGTATATAGAACTTATTTTGAAAATATATTAAAACAAAAATAATATATTAAAATTAAAGCATAAAAATATAGTTTTTTTTTTTTAAGTTATTCTGGAACAAAATCAATTTAAATATTCCAGGATTTTATCCGAACACGATTATGAAAAAAAAAAAAAAAATTATAAATTTTTATTTATTTTTTTTCTTCCTTCAATATTATTTTATGAAATTTTATATGCATAAAATAAAGTATTCACACTAGCATTAATATTTTTCCAAACTTATTGCTCTCAGCGGAATATAAAATATGAATAGAAAAATAAGTTAATGGCGTAATTTTTTTTTTCTATATATATAAATAAAGAATATACGATAATAATGTAGATTTTCAATTTAAGCCAAAAACGTGCTACAAAGATTCTATCATAACACACTATGTCAAAAGTTTATTGTGGTTCATAAAGTTATGCGCTTAAAGTTCACACATAGAGATAGAAGAAAATTATCAGAGGCTATTTTTATAGTTTTTTTTAATGATAATAAATCTATATTTAAGTTAAAAAGTTTTTCATTTATTCTTCTGAAATATTTTCAATGTAGAATTGTAAAAATTTGTGGTTGGATCCAATTGCAAAGAGCCTTCGTAAGCAAAACCAAAAATTAATTGACTCAGACACAACAAATAAGATCCTGGCGGCCAAATTTTAGACGCTTAATGGATTTGTTTAGTTCATGAGAAACTTTTTATCAAAAATTTTTATCAAAACTTTTTACTTCAATTAAGTTCAAATGAAAAGTAAAATAATCCTCAGGTTTGTATATGTTTAAATAAATGGTACACCATTTAACATTTTTGACTCATAGTTTTATGTTGTATCTTGACTAAAAACCTTGGCTGAAATAGTTAGAAAAGTTAGAATATTTTCTATTATTTCAAGAAAACCGTATAGTATTAACATTATAAATGATGCCACTGTAATGTGAAACTATAAAAAAATAGAGACCATTATAAAGTTTCCACATTATTATGCAGATGATATCAGATCTAAAATCAATGAATAAAATTTTATTGTGGAAATTTTGTTGGATATAAAAGTATACGTAATGGAGTTTTTTATTTCTATAAAAAATTGAAAATAACAAATTTTTTTATGAATTTTTATTTTGAGTTGTTTTCTTTTTTAGTGTTATATCTTCGATCTACATAATATTGAAGAGAATAAATTAATGAAAATAAATTGAGCTTATTGGATTTCGTTTCTATGTATTTTGTAATCCTTCTTGCAGATTAGATAACAGGTGAATTTGGAAAAAAAATTCTCAAAATTAACTGCAGCAAGTAATCATTTTATATTAGAGTTTTATACATGTTTTGCGTAACAAGCCGATGTAAAATACATTTTTTTTCAGTTTCGATGGTGTTAAAGTAACTCGAAGAAAAATTAACTTACCTCTGGTGAAACAAAGTAACTAGGACTTTTTTCAATTGTTATTTGACCTTTAAATGAATGTGGCATTTTTTTTCTATACCATTCTAATCCTTTAATATAATTTTCATCACGATCAAAGAAATGAACTTCACCACCAGCTTTTTGAATTCTCGGATGAAGATATAGCATTTCTAACAGTGCTCTAGTTCCACATTTCCTCACACCTACAATAAGTGCCTGGAAAACAATGTTAAAAAATTACTAAAAGTTTGAATACAACTATTAATAAAATTTAATAAAATTTAAAAGAAAAATTAAAATAAGGTTTTTTTTGATATTCATATATACCTATCTAGTACATCTACTTTTTCCATTACCAATGTAGAACAAGATCAAGAATTATAACAAACAATTTTTTGTTTATTTAAAGAAGGAGTTTTATTAATTTCTTCTCATATAATTTTTCTTCTACCAGAGTACAAAGGGTTGATTAGCGTTAAGCTTTTAATTCGCAAAATCAATATTATTGTAAAATGATGATTTTTATCAGTTTAATATTATATAAACAGTCACTTCATTACTCTTGTTATCAAAATGTTTTATGAAAAATATGAAAAAAATAAAAGAAAAGAAAAGTATTGGATTTGATATACTATTAAAATTCATTAAAATTGCTGGAAGGGTGTCTCTAATGATATTTTTTTTATATAATTTACATAATTTTTTAATTTTTAGAATTTTATTTGATTAAATATTTTAATCATTAATTTTAAAATTAAATTCAAACTATCTAAGGAAGACTTAATTAAAGTTAAAAAAATGATTAAGAGCAAATGATTAATTGTATTTAATTTATCTATTCAACTTGACACATAACCAACTCTTTATTATATTCAAGTCGATTAACAATAAAATTTTAATTTTATTTACATCATGAAAATAAATGTTTAATTAATTTGTATATGAATCGAAAATAATACATGTTTTTTGTATCTCCCATAAACCTAATCAAAAAAAAATCACTATTTCAATAAAAATCTACACAGCATATATAAGGCTATATATTTTGGTAAATAGAGATGACTTTAATATTGTATGTAAGCAAATCCAATTTTATTATTTTATTTTTTGTTAAAAAAAAAACAACGTAACAATGAAAGTGAATGAGAATCAATTCAATAAAGTAATAGTATGTACTTAAACAATATAGTGGGTGAAAAAGTGAAAAAAAAAATAACAAGGATTCAGAAAATTTTTATAATAGAGCGAATATAAAAAAAACATATAATATATATTTTATTCCAATAAAAAGGATTTAAAGGACAAGATGTTTTTGTTTAAGATTTTATTTTTTTTTTCCTTTCTGTCTTTTTCTTCACAATTCAAGTATAATATGATGTTGTTATACAAATTTATTATATTTGGGAATTCAAAAGAAAATATTTATTTTAGGAAAATAATAAGATTTTTCATAACGATTTTTACTTCGTGTTTTTTTTTTTTTTGTTTATTATCATACATATTTTAGCTACATACATACATATATTTATGTATATATACAAAGTATTTGATATGAATGGCCTTCAAAATTTTTTCCTTATACATTTTTATTGAAGAAATATTATACAACTAAGTACATATATGTAAAGATGATGAATATGATGTATATAGATATGTTGATATTATTGTATTAATAATTTCTAATAAATAATGAAAAAGAGACTTATATAATTTAACTTGAAATTACAATTTTTAGATATGCCCAAGGACTGAAAATGCACTTCATAACTATACTATAAAATTATTACTTAAGTTTCCACAATTTATGTAAAACTATAAACTTACTTGCGGTAAACGTCTGCTAGTTTTAGGAAAATGAACACGATTTGGAAATATCATGGGATGATTTATTGGGCTCATATCACCTGGACTTACAATATCAGGAGGCACACGATTCGTTATAATTGATGATAATCGATGTTCTGACACAGCTTGTGCCGCTTGTATATTATAAACTGCACTATCGTATAAAACATGAAATGTTAAAAATAACGATATTAGCATAACAGTTAAAAATACTGCTGCCAATTTAGGACGGGATACACCAACGACTAGTATGCAGTCGGTATGTGCGGTTTCTGGCCCTACAGGCCTCATTGCAGATTTTGGTAACCATCTGAAAATAAAAGAAAATATTTCTTTTAATTGAAATCAAATAGATATAATTATAAGTAAATTTTAAGCCAGAATCAAAATGAGAGAAAAATTTCAATAATTTAATATGTTGCAGTAGTGTTGGTTATTAGTTGATCGACGTTGTGACACGGCCTTCGCTAAATTAAAATAAAATAAGCACAGAAAAATATAGTATGTACACAGAGGAATAATGTTATACAACTTTTTAAGTACGATATAACTGATGGAGATTAGCTTCATTTCATAGGATTGATTGCAGCATAATCATTTTAGGCACATTTTTACAAATAATACCAAATGGAGCTGAATGACAGCTTTTATAATTTTCATACTAAAAAATTTTGTATAAAATTATCCATCTGTGTATACTATATTTCTTTCTGTTGTTTTATAGTCACTTTAATGTTTGTTCATATCACATTTGAAGAAGTTAGAGAAAAAAAAAATATTTGATTAAATTTTTTTAAAAAAGCAATGTTCTGCTTTTCAAGTTCTTATTATTGTCAAAAACAAAATAATTTGATAACAATGTTGTAAATATAATAAATTTAACAAATGATATTTTTTGAAGAGAAATATAATAAAAATAAAACAATTTTTATTTTTTTTTTTATTATAAAATTTAAATTTCAAAAATATCCTGCTGTTGTTTTTTTTAATTTGTTTTTAAAGAACTTTATAGATTTTCGCGTGCCTATAATACAAAATATTTGTAAAACAAGATGTACATATATAAATTTATAAATACATAATACAATAAAAGTATTAAGTACTAAAAAAAAAAATTTGGTTTCTCTTCCTTTTTCACAAATTATTCAAAATGAAAACATATAATTAAAATAATTATCCTGAAAACATGCAAAACTTTAATTTAATATTATTATAACGTATGTAAAACCATTGAGTAATAATATTTATAAGAGGGACAGAATTCATACAAGTAAATTTTTTTCAAAAATTATTACAATATTTTGAATGTATTGAGTAAAATGTTTTAACTCAAATGTGTTTATTCTTAATTTTATTATTTTTATTATGGTATTAAGAATAAACACATTTGAGTGTGAAATTTTTATTCAATACATTGAAAATATTGTCATCATTCTTGAGTTATTTGAAAAAAAAATTCTGAAATTTACTTGTATGAATTCTGACCCTCTTATAAATATTATTACTCAATGGTAAAACGTAAAGAATATTTTTTTTTCCTTTTTTGCTTATTATTATTTTTATCATTATCATTATTATTATTATTATTATTATTATTATTATTATTAGTATTATTTGTATAAGGTATTATTATTATTATTATTATTGCTTCCTTTCAAATTCTAAGACTCTGTGTATTTTTTCTAAGAGAGTCATTATGTACTCAACGAGTTAACATTATTATTGTTTTATTTCGCATAAGTTCATCCAAAATAAACATAACCATTTTTAATTTAAAAAATAACGTTTTGTCTATTTCAATAATTATTGTTTCATAAAGGACGAAAAAATAGTCCTAAGGGATTTTGGCATATAATGTAAAATTTAAATCAAAATTTATAAAATATGTATATCTCAATAAAAACAAACTTTAAAGCTTAATAAAATTATATTAAAGTCGATTAATGTTCTAAACTGGTGAGTTTTGGTGAATTTGCAAAATGTCAAATATTTCTTTAAAAACCAAAGAAAATAGAATCAAAAGCGAAAAGATGTTGATTTGTCTGGAAAACAATTTTATTTTGTTGGAAATTTCATCACGTGAAATGTTTTCTATTATAATGATATTTTTATGTGTTCTAAAGAATTGATAACAAATTCGTACTTTAATAAATTTCAAATGTCTTTAATTGAACTTTATTTTAACAACAGAGGGAATATGTAATAAATAAAAATGTTTTCTTATTTTATTATTTTTATTTTATTTATTGTTTTTTAATCAAAGTACATACCCAATTATTATTTTTCTTATAATGAAAATAAAATAAATTTTAATCAGAATTTAATTCGAAACAAATACTTACCTTGTACTTATATAATTGTGCAAAAATAAATTCTAATCAAATTAAAATTCATATTAATTCTTAATTTAATTTGAAAATTAAAAATAAACAAAAATTTAATTTGTAAAAATAATAGGTACCTACATGGATTTTTCTTATAAAAATATTTATATACAGATATTTTTAAAATCTGTTCTGTAAAAAAAAACTAATTTACGCATAACTTTGTTTACAGGTAGGTATCATTTAATCAAAAAATTTCCATACCAATTACCATTTCAATAAAATTTTATGTTTTTATTTTTCTTCTTCGTTTTTGCTTTTATTTTATTTATTTTTTTTTAAGAAAAAAAAAACATGATAAAAAACAATGACTTCATTCTATGCTCTTTTTTAATTTGAATTTGTTCATGGTTGCAATGAAAGAAATTTATTTATTTTTGTAACTTTATTCCTTTGTAATAGCATGCTATTCTATAAGCAAAAAAAAATAAAAAAATATTTAAGACAAATATTTTCTTTCCATTTAAAAATATTATTATTTACACACAATAGAGACCCAACCATATCACTGGTCACTACAATTTTACACAAATTGAAACTTCAAGGTGCTTTTAGAAACTTATTTCTGTAATTTAAGAACAGGTAAATAAAAATGAATTTTGAAAAAAATTTCAATCATTTTACTCGATACTGGCAAAATCTTATCAAGCTTTCGGGCATACCTTAGAAAAATATTTTTGATTAAATTGGATTTGCATTTTACATGGATTTATACGAATCTCGTCAAGAAACCAAAGAACATTAAAGTTTCAAAGCTGAAAAATAGTTGTAATCGAATTTTCGACTGGATTTTATTTTGTCAAATATAGATTGTAGTTATATTTGTACTGTAATTTAGTTAGCCAGATAGAGTAAAAGTTGTAAAATTTATAACAATAAGAAAAACAATTTATTGGGTTTTAATTGAGTTTAGAAGTGAATAAAGTAGAGATTAAAAATTAGAAAGAAATAATTTCAAAAAAATATTAAGCAAAAAAATCCCATTGGTCAAGTGATTCAATACTACTCACTCTGTCAGTATTATGTATTAGCTCATAAAATGAAATGAAATGAATAAAATATTTAAAGTTAACTGTGATATCATAATTTTACATTTTCATTATATTTTCTAACTAAACAAGAAAATATTTTTTTCAGTGTTATAATTAAGTATTTACTGAGCCAAAAAATCAACATTTATTAAGGACAGCTTAAACAGATTTCATTCTTATAAGTCATTCATCAATGTTTTACCTTTTACAACCAAAAAATACTTAATTTATCTATTTCTTAATTTATCTATTTCTCCTCTTAAATAAACATATAATTAGGTCAGTAAATAAATCCTATTATCTTAATAATTAAAAAATAAAAATAAATAAAAAATATAACTTTAAGCATGCAAGGGAATATTCTTTAACAATTTGTAACCATCAATCAACAGTTTTATTATATTCTATTCTAACTATATTATATTCTAACGTTTTTACATTTTCTATATTTTAATTAATTCTCTGGAAAAATATAATTAATCAACTAAAGCAGTTAAATCAAGTATATGATTGAGAAAATTTAATCCAAAAAAAAAACAAAAAAACAAAAATATTAATTCATGATACTTTTATTAATTTACGAAAAAATATAAAAACAAAATTGAAAAAAAAAAAATGAAAAAAAAAAAAATTCTCAGGAAACTCTTTAGAATGAAAAATTTGTTACAGAGAATCTTTCCCAAAAGTTAAACATTAAAATAAAGATATTTTAATGGCCCTCCAGAAAAAAAAAATCCTTTAGTCAGTTTATTAAATTGTCTTAGATATTTTTCTTATTTTTTTTTTCTTTTTTAATAATTTTAAATCAGATCACGTAAATTTTCTTCTTTTTTTTTTCGTTCTTGTTTATGTCTATTTTGTTTATATTTTTTTACTATAAAATTTTTATTTAAAGATAAATTTTATATAAATGTATATAATACTACCTATATATTTTAATAAATACATGTACATTTGTACATTATTTGTATTTTATTTTTGGTGGATAAAATTTTATTATTCACGCACAGTTTCAGTTTAAAATAACAATAATAGCAGAGCCAGCAGAAATAAATATATATATAAAAAAAAGGAAATTTAATCGAATTTTCTGAAAATTCCAGAGGTAGTAAAAATTATGAACTACTGTACTGCGAAAAACTGCTGACCATTTAAGAAAATACGATTATGAAAAAGTTAGTTTTAATTTATTTTAATCAATGAACTGAAAATATTTATATTTTGTAAACAATATCTTCGTTTTGTTTATCCGCTAGACAGCTTGAACCGCTTCATTAAAGTTTTCTAAAAATTAATCTTTTCACTAATTTTTATTCAGATATAGGAAAATTTTGAAAAAATTCTAAATTAAATTCATTATTATCATTGAACGTTTCTCTTAGATTGATTATTTTTATTCAGTCTAACTAAAAAATGTATATTTAATAAATATTTTAATGCCTTAAGCAATATGTATATTAGAGAAATTTTTAAACTTTTCTTTTTTTAATTTATTTTTCTTGAAAAGGTGCTTCCGAATGACTTTCATTAGATAAAATTAAAAAAAAAAAAACTTTTTTTTTTTTTATTTTCTACCCGAGGACATAATTTTAATTATAACTTTCTGTTTACTTTTCTGTTAAATTTCAAAGCTTATTATCTGAAATCAGTTTCCATGTACATTTTGTTTTTCGCTATTAGTTATACTAGAAACAAAAAAAAAAAATAGACTTAAAATAGATATTGTGTCATATTGACCCACATTTTCTATAGATTTATATCTTAGAACAGAACTTCAATATGTTTTGTACGAATTAGTGAATAGCTAAGAAATTGTAAAAACATATAACTAAAATATTGTCACTATCTTAAGATTTTGGAAAACATGAAAAAAAAAAGAAATTGTTAGAATTGATGTTTTATAAGTACTAATCTCTGGTAGTAATGTGTGATATGTTTAAACAAAATGGATTTCATAGGGATATTATGTTTTATATGTTTTTCAAAATGATAAAATTATGAAGATAAAAGTTTTTGTAATGCGAAAGAATATTTAATATAGAATATAGTTTAAAGAAAATAACTAAAAACTTCAATATCATAACATAAAAATTGTATAATTTGACTAGAAAATTACAGACAGATTATTGGTCGTCATCAGAATCTTTTTCAAAAAAACGAAAATTTCCTCCAAACTTCCATTAACACATATAAGCTACAAAGAAAGAAATGACAACCGCCCTTTGAAGTCTGTAAATATAAACTAGGCAGTATTCAAAACGAGCAAAAAAATACAATTTTTATTTTTTAAATAAATTCGTGATCTCTTTTTTTTTATTTTTTCAAATAAAAAAATTCAAATTACAAAAATTATAATTCGAAATTATTATGAATGTAGAAATGTCGAATTCTTTAAAATCGTTAAAGAAAAACATAAAAATCTTATTTTTTGTTTTTACACCCAGAATAAAATTTACTTATGATTTTCGCAGACATTACATGTATATAATATAAATATAATACTTAAATTGCTGTGCTGTGCTAAGCACAAAGAAAATGGTAATAAAAATAAAATATAATGAATTTTGCAACATTAACCAATAAAATAAATAAATAGAAATTTTGATTCCCCTAGACATTTATTTCAAATATAAATTATTTTTTTTTTTTGTTTTTCGTTTAAAGATACCTTTACAAGTATATAACGTTAAACATATAATATAAAAAGGTGAAAAACTTTTTTCAAAGTTTAAATTGGTTGAAGCATAGCAATTTTTTATATAACTAAGATCATGAAAAAATAAAAACCAATATAGGGTAGGCGAACCTAGTACCAGCCGGGTCCAGTACTCGGTCACTTCCTCTAAAATCGTTTGTAAAAATATTATACGGGGATTAATAGTCATGAAATAAATTTTAGAAATTACTTAAAGTGGGTGGCTTTTATAATAAAATAAAAAAAATAATATTTGTTTATGGTTATTATAGATTTATGAGTTTCAGGCGCAATTTTTTTAATGAAAAATTAATGAATATATATGTGGAAAATAGAGAATAAATTGAAAAATAATTCAATAAGTTCATTTATTGTATGTTGGGAAATAGGTTAAATCAACCATTTTTCTTAAATTAAATTTTTTAACAACTTAAAGTGTACTATCAATCAAAAATATATAATTTTTCCCGGAATCTCTATTTTTTAAAGCTTGATATATTGAAATTTGACTTCGATATTGCACTAAATTATTTTTACGAAGTTTTGAGTCCGGAAAAACTCTTAAGAGGCTCGGGTATTTTGCCCTATGTATTTTTTTTTTCATTGCATAATTTTATAGTTATGGTGGGGCAAGTTAAAAAATTACTCTGACATTAATTCAAGTAAGCTCTCAAATATTGTTCAAATACAAATCCTTTAATAATTTATAACAAAACCGTTGAATAAAAAAAAAACAATGAAAAAATCTAGTGTTAGCGAATTTTTTATGCAATAGAATGACACGAAGGAGGAGTTATGCAAAAGTTTATAACTTCAATAGATTTAAGGATAAAATTATTATTTTATTATAATTTCTTCTCTTCCAATTAAAAAAAAAATATATATATAAATAGAAATGGAGTAACTAAAATTAGAAATATTTTCCAATCAATTTATTTGATATCAATAATTTCTAGTTCTTAGATAAAATTTGCCAAATCTTGATGATGTCTTCTGTCTTTCACTCTATAACGTACATTTAATAATTAATTATTATTCTGCTTTATTTTTAGCTCATCAATATTATTATAGATGTTACTATTATTTATTTATTTAAATTAATTAACTGGTTTTCCTTTTTATTATCTGAAATTTCAAATATTTTAACTTCATTAGGGTTTTAGTATCATATAATATTGTTTTTGCTTTTAATGTATATTAGTGTACCTTGGCATCATAATGTATAGTATATTATGTTATGATAACCTCTATTCATATTCGTATGTTAAAAAAAATATAGATAATAAATAAACCAATAAACGTGAATTAGATTTTATGCTAGAGATAGAGTCGACGTAATTCACGCGCGTGTACGCACGTAAAAAATCAAATTGTATGAAAATGTATGAGACCGGCTATACTCAACGACGTAAAACGTAGCTTACGCGCGTAAAAGTTGAAATATTTTAACTTTCCCAGTATTTTACGCCGTACATTGTGGAAATCATTTGTTTATAATTGTGTTGTTTATTTTGTTGTAATTAGAAAAAAAAATTGTTGTTTATTTTGTTGTATTTAGAAAAAAAAATTTTACAAACAAATAATTATTTAATAAAATAAAAAAGTTCATAAATATAATTATATTCAAAAAAAAAAATTAAATAATTATTTATTGCAAATTTATTCAAATTTTTTATGTTTTATTAAGTTATAAATAAATTAAAAAGCATTATAAAAATATTACAAACAGAATTTCGGGAATTAGGAATTTAATTTTATTTTTTTAAATTTTTATAAAAATTTGCTTTTTTATTAAAAATTATAAAATTGCAATTATTGTTGTATTTTATTTAATTTATAACTTTATTTTTATTAATTCTTTAACAAGAAGATCAAATTAAAATTAATCAAAAGAAATTAAAATTGAATTAGATTTTTTTTTGAATTTATTTTTCTTTTATTTTATTGTTGACATTTTTCTCTTTTGTTTTTCGCATGTGAACGGCGTTGAGCATAACAGGTAAAAAAAACAGGTTTTTTTTATTTTTTTTACGCGCGCATACGCGCGTGAATTACGTCGACTCTATCTCTAGCATTAAACTTTATAAAATTTATGTCTAACAATAATATAAATTTTGTTATAGAAAATTCAATAATAAAATTAATAAATTTATGATTATTAACTACTATAAATATTATTATGAAATTTATTATAGATTATAATATTTATTTTATTATATGAAAAATTATTATATATGTGTAAGCATTATTTTATTAATTTAAAGGTCATTTAGAGGATTTTAAAATAAATTTAATATAAGGAAAAATATGTGTATAATTATGATTTTGCTCTGAATTCGTAGTATACTTTTCTTTTTGATGCACCTAACCTAAAATTCGTAATTAAGTATCTAATTTTAATTTTTTTTTTTTGTTTGCAGTAAATAATTATAATCAAAACATTTAAAACTAAAAAAAAAAAAAAAAACACCGAAAAAAAATCACTAGACTTTCCTCTTCGGAAAAATAAAATAATAATCCCATCCCGAATAACTTAAAATCATACCTCATAGAATTAAAAACAAAAAACCAAAAAAAAAAAAAAAACATTTGCAATTTGGAAAATAATTTCTTGCTGAGCAGCAACTTTATTAACCAAATCCCTATCCAATTTATTTCATTGAATTGTTCATTCATTCGGGATAAAAAAAAACAAAAAAAAAAAAATTTAAGGAATATTAACTAAAAACGAAATTATTCACTTTATTTTTCCCTTTTCCACTAGAAATGTTTTTTTTTTTTTATTTTTTTATAAAATTTTCTTTTATTTTAGCAAAAAATTCCTGTGCCAATTTAAATTTTTTTTAAAAAAAAAATCAAAATAAAAATAATAAAAAAAATTTAATTCTACACTTTATTACCTTTAGTTTTTCTTTTAAACAGTGAAAATTAAATATATATAATTTGGGAAAAACTAAAAGCATATTGAATTATAAACTGTGTATAAAAAACAAAACAAAAAACTTAAAGTTAACTTCAATTTATTTCTTTCTTTTGGATATTATGTGTCAAAGTAAAATTTTCATAAATTTAATTATATTTAATATTTAAATTTATATACTTTGGACGTAATTAGTCACTTTGTGCAGTCGGCGTTGTGACTCATGGAAAAACGTGAAAAACTATATATACAGCCAAAAAAAACATTTTATTTTTGGTTTTTTTTTTTTTTTGTCAGCTTAATGGTGGCAGCAGTAAATCCCACAGATTTAAATTTCATTCCAAAAAGCAAAAAAAAAAATAAAACAAAGTTTTTTTTTTTAATTTGATCTAATTTTTGTTTTTGTACACAAACTCAAACTCAAACCGAAATACCATTATGCTGTAAAAAGCAAGTGAAAATAAATTTACCGTGACAAAAAATATTTCTTTTTTTTCTGTTGTTGTACAGTGTAAAAATTCTTCCAGCTCACATAGAAAAGAGGATAATGAATGCATAGAATTTTGTATTTTATCGGGTGAATCGTAAAATTTTAAATTATCTTTAAAATATTGTTTGTTGATTGAAATTCATACTATAACCATTATCCAGACATTGTTTTGTTATTTATTTTGGGCCGATAAAAGCTAGAAATTTTCTGTTATCCACTATCATTTTAAAGTTTCAAGGCGAGATCTAGTTTAAGCATAAAAATTAATCTTAAATTAGTCGTTTTATGAGACTGTTTTCAAACTTAAAATGTCCAAGGTCTGGCTTTTGGTTTGGCTGTGAAACACTATTTTCTATCGTAATCATGGCATATGGATTTTCACTTAATGATAATTAATTATACAGAGATCCTTACGAGAATTTTTTTAGATTTTTTTATTCAATAAAATCGTTATTAAAAAATTTACTTTTCTTACGAATGATGAATATAAAAAGAAGTCGAGCTGTTTAAAAATTTCACGAAATTTTGTAAAATATCAAATGTTAAAATGAAAAAAAAACAAAAATCATTTTTTGCTTTGGGATAATTTGCAAGTCCTTGAACTTCTTTGACCTACATACTTATATGTACATGTTATTGTATTATGTATGTGCTGAAAATATAAATTCAATTTTCTAAAATCATCAAAAAAAAAAAAAACAAAAAAAGATGGGTATGCAATATGGTTCAAAAAAATGTAGATACATTGTGCCTTTTTGTTTTTTTTAATAGAATGTTGCATAAAGAATTATAATTCATATGAAATAAAATATAAATATGTACATATAATTTGTATTATGAAAATTCATAAATTAATCATTTTTATATACATAATCTACATTGTTTCAATTTAAAACAGGAGAAAACCTATTTAAATAAATGTGCGTTATGCCGTATAATAATTTTTTGAATTTCTAAATAAAATGTCAATCATAGATGACATACAGAAATAAAGGTTTTCTTATTTATTTGTAATAGATCATTGACTGAAAGTATGTACATATACTACACTTAATGGTATATATACGAGCATTAGGTATAGATTTACATAAATATGCCTACCCACATTTAATGTACATAAAGAATTCTTGAAAAAAAAAATGATACCTACTTAGAATAGAATGATAAACAATTTTGAATTATAAAAAAAAATATATATTCCATTTATATTTTCTTAAACAAAATCATTACATTTATAAATAACTCGAATACTAAATTGAATAATGTTGTTGAGAATACAGAGGTTAGAATATTTTAATGGAAATGTTATTTACATAATGTCATTGAAAGCCTTGCAAATTTTAATTCATGAATGAAATTGAAAAAAAAAAAAAAATTAAAACAAAATTAGTTACAGAAAAAAATTAGTAACAACAAGTATAATTTCAATATTATTTGCTTTCAGGATTTCATATATTAAAAAATTATTCACGTTATGCGTTGTATACCAGTTATGAAGGTTTTATCGAAGTGAATTTAGTACCTACTCTTTATATTGCTTTCAAAACATTTTGTTGGATTTATTCTATACAAGATAAATTAACACAATAACTTAAATCAAGACAGGTATTAAGAAGTTTCGGAGCAATATTTTCTATGCTGAATTACAGATCCACCTTAAAAGTTTCTTAATATTATACGTTTTAGTAATACAGTAATGAAATAAATTAAAAGTTAATGTTTAACTTTTTCTTTTCACTATATGTATTATGTAAGTAAAAGTTTGGTGCTATGATAATTTATTAACGAGAAATGAAAATAATAATAATAATATATCCATTAATCATCGTAGTACCTAATATACAATACACAAATGTAAATTTTTCTCTTAAAATTATTATTATTCATGAAATAAAAATGCCTTTCCCTTTTCACTGTTTCATTCATTATGGTTTCATTACTATAAAAATATTTCATTCTACTTAAACTGAACAAATATGAAATATTATTATTTCATGAAAAATAATGTAATTGAAAAAAAAATTGTCATTGAATTTTTATGAACGCATATATGTATGTATGCATTATATATTGTAGGACGTAAATAGTATTAGTATCAGAATTTATTTACAAACTCTAAACCTATTTTTTTTTATAATACCCACAGTATTATGAATCACGATTTAACAGTAGATTATTGTATATGTTAACTAAATTTGTTATTAATTACGAGGTGTCTATACACACAAACACATAGACACGAGTCAAAATTATATCACGAGACCGAAGGTCGAGTGATATAATTTTGACAAGTGTCTATGTGTTTGTGTGTATAGACAACGAGTTGTTATAACAAATTTTGTTAACATATTCAATATACTGTTTTAATGCGTAGGGGAGAGGTAGTTGCAAAGAGAGAATATAGAGATAATTTATAATAAAAAATAAAGATAAAAGAAATGGAGGGAAATATTCCACGTTAATCATTCTTTAATTTCCCTTTCTTTTACAAATAAAAGAAGATTTGGGAAATATTCCACGTTAATCATTCTTTAATTTCTCTTTCTTTTACAGATAAAAGAAGATTTGGGAAATATTCCACGTTAATCATTCTTTAATTTCTCTTTCTTTTAGTGATATAATTTTTGTGTATGAATTAGAAGTTCTCATTTTTTCTCTTTTTTTTTTTTTTTGTATTTGGCTGTATTGAAATATTGTGAGAGGTATTAATGATTTCATTATTTACGCTAAATGATTTCATTATTTACGCTGATGCATCTAAATTTTTTCATTATTTACGCAGATGCATCTAAATGATTGCATGTGTATTGACGCATATAATACTCCATTTAGTGATCTAAATTCTATAGCACTAAATACAAGATAACGATCCCCTACGCATTAAAAAACTTAATAATATGTAAATTGAAGTCTTTAAGATTTTATGTCGAGTAAATGTATACATTGAGAATAAAATGTTGTACATTAACTTTCAGAAACCACACTAAGTGCCTAGAAACTTATAGATACAATTGAAATCCAAAGTAAATACCATAAAAGCAAAAGATTTTTATAAAATTGTAAAATTATAAAGTTAGTTATATTTTTTTTTTAAAGTTAATTTTTTTTTTGCAAGAAAATATAATTTTATATAACTAAATAAAGGGTACATAACTAAATAAAAATACATATATAATATATTTTCATAATAAATTTCTTATTATTTCATGTTAATTTCACATAATTTAGCAACAAGTTAGGATTATAAACACATAAAAAATCAATTATAAAAAGCTTAAGAATGTAAATAGAAAAATCATTGTGGATGCAATGCGGTTAGGTAATGCTTCTCATGTATAAAAAACATTAATTTACTTATTGCTTAACTTAGCATTAATTTAAGGTTTCCTATATTAACGACTTGGTGCTATTTTAAAGGTTAAATAAATATTTAAAATATTCATGGTTTTGCAAATTTGTATCCTAACACACAATATTTAGTTCAAAAATTCATTAAAAGTTATTTGAAAATCATGTTCTCATTAATTTTTTTTGTAAAAACAATGTCCCTACACCAAGAGAATCGATAACACATATTTTCTAAATCTGCTAACTTTCTGTTCATGCAAGCAAACCTTTTAGTATTATTTATCTACAGACAATTTTAAGTAGACCGGTTTTCATTATTTACTTTTTTTAAATGAAGGTAGGTTAGTAGCCAAATAAAGGTAGATAGGTATAAAAATTTGTTTCCACCTTTTTTTAGATTTTCGATTAACGTATGTTTCACCTTAATATTTATAACAACAAACATTCGGAAAAAGTATTTTCATCACACTGGGATGCAAATGGAATACTATTACCTTAATAAATTGTTAAATTTAGAAGCAATATTATTTGCAAATAGGTTGTTTTTCGCTCAAGGGCCTTGGCCACAATAAATAATTAAATGTAAATAAATGGCACAGCATAGCTTTCGCCAAAAATCTATCTAAATAAAAAAGGAAAACTTTGGGTTTATTTTTTTATTAATTTTATTTTCAAAAATTGTAATTTTAATTTATAAACAAAAATTCGATTTTGGTCACTATATTTTCAGAAGTATTATTTGTATTTATAATGTAATCTGTCTTCACACCTATATGTTTAAAAATTCTGCAAAAAGATAACAATTTTCGAAAAATATATTAGTAATAATCTTAAAATATTAATTTCTTACCACATTTTTAAAATATAATTCCAAATTAAAAAAAACTGTATTTAAAAAAATCTCTCTGTAAATATTTAATGATCTTTTTTATTTAACTTTTTAGTTTTAGGTAATTCAATCTTTATTTATTTTATTTAAATTAAAGACAAACTACTGCTGTAAACAGGTCTCAAAATAACAAAATGTTCATTTTGTAACAAAATTGACGAAATAATACAAAAATACGTTTAGTCCTTCTTATAAACACTTCTTATTTATAATAATATTTATTATTTTTATTCTATTTCTTCCAAAAATTTTGTGTTGTTAATATAATTATGTTTTGATACTTTGTACAACTTATGTCAAACAAATATAGCATCACAAATGAAGCTGTAAACATAACGACTGTCAAAAAAATTATCTACCATATGATAATGGGCATATGTTTCTGGTGTTAATCGAGACAAACAATTTGATGAGATAAATTAATATTTTTTTATTGTAATAACTAGATTTTAGTTTTAAAGTAAACATTTATAAAGAAATAAAAAACAATATCTGAATTGTTTATCATAAATAAATCAATCAGCAATCAAGTAGTGTGAAATAGCAAAGTGTTTTTAAAAAAAACTTGAAAATTACATTTATTTCAAGAGAATTTGAAGTACAAAGTTGATTATTTTCCTCTTAAAACCTGTAGTAAATCGATCTAAACCGTTTGCTTCAATCAAGTCGGTCGTTAAAGTTTGTCTCACATTTGTTCACACTAAATTAGAAGATTCAATGTATATAACTTGGATGAAAAAAAACTGCATAACTTCGCCCAAATAAATATATTAGAAAGTCAGAGTCAGAAAACCCAAATTCATAATGCGGTTTCTAATCTAAGAACGATTTTCATTAAATCGTATTTTATTTCTAGCAATGAGATCTTTGGTCTTTGGATCTAGGTAGCTATAACAAATAATATATTAATTAACACAAAATTGAAATCAAAGAAAACAAAAACTCAAAGTGGAAATTTATCATCAAATAAAAATAAAAAATAAAAATTATGTCAAGAATTTGGTGAGAGCAAAAGCGATGCAATTATGAAAACTAACAAATGCAAAACATTAATTATAATTTTCATTAAAAATAAAAAAAAAATTCCATAATTTTCCCCTTTATTTATTTAAATATTTGCACAAAAATATGTACCCTACCTATTTATTAGTATTATGTATATTTATATAATTTTCAAATTCAAACTTGAGAAAATAAATTAATTTTTTTTATTGAGATAACTATAATGGTAATAAATATTAAAATAACAAATTTTTATTTTAATCATGATTTAGATATTTATCCTAAAAACAGAATGTATATAGACACAACTTTACCTTCAATACTTTTAAAGCAAAATTAAAATCGAATATATTTTGCTAATAATTTATTTCTAGTAGATTATAATTTTTAGTATTTTATTTTTGCGAAAATAACTTGAAATTATTTAGAGCAAATAGTTCATCGAATTGTTTAGTCCTGGTGTCCAGCTTAGAATTCTTCAGAATGAGTAAAACAAAATGAGTATTAAAATGTACAAAATTACCATAATAATACATATATTATGTACCTACTTAATTAATGAACAACTTTAAAATTATATTAATACTATTTTTATTGCTCTCATGACACTAAGCAAATTAATTTCGTTCTTAGGTATACTTAGGTGTATGTGTATGGGCCAAGATAAAAGCTCCGATGATATAGTTATATTTTTCAGCTCTGTTTACCTCTGCGATGTTTGTCTTGAAGCTGAGATAATAAATTTACCAGTGTATTTAATTTTAATAAATCAAAAATTAAAATTGAAAATTTACGTACTTAGCCTTTATTACATCTCTTGTCGTGCTACACGCAACTGTATTGTATCGTAGCAGTAATATAAACGTACATGCTATGACATTTTTATAGTTCATTGATTTTATTCAAAAATCCTAATGTTCAATTAAATGAATGATATTATGTAAAATTTGATATTCTGAGCCAGATTATTGAAAACTATAAAAAAAATATGTTATACTTCTCCAGGCAAATAGAATCATAATATCATGTTTTCTGAATCTATACGATTTTAGGCGAAATGAGAAATTTTGAAGCAAACAATAATAATAACGATAACGATGTTCAAAACTTACCAAATAAATGAGAAAAACGTAAATTTATTTTCAACTTAAATTTGATTTTCAAGAACTACATTTAACAATGTACATGTTTATGTACCTATATTTTTTTTATATTTTATTACCAGAAATGAAAAAAAGATTGAATTATTAAGAAACATTCTTTTTCATTTTATTATATTTTTCCTGAATTTTCCCTAATATAAAAATTAGGGAATACTTTTATTTTATTTTAAAGAAAAATACATCATAGAGGAAAAAATTCGTTATTTCAATTTATTTTATTTTTTTATTATAGGGTTTTAAAACTTTTCACTCTAAATTATATCATTTCCAAGAAGATGAAGTCATAAATAAAAATGGTAAAGTCGATGAATTAAATTTTCCGACATTTCAAATAAAGGAGCCAAAGAAGTAAAATACAATAAGGAATCAAAAATTTAATTTCATTTCTATCAGAACTTACAATAGTCAATAATTGTGCCGAATGGTATAGTGGTTCCTGAGTTTGTACAAAAATTAGAACTTTTTTAACATGGTATTAGTACACAGTGTCACCTATTGAAAATTGTTCAAAGTACTTTACGAACTATTTCAATTTCACTAGTGCAATAGCTACTAGAGTTTCGCAGGTAACATACAAACGAACATTAATTTTTATATAGATAGTTGAGATATTAAAGAATGTAAACTTTTCGTTTCCAAATTTTTATGCAAATTTTTATCTTGGCGTTAAAATAACTTATATAAAAGTAGGTTCTGTCGAAACTTTTAAAATTATTTGAGACTCGTCTAATTCTCTTAGTATGTATAGTTTTAACAAAAACAATCACTAGTTTGTGCAATTTTATTCAATTATATGAAAATGAAATCAAAGAACAAATTTTATAAAAAAAAAAATTATTTTTTTTAAATGAGACAACATTAATATGATATGTATATAGAAAATGATGTTGACGTCTACGCCAACATCACGGAGTTCAAATGAAATGTGTTTTATATGTATATGAAAATTAAAAGAATACAATAAGGAAAATGATAAAGCAATCTTCTTATTCAATTGGCTCCCCATTCTCCCCAAAAATGTGGTTGTAATGTATTCTTTTGGGATTTCAAGCATGTTTTACTGAAAAATGATACATCAAGGAATTGTATTTATATATATATATAATTTTTTTTTCACTTAACCCAAATTTTCAACATAATATTCCTACATTCTCTATTAACTTCTTTTTATGCTTTCAAAAAAAAAAAAAAGAAAAAAAAATCCTAACATATCTTCTTTTCTTTTTATCCTAAAGCTCAATTTCCTTTTATTCCCGCTATGATTTTTCTAAATTGTTTATACTTTATAGTGAGTGACACAGTGATGGTTTATGAATTGTTTTCAATTTTTTTTTTTAATAAAAAGATACATATTCATGTATTTTAGTAATTTGTGGTGATTTATTTTTTTTTTCTTAAATATCTGTTTTATTTATGAGTTCTTCCTTGTAATATATGTATACAATTGTATATATTATTTTATTTGAACCAATTATTTCCTGGTTCTACAGAGCAGTTCTTCAGTTTAATGCTTTATAGTGTTTTAAAGGATTGGTAATTTATTTAATATTTTACAACAGTTTTCTTTTGCTTTACTACAAGGCAACATTGATCTAAGAACCCGTTATTTTTATCATAATTACTAATGTATAAAATAATTGACCTATAACGACTATAGATTTTTTTGTAGTCAGAATTAGCGAAGATTGAGACAATTGAAATTGCAAATCAATATATTTCGCTTTTGTTTGCAGTTTTCACGGCCCTAAATTATCTTAATGTAACGCCAATTCCGACTCCATTCAAAACAAACTTGCTCTTCGAATTTAAAAAAAAGACCGATTCACTCCAAATTCCAACTACTTACTCTTAAAAAGTTTTTTAAAGTTAACATCATAATGGAATCTAATTTAATAAAAATATTCGTTAGATACATTATTTTATATAAAAGAATATTGATGCAGTTTTCTTTTTAAAAAAACATTATAAAAATAAAACAAAAAAAATTTATCATATAAGATAAACCTAAAAGGGTTAATGATGTGTCTGAGAAATTGTCTGCCCCACATTATTATCCTGTCAAGAATATTAATCCTTTTTGATAGCAATATTTATGTGAATTGTAAATGGAATAATGCGGCATTTTTATTTTCTTAAGAGAATTCCTTTTTCTTTAGGTTAAAAAAAAAAAATTTGTTTTCAAAGGATTAAGTGGAATTTTTATTTTCTATAGTCTATAGTTACTCCTAAAGAATATGCTGTTCTTGATTCTCAATATATTACTTATTAAAAAAACAATCTATTTAATTTAGTACAGTTTCAGCTGGTTCGACGCAGCTAATGTATTTTAACCCTAAATTTGAATTTAGATTTTTTTTAACATAATTTGAATTTTTCCAGAATGGAAAAGAATCATTCCAGAATCATAACCATTTTTTTGGTTAAAAGTATAAGAATTGTTTGGTTAGAAGAGGAATTGGAATTGGAATTGGAAGGAGTATTAAAAATAGCTTAAAGTTTAAGAATATACTTTCAAAAATTCTTGAAAAACAAAATTATTAAATTTTTTTAATATATTGATTAAAAAAAAAAAAAATTCTTCTGAACTTTTTAAAATTTATTTGATGAACCCTCTGCTTCTTCAACTAAATTGAATTTTCTATTTTTTATATATATACTAATTTGGGTGGTATAAGATATTGATATTGCCCACAGAAATAAATTTATTTAGGAAAACAATCTAAATCAATAAATTTTATTATTAGAAGCATAAAACCTAAAGAAAACATATATTAAAAATCGATAAAAATTATGCATTAAACATTGATACATTTATGTTTTTCTATTTTTTTATTTATATAAAAATATCCCTCAAATAAACACAGCACGATAAAATAATTCAAGGCGAAGTATTATAGAGACTGCTATGAAATCTTAAAATATATACAAAATTGAGTTTGATACAGCGTTAACAGTGTTGTTGTTGCCATTTCAGAAGGTGATAAATTCAAATTGAAATAATATATCTATATAATTGTGAATCCTGGTGTTTTGTTACTACGTCAGATTCGCCGTAGTATTGTTTTTATCGAACAAAAAATTATAACTTTTATAACTTTTGACCTAATGAATGAAGATGGCTTAAAATAGGCTTAAAATGATCGATTTTGATTGAAATGGTAGTTGTTTATTTATTGTTAAATTATTTATCATGAAAATAAAGAAAAAAATTAAAAAATTGTATAAAAATCAAGTTAATTGTTTTCAAAATAGATCGTAAACGAATAATTCGATCAATGTCGTAAAACGCATACTTTGAGTGTAATTTCGACTTTTTGCATCGCAAAATCAAAAATAAATAATATTTTTTATAATTTCATTAAATTAAAGATATACCTATCTCTTAAATAACATGAAACTATGAAGCGAATGTGCAAACAAATGTGTTGTGGTTAAAAACATTTAAAAACCTTAGCCATAATTCAATAATTTTTCTTTTTTGTTTCTTTCTTGAGTTATTAAAAAATGCTAAATTTAATAAAAATTAATTCAGCATACAAATTCTAGAAATCAATTTTTTGCATTTATTTTTTTTCTGTTATTCAAACATTTCGAAATTATTTTTATTTGCAAAACTGACATACTACTTCAATTACTTCTCACCTTCTCAGTCTTCAATACCTCTAAACTGATAAAAATTTAAAATAACATAAACATAGTTAAATAGTTACAACAATATTATGTATAAATACTTACAGAATATCTAAAGGTAATTTAACAGAGCAATCCCTCAATTGTTCACTACGTCTTTTTGCGGTCATCTATAGATTATTAATTTATATCGATAAATCCGACAATCTATTACCAAAATTTATTTCCTTTCTAAATTTATCCATTTAAAGCAATAACGATGCTCTTCTTCTATAGATATTATCCTTTTATTATTATTATTATTATTATTATTACTTTTGTTGAATTTTTATTTTTTTTTATTTTTTTACCAATTTCAAGTAGAAGTGTATACATATGTTTGTTGTACTATTATACAGCATCCACACAATTTTCTATTTTAATTTCCTTTTATTTATTCTTCTAATCCTTATATCAAAATATTTTTCTTTCATATGACATTTTTATTTTAGACATTTATATTTATATGCACATGGATTTTATGTATCTTATTTTCATTTCGTATAATATAACAATATAAAAAGTAAGAAGAAAAAAAAAAAAAAAAACAACTTTAATACATAAGGCAGATACACAAAAAGGATTTGACCACTATCACCCTTAAATTGTCTTCTCGTTGATTAATTTGATAAAGGTTGGAGAAAAAAAATATTATCGTTTTATATTATTATTACGTTGTATGTATGCATATGTATTTTTTTTTTAACTTTGTTTTTGGTATATTATATTTTCCATTAAAGGAAAATGAAAACCTATCAAGGTGTTTTGTTCAAAAAAAAAAAAAAAACAAAATAATAATTTCAAATTCGATAGAAAATTCAAAATTTCATATTATATAATTTTTTTTATTATCTTTTTGTAAAATCAAATGAAAAACAAATTGAAGGAAATAAAAAACAGAAAAAAAAAGAAAATTGAAAATCAATATTGATTTTTATTTTTTATTAAGTTTTTCTTTCGTTTTTCCGAATTTTAATTGGGTATATTAATTGTTCCTTTTTTTCTATCCTATAATTGTTCTATGGGCAAAAAATAAATAAGGATTATTTTATTTTTGTATACGGTTCCTGCTTCCTTGATGGTTAATGTTCTTTTATTTTTTTGTTATTTTTATGCACTTATACAAAAAAAAACAAATATTGATTATTTATTTGTTTAATTAGTTCCCTTTCTTGTTTCACTTAATTACTATATATATTATTTTCTACATCAAAAGGGAAAAAAAAATGTAATAATTTTGTATAATAACTATTTTATTTTGAATTTTTATTTTTTTCATTCAATTTAATTTTTTTTATTAATTTTTTAAATTTTGGCGCGAAATAGTTATTCGTGTTATAAAATTAGTCAGGAAAATATAATATATTTACTATACACTAAAAATATATTTCATATTATTATAGAATTAGATATTTTTTCTTAAATTTTCTCATTTATATATAATTTATCAAAGATGTCCTTAAAATATATATAAATATATATATGATATGTATTTTTTTTTATAAGTAAGTATATTATGTGTAAATTGATATGTTTAAATTGATATGTATTTGTTACTTAAAGGTACTTCTAAATGTATATAATATAAAAAAAAAAAAAAACAAAAAAAAACTCTCTTCACAAATGTCCTTTTTTCATTCTTTATTTTTAGTTGCAAATTCAATTTATTATTGAATTTTCTTTTTTAATTCATAGGACTTAATAACATTTGTAATAAAAATTTATTTATCTACACATTTTATTTAGTTTTTCTTTTTTGCTATTTTTTTTTTTATTTTTTTTTATTTTTTATTTCTGTTGTATTATTTCTTTTATTTAATCATTATTATTTCTAGAATTAAGTTAATTTTTAGATAATAAGTTGATATTTTTGTTGGTATTAAATTTTTTTTATCGTTCCTTTTTTTTTTTGTTGTCCTCTTTTGATTATGTTTTCGTAAAATTGATGATAAATTCTGAAATTAGATGAAAGTAAATTTAATAAAGTTAGAAAATACATTATATTGATATTTTTATGTATATGTAGATAGTTAGTAAATATACATATATTTAAATTTAAGTTTGTCATTATTACATAATTTGATCGTAATCTTGAAAATATTGCAATTCTATTATATTCTATAATTAAACTGTAAAATTTCAGAATTATTTTTTGTTACACATAGAAGCAAATATGCCTACTCAAATTATAACAATTATATTCCAAAATCAGTTTAATTTCAAAAAACTGAAATTAACTTTTTAAAATGGACTATTTGAAAACTGAAATTGACAGTTTGAGTCTAATTAACGAGAAAAATAAATAACCAAAAATTTTAAATTTTATATTCGAATTGTTGATTACAAAATCTCATCAACAGAGACATTAAATTTTAATTGAATTGCACATGTGTATATTTCTGTACTAAAGAAATCCTTATAAACAAACAATTTCGTTGTTCAACGATTACCATTCAACTTTTTTTTTGGTTTAGCTTTAGCTTACCTGCAGTGTTAACATCCTTTGAAAAATTTAATTTTTTTTAATTTTAACAAAAAAAAAATCTAAGTATGTATAGCAAACATTCCAGTTCACTCTCAATTGCAAAATAAAGTAAAAGTTTTTCCGGGGGTTTTTTTTTTATTATTGCTTCTTGGTATTACATAGGTACATCGTACATGAACATAAATTTTCATTATTTGTTTACCTTTACATAAGGCAATATATATTTTGTAATGCGCTCTTATTTGGCCAGATATATTTATTTTTATTATCATTTATATAAAAATCTAAATTAATTATCACGTATTCCATCTGGATTCTGAATTTACCTAAATTTCTTAGCATAAAACTCTATACAACATATTATATATACATAAGAGGAAACTTTTTTTCTATGATGTGCAAATATTGTGTAAAATAAATACTAATTTCATATAAAAACAAAAAAAAAATATTTTTTTATTATAATAAGACTTTTCATACTCTCAATCCTTCTTATATTCAATTCTTGAAAGTTTTCATTAAATTAAATTATTTTTTCTTTTCTTTTCAACTATATTGTTTTTTTTTTCTCTTAGTAATAGGTAAGTATATATACATAAATATATAGTTATGTATAAGATATGTAATTCCTGGTAATACGAGTTTTTATCAATAGTTTATATGTATATAGTAGTTAGGTATAAAATAGGTAAAAAAATTTTATTCTACCAAAATGCACCAAAGTTATATATAGCTTTGTACATACATAAAAATGCAATTTCAAATTAAATTGAAAATAAGAGTAGGTACTTTCTTTTTTTTTTTGAAATGGCGAAGTTTTTGTACCATTTTATTAAAAAAAAAAAACTTGTTTTTTTTATTGAAGTATGAAAATGAAAATTTATCCAGGTTAACTATGAGTGTTTCTTTTTTGATCTGATTACGAAGAATTACTAGGAATTTTCTAATATTTTCGATACAAAGATACATGGACCTTAATATACTATGTACAGTAGAAGTTGACTGCAATAATTATTAAACTTTAAAAATATTAACCTCACAAATCTAAGTATTATCTATACCTAATCTTATTCAGTTAATCACTTTCTCGTCCATGACGCTGTCAAATTTTTATATTATATTGCTAAGAACTCTTTAGATTTAGAATACGCACAACCATTTCAAATTCTTATATATATTGTTGTTGTGAATAAAACAAAACAAACGTGTTTGGCTTCAAAATCAGTCAGTGGCAGATCAAGACTTTTATATACATTATGTATAATATTTTAATGCGTTGGGGATCGTTATGTTGTATTTAGTGCTATAGAATTTAGATCACTAAATGGAGTATTATATGCGTCAATACACATGCAATCATTTAGATGCATCTGCGTAAATAATGAAACAATTTAGATGCATCAGCGTATATAATGAAAAAATTTAGATGCATCAGCGTAAATAATGAAATCATTTAGATGTTTCGTATTGAATATTACGTAATACCTAAACAAACATAATATCTCTCACAATATTTCAATACAGCCAAATACAAAAAAAAATGAGAAAAAATGAGAAGAAAAAATATTCTCTCTTTGCAACTACCTCTCCCCTACGCATTAAAACAGTATATTGGATATGTAAACAAAATTTGTTATACAACTCGTTCTGTATTTACACAAAAATACATTGACACTTGTCAATTTATATCACTCGACCTTCGGTCTCGTGATATAAGTATTGACTCGTGTCAATGTATTTTTGTGTATACAGAACTCTTAATTAATAACAAATTTAGTTTACATATTCAATAATCTACTATTAATAATAGTTATACATTTTTACTATTTAAATTATGAATGATCTTCAAGTCTATTAATATATACTTGATTTAAGTTCTAAGTTACTAAACCACAACAGTTAAAGTCAATAATTGTTTTGAACTTATATAGATTAAAACTGAATTAAAATTTTTAAAAATAGTTAAACAGTTTGTATTCTAAATGAAAAATATCACATAAATTAATTATTAAAATCATATAGCAATATAATAAATTTCGTGAAAACGGCTAGACTATAATAAAAGCACATTATAATAGAAATAGGTGCAGTACATTTTAGAGTATTACTTTTAATTTTCTGAACAACAAAAAAAAAATATTATAAAGCTAAAAGTCAAGTTAAATAAAAAAACAAAAAATTGTTTCAAATTCAGGGTTAAATATATACAAACAATAATATTTTTGTTTTATAAGAAAAATATATAATTTTATATTCTCATATTTCTATTGTAAAAAATAATTTTATGCAATTAATTTTAAATATATTCCAAAATAATAATAACATTCCAATTTATTATAAAATAATTACATCGCACTTTATTTTCTTTTTGTTTTGTTAATTAAAAACACGCACCATAAAGTGAAAATTCTATATACCTAAATATACTATGTATAACAAAAGAAATTTTCATTCTTCATTGAAATTTAGAAAAGAAAATTAATAACAAAAAAAAATAAAAATATTATTATAATTTAATGACGAAAAATAGACAAGTCATTAACAATAAATTTCATATGTATATAAATATGTTTTTTATATACAACCCACCCAAATATACCAAATTGAGTTTTTAAATACATTCACTAAAAGTCACTAAACAGTGCAGTTAATATTTTTTGTTACAAAACAACATAACAAAGATTTTTTGTTGTATGTTAATACAAAATTACAAAATGTCATGTAATAATTTTTTTTTTTATTTTCTGTAAGCTTATGCACAGTAAATTTTAAATATATTACTATCATAATAAATATACTTTTACAAGAAGAATAAGCTCTTGCATTCTATTTTTCCATTCAACAAAACACAATAACAAATAAATAAAAAATAATAATAAAATAAAACGAAGGCAAAACATATAAAAATCTAAACAAATTTGATATGTTTTTCTGATATCCTTCTTCTTTCATTCTTCCATTAAAATAGCAGTTTTTTTTTCCAAATGATTTTTGTTTATGTTTTAGATATTTGTTTTTTTTCTTTCTTTTTTTTGTCATATAAATGGTATAATAGTAACATCATACAAAAATAAACAAAAATATAAAAGCAATAAAAATAAAACTAAAATAAATGTTAAAATAATATCTCCTTCGAATAAATATACAAAATTAGTTATAGTTGAAGCAAACTTAAGACGAAGCTAGAATTATTTGATTAATTTTTCTCTAAACTACAAACCTTTATTAATTTAGCTATCAGATCTGATTTCTTATTAAATTTTGATCTGAAGCCAAAGGACATTTTTATAGTTATTTTTTATTCGTCTATCTGATTTCAATACCTCATTTCCATACATTTGTTCTTGATAGATATTGGAATTTTAAATGAAGTTTTCCTATCTTTAGCGGTGGGAGCTTAAACTTACTTCCATTGTAGACTAAATAAAAATATAATAGAAAGGTATTAAATCGATGTTACTAAAAGTAAAAGCAAAAAAAAAATTGGAAGAGGGTATTTCGAAATGAAAATGGCATATATAAAATAAAATGAATCTTCATAAAATGTTTTTTTTTTCTGCTTTCCTATATTACCTATTTTGTTTAATTTATTCCTATTATGTCTATACTTCTTATTTTTTCTCTACCGAAATTACAATACATATTTAACATTTCTCTACATAGCGTGGCTGTGTGTATAAATACATGAGGCTAGTGGATGTATTCATGATTACTTATAAATAAAAATCCTAAGTGAAGTTAAATTTAACCTTGTAGTTTCGTTTTTAATACATCACTGACTGAAGCTATATATTTTATAAAAAAATATGAAAAAATTATGTTTGGGTAATAATAGCAAATTATTTCTGTACTACGAGGAACATTCAATTTTCATCACAAATTGCTATGCTTTTTACTCAATCTTTCTTTCTATCCAAGACAAAAATCTGATTCTTAATCTAGTTATGTCCTTTTTGAAATTGGAAACAAACAGGAAACACAATATAATTATTTAAGTAAAAAAAGTCTTTACGTTAATTTTATTAACAAAAATTTGCAATTTTTTTGTTCGTCCTTAAAAAAAATATATTTAAAGAATAATTAAAAACACCAAACAAAATCTAATTAAATAAGTTTTTATAAGATAAATTTAACACTAATTAATGATCTAAAAGGCAAAGAAAATCTCAAACCTTTGTCAAAAAATTCAGGATAAAAATTCCATAATATTTAACGGATCCATTTAATGTGAAAAGTTTAATGGACATGAAAAAAAAAATTAAATTATGTTATTATGTACTCAAGTTTTGCAATTTTATTATAAATATGAATTAAAATAGATGAAAACATTTGACATATTAATTGACCTATTTATTGACATTATAATCATTCAACGTAAAATATGTTATAAAAAATAATTAATTCGAGTAAAATTTTTGAGATATTATCTTACTGCTGCAACTATGTAAATTACACTGTTCAATACATATCGCAAAATATACATTATATGAAAGTTTCACATCAATCGTACGTAAATTATTTGAGTTTAAATTTAAAGAGAACAGAGTCAGAATAAGAGACAAAAATTAATTTTATATTTAGATGATTAATAAAAATAAAATTCTCTCCGACTTTGATGCCCCATAATATTTAAGTTCAGACCACTCAACATGAACTTATATGACAGGTTATCAGATAAGCAAATAATATAACATTTATGCTTATATATGCAAACGATTTTCTGCTGCTAAAAAAAAAAAACAAAACATAATTTCCAAGAAGAAGCTTACGAATTTAAGTCAAAAATTTTCTCAAGCATATATTTATTTTTACTCCATCCATAATAAATAAATAATTATTATAAAAAAGAAGAAAAAAAAATGTTTTCATTTTTTTTTTATTTAACACATAAAGCAAGGTGAATTAACAATGTTTAATGTTATTATAGTGTTATTACTTTTCCCGGTTAAAACATTTTTTGTTTTTTTTTTTTATATTTTTATTTTTGTTTTTTTTTTTTGAAAAAACAAAAATGATTTTTTTTTTTTAAATAAAAGGCAAAAGAATATAAGCTTCGAGCATTAAAAGTTTTAGGGGATAAAACTTTATTAAAATTTACTAAGTAGATATTTAAATTTCCAACTTTTAGCTGAATACAAAATGAAAATTCTTATGTGCAATAACTGTTTTAAAAGAAAAACAGAAAAAAAAATAATTTCTGATATTGTTTTGTTAGAAAATTGCTATATTTTCTTTCATTTTTTTTTTTTTTTACATTGCAGATATAGAAAAAGAAAAAGCTTTTATGAAAAATTAAAATGTCTAACAAAAACTATATACCTAACCTACTATACATTTACAATGGAAAGAAAATTTTTAAATTTTTGGTAAAAATATTTTGGTATAAATAGAAATAAAGTTTATCTTTGTAAATTTAAAAAAAAAAAATAAGAGAAAACCGGATTGGTTGGCTTTGATCATTCTAAAATATTATAATACAGTTAAGTCTTAGCCGGTTAACAATATCGTTGCGGTAATTTTGATTGTTTTACTTTTACCAAAACAAATTGATTCATATCGTTTATTAACGCCATTTATTCAAATTGTCGACAGTGATTTTGATAAGCTTTCACCGAAGAAAATTTCATAGTCCTGTTCAAGTTCGTAAACGACACTTTTAAAATTAAATGAAACAACTTATTTTTATAATCATCAGTGACAACATAAAAAATCAGTGACAACATAAAAAATAATTGTTGATTAATGCTATAAATATTTAAAGAGGACTAAATAGATTCAAATAAACAAACTCCATACATAACAATAATAATTTCGTGAATTTTGCTTCTACTTTTGTACTAACTTAATTTATAAATGGTACGAGAGTAGCTGTACCAAAAGATTTTGATAATCTTGAAGTTTCTGTGAGAATAAAGTAAAGTATAGTAATCAAGTAACCATAAACAGTTTTCTCTTAAAAAACAATTATTTTTTTTAATGGTAAGAAAGTTGAAAATTTTTTAAAGCTCAAACCACCCAGAATTATTTCATTAAAAAATTTATATATAAATAAATTGTTTTTTATTATTGGAACGTAGTTCCTTATCAGACGCTCTTGTGGAAAAATTTATTAATTTATTAATTACTAAGTGTCGCTAACATATGATAAACAAAAAAAAAAATGTTAAAAAAAATTATTTTTTTTTTTTAAATTTTTAATTTTTTAAAAATTATTTAAATTCACTATTGTATTTGAATGTTAAATTTAATTTAGTTTTAAATATTTGTTTTTTTTTTTTTTAAATATAAAACAAAACAAAATAAATTTTCTTATTATTATACGATATTTTTTTATTTTTTAAATAAAAAAAACAAACTCCTGAAATTGGATATTTGTTTCGCTTTTTGTAGTTGTTTTGTCGCTTAGTGCAAAACAGTGGTTGACTTTATTATGCTACAATGAAAATTTATTAAAATGCATACAGATTGATTGGGCATACGAATGAAATGAGAACTAACTTAGAAACTGGATTTTTTCATACAGAAAAAAAACTAACTAAAGCCTTTCCAAACTTATTTTCTTATAATCTTATGATACATTAAAGAAATCCGTTCGTGCTATAAAAAAATGTAGGTATTTAAATATTTTTTACTATTTTAATAAATATTGTGTTCTTTGGTTTGCATTAATAATTAATGGAAATAAAGCAGAAAGAAGAACACATCCATGAAATAAAAATCAAAAATTAGGGCAAAGTTATCTATCAATATTACTTGTACAAAATAATTCCGATGTTTCACATCTATCAGACGTCCCGCGACGGTTCTTGTGTTTTTATTGAACTTTGTATGAAAATTGATAAACTTAAATTTTATTTGATTTTATAACATATTTATAAAATAAAATATTTAGAAAATATTAATTTTTTATTATTAACTAATTAATATTTTATGTATTTTTTTTGTTAACGTCTGTATATAATGTATTAATTAATAATAAAACGACCAATTTAACAGACAATGGTAAATGTTATTTATTTTACGTTTCGATGATCGGTTGTCATCTTCATCAGAAATATAATTATACTGCTAGAAATATCAATGCGTCATAGATACTAATTATTATGTTTTTAAACATTATTAAAATTATAATTAATACTAAAATTCTATCAAATCAACACTTTAATTAATTAAAAAACACTTCATAAAAGTTACATATATAAAAAAATTGTATAGAAATTTTTTTATAAAACTTATTCGTCAAATGTTGGAACTTTACAGTAAAGTTCCAGTAAAGTTCCAACATTTGACGAATAAGTTTTATAAAAAAATTTCTATACAATTTTTTATATATGTAACTTTTATGAAGTGTTTTTTAATTAATTAAAGTGTTGATTTGATAGAATTTTTGTATTAATTATAATTTTAATAATGTTTAAAAACATAATAATTAGTATCTATGACGCATTGATATTTCTAGCAGTATAATTATATTTCTGATGAAGATGACAACCGATCATCGAAACGTAAAATAAATAACATTTACCATTGTCTGTTAAATTGGTCGTTTTATTATTAATTAATTAATATTTTATAGTTCAAATAAAATTTAGATTTTCATACTAATTTCAATGTAAATAAAAATCTTGTATAATTTTGTCAGTATTAGTTTGCCAATATAAAGGCGCTATTCGGTACCAAGTCAAGTCAAGTCGTCTGCCGGCGTTAAATATTTCGATACCTTGCCATTTTGGCTTATGATATTTCTTTTTTTTTGTGTTGCAAAAACAACAAAAACAAAAAATTAAAATTTATAAGTATAATAGCTCTGTTTAACTGGACGCGACGGACGTGACGCTAAAGACGTAAGAAATATTAAATGTATGGAAGTGTATGGAGACGGTTTAACTGGACGTTGACGACGCGACGTTGACGACGTAAAAAGTTAAATATATTTTAACTTTTTACGTTAAGGACTTTGATAATCAAAGCATTCTGTTTTAATGCCCGAATAAATAAGAAAAAGTTTAAACACAAAACTTAGTACCAACCGTTTTAAACAAAAAAACACCCAAAAATTTTATTTTCTGTAAATAATTTCAACATGAGTTTCGAAGAGAAATTAATTAAACATTTTTTCGTTTTTATTTTTTTTGATTTATTTGAAAATAGTGGTGAAAGTTGTTTTGTTTACCATAGCTTACTTTTTAGTTTTACAACGTTGAAGACGTCCAGTATAACTGCAAAAAATTTAATCACAACGTCTCTCACGTTTGTAACGTCACCGTCGCGTCCGTCGCGTCCAGTTAAACACAGCGGTAACGATACCTGTGGTGGGATGTTAAGATTTCGAAAAATTCGATATTCGATATTCGATCGAATGGCAGTATGTTATGACAAAATCGCTTCTACGTTTTCTCGCTACGGTATCACAAAAAAATTTTCAAGTGATACGGAATCGAATAATAAAAATGTATGAAAAAAGAAATTATTTTTATTCAAAATTATTTATAAAAATTAATTTTGAATAAACAAAAATATTTGATTTTAATTATTTAAAAATAAAATAATTAAAAGAAAATTATTTTAATATTAATAAAAAAAAATTATTCTAAAGGTGGGTAAACATTTTTATTTATGAAAATTAAAAAAAATAATTTTAATAAATGTAAATAAAAATAATTAGGTATGAAAAATTATTTATTATTATTTACTTTTTGCTTCTTTTTTTTTTTAACGTCAAAAATCATTTCAGAAAATGATTTTCGAAAGTATCGAAGCGAGAAAATCTTAACATGTTGCCAAAAAATCCACTCGCTTCGATGTTCGATACATATTCGCTGTTCGAATGACAACTTAACATGCCACCACTGTTAATTTTTTTAAAGTTTAAATAATGAGTCGACGCCGCACATTTTATATGAGGCAAATAAACAGTCCCTCTCGCGGCAAATAGTAATAGTTTTTTATTAAACGTTGTATGAAAATTGATAAACTTAAATTTTATTTGATTTTATAAAATATTAATAAAATATTTCGAAAATATTAATTTTTTATTATTAACTAATATTTTATAGTTCAAATAAAATTCAGATTTTCGTACTAATTTCAATGTAAATAAAAATTGTGTATGTTTTTTTAAGGTAAATGTTTGTGAAAAAAATTATTTTGCAAAAGTCTACTTTTACAACTTTTTTTTTATGCATCGCAGAATTTTTCAAAAGATGTCATTTGAAGGGCATCTGGGAGTAGTTAGTTTTAGCTTTTTGAACTTTCGATGTCAAAAAAGATTTCGAAATTCGAAAAAACAGTCTAAAATTGCTCCTTAAAAAACGTTTCTTTAAATGAAAAAAATGCAAAATTAGAGGAAACTGGGGAAACTAGAAAAAAATTTCTTTTTAAATTAATAAAATTTTGAATTGATAAAAAATGAAAATTACTTATATGTACACTAAGGAACTACGTTCCAATCGGGTGTCCCATGACAGCTCTTGTGTTTTTTTTTTCATTTACTTTGTGTACATTTAAAATTTAAAAATAATCAGTATTCGCATATCAACACATCTTTGTACTTGAAATCATTTTATAGAACATCTATAGTGAAATAGACTGTTAGTAGAAATCCTCCATCTCCGTTATAAATAAGCCCATTTCAAGAAATGAAAAGGATTTTTTGTGCTAAAAGAAGTCTCGAAAAAAGGTAAAATCGACCTTTTGATTTTTTCTTTATTTTATTAGAGTTTAAAAGAAAAAATTTTGTAATACATTTTTCGTCAATTTTTAACAATTTTTCTAATTTATGCACGCTTTAGACCTCGAGGTAAAACGAAGTGATTTGAATAGAACTTTATATATTTTTTACTTTTTGAAGTTTAACTTCTTTAGCGAGGTATTGTAAAAAATTTTGTGAGAAAATAGGAGAAAAAAGAAGACAGAATATAGTATGTCCTATGTAACGAAAAGTAAAAGCCACAACGCTGCAAAATAGGGGTAATAACCACAGAATGTAGTATGTTAAAAAGTAAAAACAAATATGAAAGCAGGGAAATATAAGACGTTGTAGCCTGTAGCATGCAGCATGTAGCATGTATTTACGAAAATAAAATAGCGATACTACACACACATAACAAAATACTAACGATGTGTGGAAAGCAAAAAACAAAAAAAAACCATATAGAATTAAAAAATTGTACAATAACAGAATTAAAGATCAACTGATTTTGTTGTTAATATTTATTTAGTTTATTTCCTTTTGTCTGTTTGTCTGTTCCGAATAGGCTCCTAAACCGCTCAGCCGATCGTTTTCAAGCTTACACCATTTCTTTGTCTATTTTAAAATTTGATTGGCTTTCTATCAAGCGACCTCCCCTGAGGGCCCACTTCAAAAGTTCGTCCGATTTCATTCAAATTTGGTATGTAAAAAGAGGAACTGATTAAGTGATTACACACAAATTTCGTAACAAAAAATTTATTTCCCATTTCATTCAAATTTGGTAAATAAAAAGAGGTAACGATTAAACACATAAATTTTGTAACAAAAAATTGATTGATCCTACCCAACGACTTCTTAAGTTCGTCCGATTTTATTCAAATTTGGTAAATAAAAAGAGGTAACGATTAAACACATAAATTTTGTGACAAAAAATTGATTGATCCTACCCAGCGACTTCTAAAGTTCGTCCGATTTCATTCAAATTTGGTACGTAAAAAAGAATAAATGATTACACACAAATTTAATTTCGTAAGAAAAAATTTAGCCCCCTCTTCCACTTATAAAAGTAAATCAGTCAGAGTCCGTAGCAAAATAAATATTTGCAAGTAAATAAAGAAGTTAAACTTCTTTCGTGAGCTTATGAGGATGAGGCTCACACATATTTTTTTTTTTTGTCAATTTTTTTCATAAACAACACATTTTGCAAATGCTCAAATTACAACTATTGTTCACCAAAAAAAATATTAATAATAATTGTTCCAGTAAAGCAATTAAAGGGTAGGTACGTGTATGCAAAATATAATGCAGCAGTTTACGTTGAAAAAGTTTCAAATTTATAATTACAAAAAAAAGATATATATATATTTTTTTAAATATTTCTTTTCTACTTTTTTTATTTCAAAAAAGAAAAACACAAACTCTATACCAATATATACACATTTTCCTTTTCTCCTGTTCGTATGTTTTTCTTTTATAATAGCTACACCGAAACATTAGGTAGATAGCTTTTTTTTAATAATTGAAGAAGTTTGGAAAGAAACGGGGGAGTAAAATGTGGGATAGTTAGTATAGGAAACCATTTACTCTCTTCCTAAAGCGGCACAAGTCCTATATCAAACGTCCGCCAACGCTCGGAAACAATTTTCCTGGAAGAACATATTCCACATTTTCGAGGAGCGGACTGAAAACGAATTCCCATATTCATCTATCTGTCCTTCTTATACTGAAATTATTATAAAATCTATTAAACAACATGCGAACTTCTTGAATGCCATTCACATTTAAACCAAAGGATGGTATTCTATAATTAAGAGTTGTGAAATCTTTCAGCTAGGCAAGAATTATTATCATACACAAGTTTAACATTTTAAAAAAAAAATTTAAAAGCTTTAATGGCTTTCTATTAAAATTAGCATACATTTTATATTCAAGGATTCGAGCTATGAGTTTAAAATAACATGAAAGTTGATTGTAGAAAATGTGGAAAACAAAATCCTTTCTTCTTTTATGACGTACCATGTAAATTTTTTTGCTTTTATAAATTTTTTTTAAAGAAACTTACTTATCTCTTGAAGTTCTCTGAAGTAAATACCGTAAAATATATATATTTTTTCTTTCACTTTACTTCATTATCAAAATTAAAAACTTAAGTAGGCAAAAAAAATAAATTTATTTGAGCTTTTTGTATACTAGCTATAAAAGCTGAAAGAAAATAATTAAACTTAACATTAAAGATATCAACGGAATTTGAATAATATTACTTGAAAATAGAAAAATTACTATATAATAGTATATACCTATAATACATATCTCTCTTCTACTGAAAATTTTTCTTTTATCGTTTGAAAAAATTTTAATTAAAATACTTTGAGATTTTTTTTATCATAAGTCTTTTGACACTTAATTAGATTGTTTTAAAGTATTATGTAAATTATTTATTATTTTGTTTTATATTAGTCTGGAAAGTTCGTAAGACGCTGTCCTATCACTTCATCTGTCGTTATATAGAGAAAGGAATAAGAACACAAAATTACTTTATTTTATTTTGTTTAAAGTTTATCATATCCTACGCAGCAAAATTATTGCCACACGAAGTGAAGTCATTGTTTTTTATGAGTAATTAAATTTTAAAATATGTATTTTAAAATATGTATTTCAATATGTAGCACACATCCGCTTACACTTACACTTTAGCCAGAACATTTTTTCATCTTTATTATATGGAGATAAACTTGTCGCAGTTGAATTGTTTGAGCTGTTCTTATTCAACGATTTTATCATAGTAAAGCTTTCAGCAACCAGCATTTGCGTAAAATTGTCAATTCACATTTTATTATCTAACTTTGAACTTTTAATATTCATCTACTAACTATAAAATCATATAATAAATCGTCTCTTTCTTATTTCCCTCTTGTTTTCATTTTTGACAAGACAATTATTACTTTTGTACAATCAACATCTTGGTCACATAATCTGAACAAATAAATTTTGAAAAGTATATGTGGATGTATATTAAATAGAAGATAATTCAGAATATTTATTTTTGCAAAACTTGGATAAGTCTAAAGAATTCACAAGACAATTTCTATAAAATTTCATTATTTGGCTGCTTGACTTTTTAACTGATTTAATTTAATTTGGTTTTTTTTTTTTTGCTTGTAATAATCAAACTTTGTTACAAAAAAATAAAAAATAAAATTTATATTATCTTGTATTGTCAGTTTTTGTTCTTTTTTTTGGATTTATCTCATTTTCAATTTCTTAAAATAAAATTTGTTTTTCACATATACGTGAAGCAATTTCATGCCAAATCTTGACTATATTTAAAAGAATAAAAAATTATTTCAATATTAAATATTTAAAATTTATTTTTTATTTCTAAAATATAGGCTCTTTATCATTATTCCAAAATTGGTTTTTTTTTTTGGTTGTAAAATTTATTTAAGTTCTCATAGAAATCTGTCAGAATGAATTAAATTTATTTTAATTTTAATAAATTCTTCCGTTTAGTAAAATTAAGTGAAATTATCTAAAAATTCACAATAACAGCGTGTCATAAAATTAGGCCCTAGAGTGATTTATTGTTATATTTCTTGTTGTGACATTTCTTTTTAAATACAAACATATATGATTGTTGATTATCAACTACATTCGATAAAACACTATAAATGATTATAACAATTTAATTTTAAAATATTTTGCCCCAAAAATGAGCTTGTAAATTTCTAATCTTTTTGTATATTTTGTTGTAAAAATATATAAAAAAAAATTCACAGAAAAATAAATCGAAAGAAAATGACATCCAAAGATATCTTTAGATATTAAAATACGTGCACGATTTTCATTTTGGCATATTTCTTCTTTTTTTTTTTATTTTCAAGTTCTTTTTTATTTGAAATAAAAATTTCCTGAAAATATTCTCCATATAAAAAGAAGGAAAATTTCAAAATTCACAAATATGTGTTTATATACAAATATTTAAATATATACATATTATATAATATTATACCTATGTGTATAAAAATTCAAAGAAATTTTACTGAATAATTTAAAATAAAAGTCATGCATTTAAAAAGAGAAAATAAAAATAAAAAATTATATCTTTAAGGTAAAAAAACATTATTTAAAAAAAAAAATAAACGATAATAATATTGTGAAACTTTGTTATTTCTTATCAAAAAATATAAATAAGGGGACAATAATATTAACTTTATTTTTTTTTAACTTGAATATTTTGAACACCTTGTATTCTAATTTTTTCTTAGAAATTTAAATTTTGATTTATACAAAGATTTTATGTAATTTTGAATCAACAAAAAAAAAAAAAAAGGAGAACGATAATGTACATTTTTATGTGATAAGAAGACATTAAATTGTACATTAATGAAAAATTTTCTTATAAAATAATGAGCGCCGTGAACTAAGACCGAAAGAAATAAGGCCGCATGGCATTTTGTTCGACGTCGCAATGCCTTTTTTCAAAATAAAAATGTTGTTTTGGGTATCAATATTTCTTTGAATTAAGTAGCGAGGGGTACAGGGTGTAATAATCTGAAGAAACTATATATAAACGTTTTGGAGTATAATTTAGTTTGAAAATAGCCAATTTATTACATCAAAATTTAATAAAATTCATTCGACAAAATTAATAAAATTCATCTTTTACGATAAATTATTCCAGAAATTCTAGACTGAATATTATATACTAATCTAGGCATTGAAATTGAGGATAAAAGCAGAGAATATCTAAAAACCAATAAAAGCACGACGAATAAAAATTTAATTAATTGATTATTATTTATTTTCTGTTTTTTCTCTCAAACCTGACATATATTTTTCATATAAAAATTCCACACTTAAATATAATAAAAAAAAAAAAACTTTTTTTTATCTCATAAAAAGCACGTACGATAGGTAAGGTGTTAATAAAAAATATCTTTATATTATATTATAACAAGCAAAATCTCAACTTGAAAGTTTTGTATGCATTAATTTAAAAAAAAAAATTATAACTTTATCCATAAAATATATGTCAATAACATAAGACTGCAAAAAAAAAAAAAATAGAGCAATTGTGACAAAACATTAATATATTACCATATCCTTGTAATATTTCAAGGCTATAGTAAATTTTACATATACATTTTATGTAGATATAGATATTAAATATAGGAAAAAAAAATGTTATAAAATTATATTCATGGGAAATGTAATATCAAAAATGATAACGGAAGAAAATTGAAAAACATTTTTTTTTTTTTATAAATCATATTTTATAGAGCGACAACTTCAGCCTAAACTACATTGTATTGATATCAAATAAAAATTTATGAATATGATAGACATAAAAACCCAATAAAAACAGGATGTTTACATAAATTATTTTTTTTTTGACATTTTAAGCTAAAAAATAAATATTTTCAAATTTCTCTTTGTCTTAAGTTATAAAATAGTGCTTGCGGATTATTTATATAGAACTATATTTTTAGTCGCCCTTCCGAAGTTCTATCTAAAACTAATCAAGAACTCAATTTTCTTTCTCAATTCCATTTTAGCTTGTATAAAAAAAAAATATTTTCTGATTTGAACAATCATTAATCAATATTACAAATTATATAGAAAACAAACAAAATATTATATTAATTTAAATAAACGAAAAATATATATATACATGTTTTTTTAAAAGAGAAATAAGAAAAACAAAAAAGAAAATTAAATATTTTCTTCATATACCACTATATAAGAATTTTTCCAATGTCGTTTTTTCGACCTTGACTCTTCTTACAAAACAACAAAAATGGCAAAATAATGATAATGATAATAATAATAATAATAATAATAATAATAATAATAATAATAATAATAATAAAACTAAACGAACATAATATGGAATTCAACAAACCACTCCAAGTTGTATTTCTTGAAAAAAATAAAAAAAAAGTTGCAAAATTCTTGTACAAAAACCTTAACCACCCACATGACCTACCAAAAAAAAACAAAAAGAAGTCGAAATGTAGTCTTAGTTTTCTGAGATAATTTTCATTTTATTTTACTTTTTCCAAAAAAATTTCATTTTATTTTTTATTTTTTATTTTTTGTTTTAACCTTGCATGATAAACAAACATAGACATACATTTATACATATAAAAAGTGTTTGCATTTATTTTTCATATAAAAACAACGAAAAAAAAAAAAAAAGTTTTTCATTTGATTAGATTTTTCAAATTAAATTTGTTGCGCAATATTTTCCTTTCAAATTTAACATAAAATAAAATTTTCCGTTTTAATATACGATACCTATACACATAATTCTATAAATGTTGAAGTTTTTCCATTTAATTTCATAGATACACGATCTTATTCCTGACCTACAAAATAAAAATTTTATAAGCAAAAAAAAAAAAAAGAAATCATTTCAAAATTATACATAATATACACGATAAATGAATTTTTTCTACTAGGGTTTGGAAACTATTAATTTTCAGTACTAATTTCAGTTAGGAAAAGTGATTTTTGTTCCTAATTAGTAGTGCGGAAATATAAATATAAATAGTTCAACATTAAAATTTAAAAATCAATTTATTGAAATTCTACGTAGTCAATTAATATTTATTACACAAAACTTGATCCATTTTTGTGGATACAATTCTTATTAACTCGTACACGAATTTGTCTGTTTATTTATTTATTTATATTTTTGTTCACTATTTTCGACACTCTCGTAGACCCACTTTTCGTCATCACAGCGATCTGAAATTTGGCACACAGGTTTATGTCGCGTGAAAATTGAATCTATCAAAATTTGAACCGGAAAATCTGGAAAAATTATTTGAAAATATGGTACAAATTTGATTAGTGATAAATCCGTTTCATGTAAAACGATTCATGTAAAACGATTTTCCGAAGTTTTTCCGACCAAAGAAGCGTTTGAGCGTTTTGCAACCTGAGACAAAGTTGCTTTTGTGGAAAACTCGATGGAAAACCCGGAAAAGCGGGAAAATCATCGTAAAAATTTTCATCGATATGATAAATCTTCAACAATCATGAAAACTTGCATGAAAATTTGTAATAACAATTTAGTTAACGTGAAAAAGGCAGAAAATAAAAAATAAGTAAAAAACGAGTTTTCAAAAAAACTGAGGACAAGCCGCATGAAAAGTAGAAAATAACTTTTTCTTCACACTCAGAGGTGGACTCAGATTTTTCTCTTCAATATTCTTTCCACCTCTGTGTGAAGAAAAAGTTATTTTCTACTTTTTCATGCGGCTTTTCCTCAATTTTTTTGAAAACTGGTTTTTTACTTTTTTTTTTTTTTTAATTTAAAATAATTATTGACATATCAAATTTTAATATATCTTCCGAACGGAAAAAAATCACTCTTCCTCCCTTGTTGCACAAATAGCTTCATATTTCATAATAATATAAGAATCCACCAAATATTTTAATCTTGCATTATGCAATCCTTGTTAACCTTCAAGTTAAAAAAAAAGTAAAATCCTCAAAAATTTGAAAAATGTAATGATCGTCTTAATTTATTGTTGTGGAAATATAAAGTATCCTCTGAGACCGGTGCCATTCGCTATGTAGTCTTTGTACTTGCAACTAATTTATTTATTTATCTAGTAGACTTTAAATATGAAAAAAATATATATATGCAGCTTTATGATATATTTGCTTATATATGTAACTTTATATTATTCAGCTTAGTTATTAAAATTTAAATTTTTTGAAATATCTCTCGCTCGATAGAGCCGTTTAACTATTTGTCATATTCTACCATTTTAAGAAATTTTGAGACGAAAATTAACTCGAATCTATATTGAAGCAAAAAACATAGTTAAATAAAATTCTAATTGACATTAATAAGTACACAACGAATATAATATCTTCAAAAACAAATTTTTTTCTATTTCTTTATAGTTATTTTACAATAAATTAATAAATAAGTATAACATTGAATAATATAAATATGAAGGTTAAATCTCTTTATGATTTTAATTATATTTTTTTCGTGTTTTTAACAAAAGATGTTTACATTTATAAAAAAAATTATAATAAATTTTAAGATTTTTTTTCTATTTTAATACGATTTTTTTTATAAATTTCATAAATTTATGTATTGGAACATTTTTGAAGAAACGCACAGATAAAATTTCTTGAACAAATTATTTTAGATAACTACAATTTCGACTTGAGAGTAAGACAGTAATTAAACTTGTGCAATAAACGGTAATTATACACGCAGGGCTCACACAATATGACTATTCCACGATAAACTGATATTTACGCCAATACTTAAAACAAAAACAAACGATATAAACTTTCTGGCAAAGGCAATAATACGTCAAATATAATATAAAATAAAATAAAAATTACAAAAAAAAAAACTAATTTATCAAAATATTGTTTTTTTAATTTTCTTTTAAAATGTCGTGTAACAGGAAGAGAATTTGAGTTTTTTCTCTGTACATTGTGCAATAAACTGAAAACTCAATTCATAAATTTCTTTTTTTTTTCCATATTTATATGAAATTTAGTTATAATAATACTCATATTTGATTATATTATAAAAAGGATAAAATATTTTGAATACATGGAAATAAATTATCATAAAAATTTTTTTTTTTTTTTAAATTAAACAATATAAATATGCTTCTGGCACTTTAATTTATTTTTTATTACAACACAATATTTTCTATAGAATTTCATTAAGAGTGTTGAATAAAAATAAATATTCTTTAATTAAATAATGATATTTTTAGTTAAATGTCATTATTTAATTTAAATAAATTGAATTTATTACATAACACGTTTCAAAGATAATATATGTATAATATGGGTATTATATAAATAGATTACTTAAAATATAATGAAACAACATTTTATGGACTGTGGTTCTACGTGTGGTACTCCATTGTATAATTATGCGTTATAAAAACTTACAACATCCATAATACATAAAACTAACACCAAGACCTGATAGTCGAATCTATTTTTGTTCATTATTTAAAAGTCCTTGTTCCTATCAACAAATCAAATATTATTGGCATAGATAAAATAAAAAAAAAAACAACTGCGATTAATGTACCTTCATATTTCCAAATTTTAAATAAAGCAATTTCTATATAATAATAATAATGATGTAACATATAATTATAAAACATTGGCGACATAATAAAAAAGTTTGTCAAATTTACTAATTCATTGAAATAATAATAAAATATACATTAAGCTTTATAAAACCAACATCACCTACTTTTGTATTTAAAAATAAAAATATAAAAATTAAATTTGTTTATGGTATTTTTAACATAAATGCGATTGGCACAAACTACAATATTCAAATTAGTTTATCCTTCCGCAAAGGACATCCATTTACGGGCACAATGTACAAGGAATTGTACACATCCATAAGTACATTTATATGATTATATTTTTTTTTATACTTCAATATCACGAGGACACGACACATAATGAACTTTAATGAATATTTGCTTTTCTTAATAAATTTTTAAACGTTATATTAAGTGATTGAAACGAATGAATTTATTGTTCTTTGTGCCAAAATGTTTTTCCTTGTTATCAGAAATCTAAGAGCATAAAAGTATCCTTTTTTTGTGTCTGTGTGCATAAATAATACTTTGTTTAATCTACGGTTATTGGAGGTGTTAAAACATAACGAAATACATAACAGTGTTTAGAATATATTGTTAAGATACATGACAATATATACTTTGTATAATGATCAGTTTAAGAAAAGCGAAAAGTTTCATATCACACATTTTCAAGATTTTGGAGCTTAGAAGATAAATTATAAATAACTCTTAGCTACAAATTTGAAGTGAATCGTTCATCAAATCTTATTTGTGAAATGTAGAGATTCATACTTGTTTTCATTTTCATTACACAAAAAAATGTACAAAAGTAACTAATAAACTACCTAAAATATTTCCGGTCTCGGAGAATCTCACGCTTGGGCTAAAAGTGAACGAAATTGCACATAATTTGGTATTGAAACGATCGTAATCTGCTAACCACTTTAATAGTTATAAGCACTTAAGTGCGCGACAGATAGACGGACGGACAGACAGAAAGTCAAAACATCTAGTGAAAAAAAAAGATTTTTGATGGAAAACGTGCTAATAAGAGCATCGTAATATAAATTGCTGTAATTTATGTAAAATTGTGATAGTTCAACATTATACTAAGCTTACATATATAGAATAATGAAAATGTGTCATAAAAAAAATACGGAAACTTCTATTTATAATGTTTTTTTATTTTTTGACAGGACAATAATGGAATAAAAGCTTTCCTAATGATTATTTATCGTTATCAGCACAATGAAAAATTTAATGGATTTTACTTTAAAAACTATAAAACTTTTAGAACTATAAGTCAATTAAAACCGATTAAGAGCAATAGAAATATAAATGAATTTTCTTTAAATGTGTCATGTATTTCCAAAAAGAATAATAATCTTATAGAAAAAAGTTAATATCGAAAAGCTTTAAATTTGGTTGGTGCAGATGAATATAGATAAAGTTTTATTTTAATTTGAAACCTCAGGCACTCACAAGAAATTCTAGATATATAATTTAGTGTAATTTTCAAAATGCTTAAATTTATAAAAAGTCTAATTTATTATGTTTGTAAACAAGGTATTTTAATCGTAATCAAATACAATGTACAAAATACTGTAGATATGCAAGTATATATACTTACATACATTTCGTGTACGTTTCCTTGATTCGGAAATTATAAAGAAAAACAAAAATTATTTATAAATATAATCGAAATAATTTATTTATTGTAGAATCATTCCCAATCCAATTTTCAATTCACTTCATTTATAATAATGACTCTAAAATAGTTAAATATTATTCTATATACCTCTACTTACCAAAATCTAATAAAATATTCATAAAAATGCTTTCCAGGAAATTTGTTTGCGTGCAATTTAATTGTCATTAGGGTAGCTAATAGTTAAAACATTTTCTTTAAAAAGAAATGAAAAAAAAAATACAGATTTATTGCTTAAGATATTGAATTTTTTTTTATTATATGAAAATTACCAAATCGTCTTTAGTTTTCTTGGTAAATATACATATATATGTATATATTTTAATAGCTTATAATAATCACAACATGATTTTATAATGTTCATTTTTGTGGTGCGCGAGTCGTGCATTATTATGTTATGAATTTGATCTAACTTTTTGTCAAATTTATGTACCTTATTACTGATTACAAGTGAAATGAGCTACTTTTGTATACTTTTAATTTTTTTAATCCAGTATTTATTTTTACGCAATGATTCAAAGATTTGAAACAAAACAAACTTATTGTCATAATATACAAGCATTGACTTTCAGTTGATATGCAAACATATAAATTTTCGTTTAACATCCACACTAACCTTGAACAGTACTTAGCAATATTAGAATACCGATAAAAAAAAATGAATTATCCAACAGATTTTAAACATAATGTCAATTATTGTGGCTCAGTATGAATTAAACTAAATTTACATGAATATCTACCTACATAGTTATCTAGATTAATTTTTTTTTAATAATACATATCTCTATAAATATATATGTAATTATAGTTAATTAAAAAGTCATATAAATTATCATCGAATCCTTTATAGAATTATTAATATAATATTTATTTAGTTAATTAAAAATTATTATTACTATCTTCTTTCAATATTTATTTTGTACTTATTAAAACTTAAATTAAGGATACGTATATATTTTATGTATATATATGCAAAGTATATAATATAAGAGACACGGAGTATTGACATTAGAAAAATATTTCAAAAAATATATAGACATTGAAAAAAAATTAGTTATAAATTATGTATTACATTAAATATGTATAGTATACCTATATGAATATGTATTACAGAAGACATTTTCTCATTTCTAAAAAAAAATGTTATTCACCCTATTATTTTATATTTAATAAAAATTAATTAAGACTTTTTCACTAAATAAATAAAGTTCACGGAAAAATATTACTTATGAATAAAACTTCACTTAAGAAATAAAATTTAAGAATAAAAAAAATCTTATAAATTTTATTTATTTTTTATTAAATAAGAAAATATTTTTAAAATATTATTGCTTATAGTTAAAAGTTTTGAAGTATTATTAAAGTTACTAATATGAATTTTTATTGCACATGCACTTGATTCATGCAGGTGATTTTTTTGGGAAAATATTATATGCTTGGAATTATAATATAATATGCTTATCAGACCTGAGTTTTAGGCTAAATATTATTTATTGCTCACCTTAATTTAATCACGTTAAGATTTATGGAGCTGAAAAGTTTAAATACATTTTAAAGCATGAAAATTATCAGATATTTTTTTGTTTTTACTATATTTGGCAATAATATTATTAAAAAAATAAACATAAAATATTTCCAAAAGAAAATAACATTGATCATCAAAATAATTTTCAAAAAGCTAAAAAGAATATTTTTATATAATTTTCATAAATGTTTCCTGTTTCCATTTTATTTAATTTTTCAATCATATCATGGAATAATTTATAAACACAGAGCAATTACACGCAATTCAATTAAATGTCTTGATGAAGCTTTTATTTTAATTAAATAAAATGGCGTTGGAAATCACGTTACGAAATTTCATGTTGTTTCAACTAAATATGAACTATTATAATATTGACAATTTTCTTAAATGTATGACGCTAATCGTTTCAAACAAGTAATAATAGCAATTTTTGAAAAATAAGAACAAATACTTCTATAATAAATGGATAATTTAAAAATTGGTTGAAGTCGAACACTTTAAAAGACGACATATAATGCTATTCACGCTTAAATTAAGAAGCCTATACCATTGAGAATTGATTACACTTTTGTAGTCAAGGGTTTTATTCATCAAATAAATAGTAATAAGTATATTACCCCATTGTATTTATTAAAATGTAAATCATTAAAAGTTTATTTTATTTTTTAATTTCACCACATTATGATGTATGTAATATGTTATACATGACATTTAATTTATGTGGTGTGCAAGTTTAAATTTAATTTCAGAATTATGTTAGTAACTAAATACTCCTCCGTAAATTTTTTTTTAAAGCATTTCTACCAAATTTATTCTTGTTATTTAATAATTAAAATAAATTATAGTACATACTTTTTTAATATAAAGAGAAATAAAATATTAAAAGAATTTCGCAAATTTTCTCTAAAAATATTCTGTTAAAAGATAAATACCCAGGGAATTATTATATTACGCCATGGTCGAAAAATTAACAGAAATCGTTATATTGTTTTGAATCGAGTGAGAATTCTAGAATTGTAGAATGGAAAGTGATTGTAAAAAAATTAAAGCGGGTTCTATACAATATTTCTTTTATAAATATAGTATGTAATACCCAGAAATTTTGTGCCTTTACTTAATACAAAATGATTGAAATTTTGCTTCACATCTACTCTGAACAACACAACAATGTACAATTTAATTCTTATTACTTAATCTAATCTACCTATTGAAAATCCAATTAAAAGTAAATTTCATTCTGCCTCAATTAAAAAAAAAAAAAAAAAAATTCTCGATCTTTAAAAGTTATTCCAAAACATATTATGAGTATAAAATTTGTAAATTAAATACAAAAAAAAAAAAAAAACAACAAACAACAACTGCGGAAATATCATGTCAACACGTACAATAATAACCACGATTTTTGTATTTTATTCAAAATGCCAAAAAAAAAAAAAAAAACAAATTAATTATGAGAAAATATATTTCATAAGAGCATAGATTAAATTAAATTATTAAGAATTTTACACAAAGAATATTGAATTAAATTTTATATTAAATTCAAAAAGATTATGATGTTTATCATCATTTTTTTTCCCCAATTTAGATGTATGTGCTTCATCAACAATCAAGACCGGAAACACAATTTTTTTGCTTAATTGGAATAAAAAATTTATCTAATTGATTATCTTTATATTAAAATGTATACAAATGTTATGTTATGTAAATATGTTTTTTTTTTAATATTCAATCTTTTCTCATCTAATCCAATCTAATAACAAAATAAAAAAGTATATATTTTTATACTCCGCCTAATAAGTTACAAAAAAAAACGATACAGATAAAATAATATTTATTTCAGATATCGAAAAGATAGTATTTTACTTAAATTACTTAAATTACTAAATTACTTAAATTATTTTTGGATTTAAGGATTTGTACAAAATATCAACTGGTCTATACTAATTTTATAACACAGTGTATGATAAAAGAGTCTTATTTTATTTTATTTATTGCATTTTTTTTTTACCCGTGTCAAGCCGTAAGCATAATATGCCAAATATTTTATTCAACAAAATTTTCAAAAACCATAATTTTAGTTTTTTTCTTACACAGTTTTTACACCAAGTAAAAATTTAATATTATCATAATTTATAATAACTTTTATATACGCAATATGTATACTTTAAATTAAAACAAACTCAAAGTTTTTTTTTCTATACTTATATAAAAATATTTTACAATGCTCATAAAATAAATTATATATGCCTCATTGTATTTCTTTTTTTTTTTTGCAATCAAGAAGGTCACCAATTTTCAACACTTAAAATTGCCCTTTTTTAACATTTTAATTTTATACCTTTTTTTTTTTAAGAATATAAAAATGTTACCAGCAAAAAATAAGAAGGAAAAGTTTTTAATGATAAAATAATATAAACCCCTCTACCATATGTGTGAATTTATAAGGTGCACAGAATCAATATAAGGACAAAATTAACAAAACTCATTTCCTTTAAACATATATTTTACATATAACTTTTTATATTTAAAATAATATATACCAAGTTCAAAGACTTTTCCATATTTAGATACATTTTTTATGAAAATATTATATATTATAGATATAGAATATTAATATAAACATAAATAAACAATTATAAAAAAAAGTTAAAATTATCAACAAAATGGTTTGTGCCACAATTTTCTAAATATATAAAATTTTTATATATAATATGGTATATAAAATTATCATGTATGCAATATATATATCGTCAGTTATAAATAGTGTATAGTATATCATAGGGTGATTTTAAGTAAAACTGTTTAGATTACCTAATATAGTTTTGTAACGTTGAAATCACTATTTTGAATATCTTAATGGAAAATGGAGAAATTAAAATGATAGAAAAGATTCCTGCTGTATATTGTGTTACGTTCCTAATGTAAAGTAATACCATAATGGAAGTATAAATAGAGAAACTAGTCCCATACAAAAAATGCAAATACAAATAGTGAAACAAAAAATCCATATCACAACCCCATGAGCTTTTTTTTTGTATTTTTTGAGAATTCCTCTCTCACAAAAGTTTTTAAAACTTTCAAAATTGTATAGAACTGTATGTGCGAGAAGTAAGCAATAAATTCACTTAAATTGCCAGCAATAAATTTGCTTAAATACATCAGCGCCACCATCGCTTAAATTTAGAAATATAATAGAGGCTAAAATGTTAGGAAAAAAATAGTGAACAATTTTAACCAATAACAAAGCAATTTGGATGGAAATAAGGCCGCGTGAAATAATGCCGCGAGGATTTTTTGTTGCGGTCTTATTTTATTTTGAAAAATGAAATTAGACCGCAAAAATAGGCCTCGCGGCCGCGTAATCTTATGAGGTGAGCACACAGAGCAGGGGGCAGCAGAGCGGCGGGCGGGCGGTTGGTCAGTGGGATTTGCGGCGCCAGCCAACCGCCCGCTCGCCGCCCTGCTGCCCCCTGCCCTGTGTGCTCACCTCACAAGATTACGCGGTCTTATTACATTTATAAAAATGAAATTAGACCTCTGATAATTTTTTTTTTGTCGCGGTCTTATTTCATTTTTCAAAATGAAATAAGGCCGTGAGGACTTTTTTCGCGGTCTAATTTCATTTTTCAAAACGAAAGACCGCAACAAAAATCATCGCGGCCTTATTTCCATCCCCCATTAAAATTTCTTTGTTAGTGGTTAAAATTTGTTACCATTTTTTTCGTAACATTTTATCCTCTATTATATTTCTAAATTTAAGCGATGGTGGCGCTGATGTATTTAAGCAAATTTATTGCTGGCAATTTAAGTGAATTTATTGCTTACTTCTCGCACATACAGTTCTATACAATTTTTAAAGTTTTAAAAGCTTTTGTGAGGGGGTTGGACATTTGTCCGCGGGACATTTGTCCGCGATTTGTTTTTGTATCGCGGACATAAAAATGACATTTGTCCGCGATTCAAAATGTCTTTTGTCCGCCGCGGACAAATGACATTTTCCAAAATGTCATTTGTCCGCGATAAAAATTAATCGCGGACAAATGACATTTTGCAAAATGACATTTGTCCGCTAAAAATCTGAAAAATCAATCGCGGACAAATGACATTTTGCAAAATGACATTTGTCCGCTAAAAAGTTAAAAAATCAATCGCGGACAAATGACATTTTGCAAAATGACATTTGTCCGCTAAAAATTAAAAAAAGCAATCGCGGACAAATGACATTTTGGAAAATGACATATGTCCGCTAAAAATTTGAGGCTAAAGTGCAGATGACGTGAACCAATCAGTATCGGCACAACAAGAGAGGGTGGTGGGGGGCGGCGGGCGGGCGGGTGGACTGGTGGTTGGTCAGTGGGATTTGCGGCGTCAGCCGCAAATCCCACTGACCAACCACCAGTCCACCCGCCCGCCCGCCGCCCCCCACCACCCTCTCTTTAAGGGGCAAATCGGGCAAAAAAAAAAAAATTGCATGTACAAAATGTATGAACAATTTGGGGGGACTCTACCCCTCTTCCCTTTTCCAAGCTTCAGACGATTCTGAGTGGTTCACGTAATCTGCAGTATCTCCAAAATTGAAAAATCAATCGCGGACAAATGACATTTTGCAAAATGACATTTGTCCGCTAAAAATTAAAAATTTCAATCGCGGACAAATGACATTTTGCAAAATGACATTTGTCCGCTAAAAATTCGAAAAATCAATCGCGGACAAATGACAATTTGCAAAATGACATTTGTCCGCTAAAGTTAGAAAATTCAATCGCGGACAAATGTCATTTTGCAAAATGTCATTTGTCCGCTAATTTTGGGACATTTGTACGCGGCGGACAAATGTCATTTTACAATCGCGGACAAATGACATTTTGCAAAATGACATTTGTCCGCGAAGTTTTCCATACAAATTTCATCGCGGACAAATGTCCCGCGGACAAATGTCACGGCGCCTTTTGTGAGAGTGGAATTTTCAAAAAATGCAAAAAAAAAGCTCGTGGGGTTGTGGTATGGATTTTTTGTTTCACTATTTGTATTTGCATTTTTTGTATGGGACTAGTTTCTCTATTTATACTTCCTTTATGTTAATACGTATTATAACATGTAATGTAATAGATTTATTATAATATGTGTCAAATTACAATTGTTTCAGAATTATACACTGAAAATTTTATTTTTAATGGCAATGGCAAATACAGTCTACGATTTCTAGATAACTGACTGACTTCATTTCACATAACACTGACTATTATTACTAACTACACATTTAATGATAACAAATGAAAAGTTATTTTAAGGCCAATTTTTACTATAATAAAAGTTTTATGTACAATTTTTAGAAATATTCAATGTATAAAAAAAATATTATATTATATATACTTATACAGTGAATATTATATATAATTTCTTCTATATAAATCGAAGAAAATTCAAACCACTCAAATGTATAATGCCTACAAAATAAAAATATTATTCAAAAACAAACATAATATTTTTGTATATAAATATAATGTAGCCAATAAAATGTAAACATATGTATTTATGTATATTATATATGATATTATGATCGTACAAACATATGTACATAAATGTTATGTATAAAAATGTTGAACATTTTACATACGTTGTATTAAATACAAAATTTTTACCACAAATTTTCATAAAATTTAAATTTTTTGACATATTACAAAAGATACCAACAAAATGCTTTTAGTTAAGCGTATAACTAATAAATTTTAATAATAATGTTACCATTAAAAGAAAATTTATGGACAAAAATTTTTAAGGTTTTTTTTTTTTTTAAACCCAATAATTTATAATAATAAAGTAATAATCGTACATATATGTTATATGAAAATATATCTACAATGTACACAACATTTATAACTTAATTCCTTTTCTGTTGTTACTAAATTAGAATTTTTTTATTTTATATTTATTTTTCATTTCAATATTTTGATTTAAATGGTATAATTGTAAAATTATTGCTATAAAACTACACAAAAATATACGTACAGTATTTCATATTTTGTGTATATAAAATTTACTGTATTTTAATGTAATTTATGAAAAATAAAATGAAAATATGGCAAAAAAAAAAAATGTATGCAGTTATATAGTTAAGGTGTCAAGTATACAATTACACAGGTAGTAATTTTTTTGTTATTATTTTTATGAGACATTATTTTAAAATTTTCATAATTTTATAATTTTAATTTTTAAATTTATAATCGAGAAACATGCCCGTATAATATTTTTCATATAAATATATAGAATTGGGATAATGATGTGTTTTAATCGCGTCGTTATATCGAAAGGCTTCAAATGTACACATTATATTGTAGAGGTACACTTATGTTTACTCAAAAGAACATCCGTATGGATTCACGAATTATTTGTTGAAATCGAAAAAATTTGCCACTGAGTGGAATAATAAATTGAAAGCATTTTCTTTCTTATGAATTTAAAATTAACAATGAAAGGAACTTACAAAATAAAAAGAACATAAAAATGTTAATATAATTGACTTGAATAAGATAATTTTAAGAAAGCCTTAAGGAAGTAAATTATATTTATAAATAATTTCTTCAGTTAACAGATGATACATAAATTAAAATTCTTGTATATGTATAAACATATACATATTAATACATCTACTTAATCTGATTAATGAATAATCAAAAGATTAAAAGCTATATTGAAAAATAAATACATTAAATTATTTTTACAAAAAAAAAAAATTAATTCTGTCATTACGTTTGAAATCCTTTCACATATAAAATTCCCTTGCATTAAATTTATTTTTTGATAAAAAAAAGATAATGTTATTATATATAATTATATTTCTATTTTGACATTTTTATAGAATTTTTTTTTGCATTCTTAAGTAATTTTTTTTTATATACATATAAGCATAAAAATTGTAAATAAATTATGTAAAATTTGGTTTATCATTTGAAGCTTCAAAGCTTCTTAGTTACATTGAAAATTAAAGCTAAGAAATCTTCAGGTATATGTTCAAAAACTTTATCACATGTAGGATATCGCTTTAACTACAACTAAACTGAAGTATTATAGATTTTCTTAGAAAAACTAACTAAATATTTCTCATGAATTGGAAAATTATTAATTCTTACATACATAACCAAAATTATTTAAACATTCATTCAAGATTCTATCAAATAAATGTAATGCCAATAAATAGTAAAAAAAAATAATAATAATTTCAATCAAATTTCATTCATAAAAACAACCTCAAAGTATACATACATTTATTAAAAAATATTATAAACAAAGATAAAAGAAACAGAAAATACACAAGTTCATAAAAATAAAAATAAAAAATAAACATAATTTGTTTTTGAATGAAATTATTAAATTCATTAAAATTCTCTTCAACAACCACAACCATGTAGTCAAAATATATACTTATAGGATAAATGGAATAAACAAAAAAAATTATCATTGAATTTTTTATCGAAATAGGACTGATGCCAAACTTTCTCTAGCCAAAAAATTTGATTTTATCTTTATTTTCATTTCATTTAAAAAATAAAATAAACATTTAATATTTCTTTTGCCGAAAATTGAAATTAAATAATAATTATATTTTTGTATTTTATTTGGAAAATATTCTTTTAAAATGATTCTGTACCCTTTTTTTTTTTAAAGATAAAATAAAATAAAATCTAAAAGTTTTCATTCAAATCTTTGTTCTGGAAAATTTTTAAAAAGATATAAATCTATAATATTTTTGAAGTTCTTAGAATAATAAAATGAGTTTCTAAAAGAAAATAAAATAAAGAAAAATATCCAACTAGATAATAAACACATAAATGTAAATACTATATATAAATTGATTTATTATATGACCCTGTAGGCGAAGGGTAATCAAACTGTTATTCATCTACCTATGAAACCAACTTGACTTGTGACGTAATTCTATATAAAAAACTTTACTTTTTGTCCTTTTGGCGTTTATTCGGAAATCATTATTTTTGTCACCTGGTCGTTTTTTCCTCACAATATACAAAAATCTAACTAGTCCTAATAAGTCCTTAAATGTACATACAATTAATGGAATCTGTATTTTTTTTTGGGAAAATTTCTTCTTTAAATTTTAAAAAAATATTTGATTGAGTTAAAAAAATTGGAGATATAACATTTCATATAGAGTCTAAATATTTACTAAGTTCACTGTTGGAATTAAGTTGAATATATTTTTCTTTTAAATTATATTATTACTATCTGTAATTCATCACGCATTGCTGTGGCTTAGTCTGGTGAAATGAAATACTTCATAACTCGAAATAAATCATTTTTAATATTAACGAAACAAGATGGATTTATATAATAAAAATGGAAACGACAAAAGACTAACATAATTCATAAAATTGTCAAAATTTAAGTTATAAATACTCTGAAAAACTTGGATTATTAAAATTAAATATTTAATATAATTTTTCAAGCCATTTAATACCAAAAAAAAAAAAAAATACTTAATTAAAATTTTATAAGTTTCAAATTCAAAAAATAATTAGTTTTATGATTTAGAAAAATTTATATTTTATTTAATATTATGATCCATAAATCGTTGGCTTAAAGGTTAATCTAATTTGTAATTTTTTATAGCAATAATTCTGAAAAACTCCGATGAAATACATGCTTAAGTTTTAAACATCTTCCAAGGCAACTGGCACGAATGGGTTTGAAATCATTAATAAAAATATCTTACATAATATTAAATATATAGGTTTTTAACATTTTTTGATATTTTTTTCATGACGATGCAGCGGATGGAGCATATATATATATATAAATATATTTTTCTCAATTACGTATAGGTATTATAGAATAGTAACCTTCATCGGTCTGAGAAACTTTTTTTATGACAATGTGTAAACGTCTCATAGTTTTGTGAAAACCAACTATTAACTCTACATTTTATAAACAATATGAAAAATAGACATAAATTGTCGTTTTATATTGTTAAAAAAAATTACTTAATAAACATAAATACACTGTACACTAAAATGTGTTGTATACCTTTAAGCAGACGAAATTTTAAACTTTCAATTAGAAGAATCGCAATAAAGAAATTTTATAAAATAATTATAAAAATAAAATATTGCAAACAATTTGCCTAAAAGTTAACCCTATAATCCCACAAATAAAAATATCCTGTCATTATATAAATTTACCTCAAAATTAAATTGAATATTTATTTTATATAATATCGATACAATTATTTTGAATTGTTGTAGAATTAAAATGAAATTTGAATCAATTTACAATTTTTAATACACAATAAATAAAAATTAGGTTTTTTGAAAAGTATTTTTATTACACAATAAATAAAAATTAGGTTATTTGAAAAGTATTTTCGATTTTTGAATATTAATATTGTTTAAGCAGAATTTCTTTTAATTGAAACTGGAGCTCGAAACTGAGTGCAATTTTTTATTTAAGAATAATTATTTATCTTGTATCGAAATACAATGCATTACTTGTATGTAATGAAATAGACCGGATCAGAAAAAAATCATAAAACTGGAAAAATTAACTTTTGGATATTTCTATGCCTGATCACCGAGCACATCCGATGAAAAATTGTAGAAGAAGCAACCAACTTAGACTTACATCTGTAGATAAATGTTAAAATTGAGTTACATAGGACTCTGCATTCTTTCAATCATTTTGTTTATGTCATTCGAAATGCTGAAAGTTATTTTCAAACAACCTCATAATGTGTTCTTGTTATTACTATATTGTTATATATTGTTATTATAATATTTTTGAAAATACATTAATATTCATGTGAGTAGAAAAGAAACGATAAAAAAATCCTATATATTTATTTAATCATATTAAAAATAAATTCGACAAAGCTTTTTTTTTTGTTTTTTATTAAATCCTCTTACTTAAAAGTCCTTAGAGATTTTTATTTTTAACATTAAATAGAACAAATGACAAAAAGCCAATAAAACATAAGTATAAATATAAATAAATAGCTTATATTAGCGTATTACTGCTCTGTGCGGCATTTTAACAAGCAAAAAAATGTGAAAAAAAATATGATCTAAAAATTATTAAATTTTATCTAAAATTATTATCAATGTGCCCTTATTATTGTTATACATATAATGATAATATTAATCTTCTTCTATGAAAGAATTTAATTTAATAATCTGCACGGGTACAGGGTCTCTATTAAAAAAAATAAGTTAAATATCTATGTCTAAATATCTATGTCGACTTTTAGTTGTAGATATTTTAAAGATTGTGTTTGTAATTTAACTTAATAAACTCAAGTTTGGAATAACTAAACCAGAAACCATGTTCTAATTTATTTGTAAATTTTAATTTCCTATAAGTTTTTTATTGTTTAGCATAAAACAGAATTTTCTAATCCTTTCTAAGCCTTTATCAAAATAAAACAAATCTTATATGCCAAGCATTCAAAAGGAGAACTTCTCGTGTAATTAAGGGTCAAAATAACAATTATTTTTTTATAAATTTAAGTGAAAAATAAAAATACGAAATTTGAATGAAATTTAAAGGTGCGACTACTGTATATAGGTATAGTTTGTTTAAGGCAGGAAATACAGAATATTTTATCTGAAAACAGAAAAATTTTAAAACAAAAAAAAAGATATAATAATTTTTTGTTATCTCTTCGTATATTTAATTATTCATTCCTTCCACCTTTATTATGTCTCGCGCAAAATAACTAAAAATCATTATTGTTGTGTTGTACAAACAAAAATTATTTTATTTATTTATTTTATTTTATTTTTTTGAACTCCCAACGTTGTTGAATAAAAATATTATCATAAAATTAAATGATATTTAAATTTTTTATTTATTTTTTTCAAATTAAAATTTTTTTCAAAATGAACATAATCATTTGTATTTTTCTACCCGGGGGCTATTATTTACTTTTAATTTAATTTCAACGTATATAAATGATTCAGAGTCCAGAATTTCTATATACTTTTTAATTTAAAAAAATAAAAATATTTATTTGTATATGTTAATGCTAACAAACATAATATAGTTTTACCTGCTGTTGTCTATAGAGAAAGTCGAGAGTTGATTGCATATAGATGCATATATCTTTTAAAAACTGCAAATATGTTAAATTGAAATTTTTATGAAAATTGAAGACTCACGAAATAAAAGAGCTCTTTGTTGTTGTTTCCAACTTCAGAATATTGAATTTAGAAGTTTACAACATGTGACAGTAATCGAATCGAGAATACTGTATATTGGAGAATATTTACCACAGAGTTTGATATTGTTTTTATAATTCTGAAGTGTACCTACATTATTTACTTTAACCGCATTCATTTTAACACATTTTTTATATTTAAAAAAAAAAAAGTAATTAAATGTAAAGATAATGTAAACAGTTAGTGTACACGTACATGTACTTATAGTTGTTTTGAATGAATAAATATTGTTCGCTAAATGTGTTCATTTAAAAATATGAATGTCATAAAATTTTACAAAATTGTAATTCTGAATAATATTATTTATTCTTGTAATAATGACCATAATTTCCAGACATGAAAACTATACACGGTTATTAAACAATTTTCCTTTATTTAAATATAGCATTTTTTTTTATATTAAATCACTCGAATTATCATTTTATTAATCACCTTACTTACAATGATAGCTTTTAATAAAAAAATATACGAAAACAAACAAATTAGAGAACGTAGTAATTTGATAATAATGTCTTTATTTTAGGACAGCAAAATTGTTTTAAAACAGTTAAAACTTTGGTCGGAAAATGTCTCTACTTATGTTCAATGTTAACATCAAGGCACAAAACCGTATAAGACTTTGTTTCGCCTTAATTTAATATTAGCGCATTCGCAAAAAAAAAGAAGATTGATTCGTGTTTTGACTTTGGAAGTTACAAAAAAAAATTAAAAAGAAAATACCACCTGAAAACCTGAAATCGAATAACAACAAAATTTTAACAGCATTCTATATAATAGTATTTGTTTTACACTATATTACACTTTATTATACGTCATATCCTTTCAAAATATAAAAAATTTATAAAAAAATTGGCTCACCAGTCACCTGTCACCTGATTTCCATTCATTTTTATTTTATTTTATTATATTTTATTTTATTTTTTTTTTTTCAACAATAAATTTTATTTAATATTAAAATTTTTGTTATTTTTATATAAAATAAATAATGTTTTGTAAATATTGTATGTACATAATGAATATTTATTGTATATTTATGTAGATAATACAATTCTGTTTTTCCAATACATCCTTTTTTTTTTTGTTTTCCACGCATATAGTGTACACAGCAGGAGTGTGTGAAAATATTTATTTTGTGCGTTTACACATATACATAATATTATATGTATAGAATTTTAACTTTGTATATAATGTACTACATATAGGTATACATATATTTTTCATTCACACATATCACTATATATTTGTCATTTATCTTTTTAATCCTTCTTTTGAAAACCCTTTATGATTAAATTTTGTTTTGAGTTTTTTTTTTTTTTATGTGTTATCACATCAAATGAAAACTGATGACTTCCTGTCATGAAAATTAAAAAAACTAAATTACTTTTTTTGGCGTTTGTTTGGTTTAAAATAGAGATAATTCGATTTTAAAATTTTTATTTTGTTCCAACACTGATAGAGGGTTTATAGTTCTGTTTCTTTGATAAAAATAAAAAGATATTATAGTCTCATAATGTGTTTGGAGTTTGGATGTCGTCATAATATTATGTGAAATATTTTTATTCAATATTAAAAGATATAAAATAAAAAGCACAGCACGCATCAATGGCCTCAGTGGTAACGTAATTTTTTGTTGTTGTTTAATTGGACCAATAAGCATAAGATACGCAATTTAACTATGGTAATATCTTTCTTTGTGTAGCAATATCAAAAAGAAAACAAATAACAAATCTCAAAATTATTATTAAGTTTCAATTTTTGTCAATAAAACAATGTCTTAAAAATTTATAGTTTTCTTTCTTCTCTGTCATTTGTGATGTGTATACATAAAAATATCTAGATCTATTTTATGTTCGTCACATAGTATGCATTATTTAGTGCTCTAATGTGTAAAAAAAATATTATAGCTTTAAATTCTCTAAAGATATGACGTTACCAAATTATAGTATAGTGTACCTATATACTAAACGTATTCTACATTATATTTTTGTCAGATAGACATAACAAGATATCAGTGTATATTTTACAACATTTTCAATATGTATTTTCCATCACCTCTTCATTCTTAAAATAGTTTTATATAGGTATGTATGTATCTTTTATTTTTTTTATAATTTTATTTTTTTATTTTGTTTTATGAACATTTTTTATTTATTTTTCCTATTTTATATGCTACAACAACATATATATGTATGTCCGTTGAATATAAACACATATTATTATGCGTAGAAATATCCTTGACGAAGACATAAGATTACTAGAAAATAATAATTGGAATATATATATAAAATGAAAACAAATATTTAGCAGCAGTATTTTTGACCTTTTAATATCGTCGTCTCAAGTTTGAATATATATTTATTTAATTTATTCACCAAAATACTTAAATATTATTAAATTTTCTATAATTTTCTATATTTTTATGTTCTTCATTTTATATCGAATGTAAGTATATGTAACTATTATGGAAAAAAAAAGGATAATAAACATGACATTTACATCAGTTAATTAGCTTCATGGTTGAATTTTTAAATTAACTGTAAACAAGAATCATAAATTCGAATATAAAAAAATTGTAATAAAAAAAGGGTAAATTTTATTCACAGATCGTCATGGTGTTTATTTTTTTTCCATAATTTTGTGAATAATAAAGGTCAATGAGAGCAATTTTAACCCAACTGCTGGTGCAAATCATAATCAATTTTCGATGAAAATGTTTATATAAAATAAGTTCTAAAAATGGACTGCTAATCTTAATCTTAATCTGACTTTATTAACTGTGGGCACTTTGTTATGAGCTTAGAAGATACAACAATTTTTTGTAGAAATCTTTCTCAAATTTTCGAAGGAAATTGGTTCAAATTATTTAGGATTTTTTTTAATGAAAAATTATTAAAGTTTATAATCTAAAAGGATAACGATAATTATGGTTCAAAATAAATCATTTTGTACTAAAAATAGAATATAAAAAAAAATCCATTCGCATCAAGTGAACCTAATTTTATTCAACTGCACGAAATGAGTTAATAATAATAAAAAATTAAAAAATCTAAAGCATTTATCTAACCGTCTGACAAGGTGACTGAAAAAATGAATATTTAAGACAAAATCCCTTCAAGTCACGTCCTTTGCAAAATTAAAATCTTGATAAAAGCAAATCATTACTTATTATGTTCAAAAATTAAAAAAAAAAGTATTTTAATAAAGAAATAAAGTTAAATGAATTTTCAACGTTTTCATTTACGAGATTTAAAGGGTTGAATGCGTAATCCTGTATAACAAAAATTATGAATTTTAAAATCAGAATTCATTGATCTAGTCTCAAATTTGTGTGGTCAGTCGTACCAACAACGATACAGTATAATCTTGAACGAACGATATTGTGGTTATAAATTTTGGATTTTCATATAAGAGTTATCGTCTATAAATATAATTCTTCAAATTTTATATTTTATTACCAAACAAAGAAAAAAAAAAGATAGAAAAAGTATGTAATAAAAAAGCATATATAATAAAAAAAAATTTTAATAAAAGTAAAATTAAAAATTTAAGAAAATGAAAAATAAAATGAACAAAAAAAAATCCAATATTCTTATTATACAGAATTTTTCTTTTAAATAGGACACAGAATATTGTGTGTGTATATAATTAAAAAAATATTCAATACATAGTGAATTAAATAAAATTTTAAAAATCTGGATTTTTGGAAAACTCCATCAAAAAAATAGGAGCTCTTTTTTCTGCAGACAATTGAGTTTTGTTTCCAAGTTTTGAAAGGTCGCAAACTTATTATCTTATAGGAATTTAATTCATCAATAAAAAAAACGAAATAAACACAAATCTAGATAATCATTATATATAACCTAAACATTATAAAGTCTACGAGTATAAGCAATAAATTAGTTCAAAAAACTTTCACTTATTGCACTCTTCCCTCAAATAACAAGAACAATGGAAGAGATCGAAAAAATTTTCATTCACCGAAGTTATATTATATAGATATTGCCATTTGTACTTTTATAACACTGAAAAATTTTATATTAGAACAAGCCAAACCAAAGCTTATTAAATTTATCGTTATCTAATAAATAAAAATGAAAATTCTCTGTTTCTCTGTTTCTCTGTTTCTCTGTTTCTCTGTTTCTCTGTTTCTCTGTTTCTCTGTTTCTCTGTTCCTCTGTTTCTCTGTTTCTCTGTTTCTCTGTTTCTCTGTTTCTCTGTTTCTCTGTTTCTCTGTCCTCTTTCCTCAATCACGCCTAAACCGCTTGACCGATTTGGCTGAAATTTTGAACTTAAGTATCATTGGGGCCCGGGATGGTTATACGGTACTAGAAATTTTGATCCGAGCCCCGGCGGGGAGGCTACCTTAGAAGCCGGTTTTGAAATTTAGGTATATTCCAATAAAATATAGTAGCGCTGGACCCGAAAACCCTATTTAAAAAACTGGATGTTGAGAGGCCCCCAACCGTTGTCCCAGGGCTCAATTGGGGGGCCAAATAACAAATTTTGGAATTTTGAAGTTAAGTAGCATTAGGACCCGAGATGGTTATAGGGTACTAGAAATTTTGTTCCGAAGCCCCAACGGGGGGCTACCTTAGAAGCCGGTTTTGCAATTTAGGTATATTCCGATAAAATGTTGTAGCGTTGGACCCGAAAAGCCTATTTAAAAAACTGGATGTTGACAGGCCCCCGACCGTCCCAGGGCTCAATTGGGGGGCTATACAACAAATTTCGAAATTTTAAAATTATGAAAATAAAGAGCCTAGAGACCCGATTGGTTATATTTTTGATCCGAGGCACCGACGGGGGGCTATCTTAGAAGGCGGTTTTGCAATTTAGGTATTTTTTATAGCGTTGGACCCGAATCGACTATTTAGAAGACTGGATGTGTTAAGGCACCGGGGAAGTGGATATTTAACAAATTTTGAAATTCTGTTTTTTTATTGCACAAAATCTGGATTAAAGTGTTTTGATATAAATATAAGTTCGGAACTACCTTCCGAAGCCGGGTATTTCGACTAGTTATCAAATAAAAGTTACCAATTTCATTCCAGTTATATAAATTGTTAAATTCTAATTTTATTCGATTCGCTAATAGTTCTAATAGTTCGAAAATCTTAATATAAATTATCAGTTTTCATTTAGTTAATGGAAAAAAAAAACTACTAAACGCAATGACTCTAAAATTCGAATTAAAATGATTTTTATTTAATTTTGTCAGCCGGTTTTTCATCAAAAATAAAAAAATGGATAATTATGTTTCCATTCAATGTTTCTCCCACAATAAAATGTATATAATTAATAAACTCTGTCGATTTCTATTCTTAGAGTGTGATCAATCTCGTTCACTTTCACGCTAAAAAAAAAGGATTCAGACTGGAATTGGATTTCGATGGCAATTGTTAAATTTTTATATGTGTAATATGACTTTTGGTGTGTCTTCTGTGAACTGTGAAGGAAAAAAGTCTTTTATTCAAAAATCAAACATAAAAATTTGGTCAGATAGCAATCTTAGGTTATAAATCTCTTATATATTTAATTATATTATTACAGCAATATAACTGTGGCTGTAGTTTTTCGACATAATATCATAATGATTTTTTTGAAGTTGTCCTTTATTTTAGATTTAAAATGAAATAAAAATGAAAATATTCAATTCTTTAATAAGAAAACGCTTTTTCACATGCTTTTTGTGAATAAATTTTTGCATTATTTATTCGTTTATCCTTTTAATGAAAAAAAAAAAAAAAAGAGAAAAGGAAAATAATTTTTTATTAACAAGTTGTTCAATGGAAAAAAAACAAACAAATAATATATAAGATTTAATCATGAAAAATTCATTTAACTTACACATTGAAAACTCAATATCAAACAAACCCTAAACAAAATTTAGAAATAAACATAAAACATGACGGAAAAGCTTTGAAACGCGCCAAAATTTTCCATGTGTAGGAGTTATCATATTTTCATATTAAAGAGAAAAGAAAATTACCTACACTCTAAAAAACAAAAAAAAAGAGAAATTTTCTTTTTATTAACGCGGGAGAATTTTTTATTTTTCCATTATGATATTTTATGCTACGATACAATAATTTAATTTATTATGAAAACAAGAAAAAAAAATAAACAGTTTTTCTGTGTTTTTTTTTTTTTATTTTCAGCATTATATAAAAAGAAATTTAGTTTTTTTTTTTTTTTTGTATTTTTCAAGGATAAATTTTGCCTTTAATGCAAGTGGTCCTTAATATGTATTAGTGCGGGTCGATGGAAATTTTGTTAAAAAAAAATTAATATAATAAAACAAAAAACAAAAATTATAATACAATTTTCTAGGGGTTTTTTAAGTGTTCAGACTGTGCTTTGTACAACAAAAAAAAAAATAAATGTAATTAAATTTAAATAATATCTTTGAAAATTAAAGATTCACTTAAAAAAAAAAATTTTTTCATAAGTATTAGAACAGTAGTGGAAAGGAAAAATCAAGGAAAATTAAGTATATATACACACTATTCACATATAGTTATAGGAAAATAAATGAATATGTATGTAATATTACGTAGGTATACATGTAACTATAATATAGAAAAGTACATCAGCCTTGAAATATGATAACAAAGTTAATTTCTATAAACAATAAATGAAATAGTTATAAAGAAAAATCGATCTAGAGTTATTATTATTATTATTTCCAATATTATTATTGTTTTTTTTTTATTAATTATTATAAATTTTTAATAAAACATTCAATAAGCGAAATTGAAATAATAACATAAGTAGGTACATATTTTTGTATTGTTATAACGACCGTCAGCATTATGAATTGTTCTTATTAAAATTCTTTCGAAATAATTGACATTTTTAATTGGAAAAACGTTCTCTATAACAAATATATTTCAACAGTTGAAGTAACTATGTTACCAAAATTGAAAATGTTTTTGAAAATTTTCGAATAAATGAGTTTACTGTAATTGAAGACAGGGCACTATTTATAGATATTCATAATAATTACAATATATTTACAGAATAATTAATAACCGTCAAGTCACTATATACAGATTTCTTCAGAGTTTCAAAAAATATAAAACACCAAGACAGGCTTCGCAACGGTTTGTTGTTAGCATACAGTGTTTTTCGATGAATGTTGTGTTATTAGAATATAGTTAGTCTGTGAATTTAGAATTTTTTATTTTACAATGAAAAGCATAAATCATATATAGAAATTTAAAATAAAATAAATGTAATAAAAAAACTTTTGAAGTTGTACTTATAGGCACTATTTTCTCAGCCATCGAAAATTGTTTTAATTTTGGTGTATAAAAAAGAAAATATAACTTTAAATTTTCCAAGTAAAACATTAATGATTTGTTTTTTTATTTATTTTTTATTTTGTTTTGTTTTATTAAGCTTCGAATTCTTTAACTTTTGATCTAGATTTTTTTTGCTGAAAAGAATAAATTTACGTTTTATTTTTATTTTTTTTTACTTTTACTAAATTCTAAACACGTTTTTCACCTACATTTTGTTTTTGAATCAATGTAATGGAAAAATATTCTTTGAAGGTTTTTCCTTTTTATGTAAAGAAGACAAAATTGTATATACATGTATAAGGAATAAATAAATAATTTCAAAGGATTATATTTTTAAAAAAATAAATAAAAAAAAAAAGCACTTCATAGAATTTTCTCTTTATTTTTCGGAAAAGTTGACTTCATACAGCCCCCTAAATAGTGTTTGAAAGTTAAGGGTTTTGTCTTTTCTGACAGACAGCGAAAGAGCTAAAATTTCCGACTTCTATTCATAATGTTAAAATTATATTTATATACAAATGTTTCTTTTCAGATGATATCCTTTTAATTCTTAAAAAATTAAATTTTTGTTTATAAGATAAGTCGTTATTTATATATTGTAGTTTCTAAAATTGTTTTACTATAGTACTTGATCGTAATAAATAATCTACTTGGAATCTGAATTAAGGACGAATAAAAATTGGCATTGCCTATGTTTTTTGCAAATTTTAAAAAGTTAAGTTTTCAAAATCGGCTTCTTGAAATAAGCTATTTCGATTGAATTAAAAAATAATAGTCCTACACATTCACATAATATTACGATTTTACGCAAACATATACACGCAATTATGAAATTAAAAAAGAAAATTTTCTGTTTTTTTTTTTAATACTTTTTATGATGAAAACATTTCACTAGGACATACAAGGAAAGCTTTTCCACAACGGGTAGAGAGGTTATTTTTTTTTTTTTTCGTTTTTTTGTTTTTTAATAAGAAATTAATGAAATTTATTGAATTTTCACAAATTAATTTTTTTTTTTATTATTTTATTTTCTTTTTATAGTTTTTAGTTTTAATTTTAATTTTTAAGATTTTATTTTTGAACTAGTATTAAATTAAATTTTTTTTTTCCTTTTTATTTACTTTACATATAACTTTATTTTTAAGCTTTTATTTTTATTTTTTTTTTTGAATGAAAATATTAGAAATTTTATATTTTGAATTTAAAAAATTTTCTTAAAATTTTGTTTTATAAGAGGGATTGCCGTAGAAATATTTTAATTTAAGCTTTGTTATATTTTTGGTTTTTTTTTTTTGCGCAATTTTAGAAGTTCAAATTTTGAAGTGTTTTTTTTTTTTTTATTTTTTATATTTAATATTTTTATTAGAATGAATTTTAAATATTTAAAAAGATAAATTATAAAAATGAGCCCGCAATATTATAGAAAAGTTCTGTCCGCACGCAAAGAACTGTTACATGTTTCTGAATCACATAAAAATACAAAGCTGTTAGCTTTCATTAAAGAAAAAAAGTATTTTTTTTAATAGTAGATATAATATGAAAAAAAAAAAGATACCAATGAATCAAAGCCTTTAGATTTTTTATTTTCTCTTACAGTGAGTAAAGCTTTTTTGTTTTCAAGCTTGCAAAATGTATACATAACAGCAGCAGTATAACACTTTGTTTTTGTTGTTTAAGCAGCGAGAGAGTTGAAAATGAAAATGGAAAATTTTCACCGAAATTTTGTTTTTTTTTTATGTAAACAATGTATGTATATGGGTTTAAAAAAAAAAGTTATGTTATAATTTATATTTCTTAAGAAGATATATTTTACCATCAATGTGATGATAATATATTATTTATTGTTTGAAATTTGGGTGCCTTCATTTCGGTGATTCATAGAGTGTCGATGAATAACAATGACAATAAGAATGATTTCAATGATAAAAATTTATGTTATTTTTGTTCTAGTTTTTTGATTATTTTACTTCTTGACACTCTTCTAAATGCTTAATCTAAAATTCAAACTTAAATTAATTTCGGAATTTTGTAGTAATATTTTTCTAGATATCACTGTGTTATCCAGTTTTATATCAAACATAATTTTTTTTTCATTTAAATGGATGCTGATGAAAATTAGTATGTTTGGTATAGATATAATTATGTCGTTTAGGGAAAATTTAAGAATGATAAAGTAGTTTCCAAGGATTTTATGAAAGTTGTTATATAATATTTGTACAAAAAGAAAATTATCTTAATTCGAAATGTTAAAAACGGGGCCTATACTTCATTTAAATATCAGTTACATATTTAAATTTTTTTTTTATAAATCCATATTCCACCAATAAATATATATATAATAGTTTTATTATAACAAAGAAGTTAAATTAAGTGTATGTGAACATAAAAACTGATATGACTTTGTTATAATTAAAAATGATAAATTGTTGATATCCTTGAAAAACATAATATACATAAATATACAAACACATTATGCTTTTTATAATAATTAAAAAACTGTTATAAATTTTTTCTTTAATTTTTCTTTATACTAAAGCTTTTTTTAAGGAAAATTTGGTCCTATGTATTATTTAAGTATACACAAGAAGAAAAAATTTAACTCAACATATTTTTTGCCATATATAGTTGAGTTAAAAAAAATATAATTTTTAAGAATCATTAAGTCATTTAAGTTTATTTATTTTTATTATTTTTTCGTTTAGATATTTTGAATGAAAATTTTATTTTTTATCTGATTTTCTATTCTATTGAATTGTTCTGAATGGATTTGGGATATACGACGCGACAACGTACGTACAACTCTTTAAATGCGTGTGTGGTGAAAAATCAAAGGAATGAGTATTAGATTCTTTATTTTCGCAGCTTTATAAATAACATTTTATTATATGTATCGTTATTTTTTTTTTCTTAAATAAAGCAATATATTTTTTTAGGATAAAAACCATTCAAATTAATCTTGTTGTTATAAAAACATAATATAAAATATAACAACAAAAGAAAAAAGACAAATATTTATTTTTTTGAGTGCAATAAATATAAAGATTTCTTTTCTTCATATAATATATAATGGAAGGATATTCATATATATATATATAGGTATATACACATATATGTACATATTATAGAAAAACATTTTTTGTTTGATTTTTCACTTTGAATTGAAAAATGAAATTTTTATATGATATTGTTACAACATAAAGGAGAAAAAAGATTATTTTTATGCTTGAATTGAGATTTCAAAGAAAATTTATTACTTTTATTAACTTTATAAAAATAAAAATTAATTTTTTTGGTTTTTTTTTTTTTTTTCTTGTTTATCAAGAAAACAAAAAGGGACATAAAGGAATATTATTAGAAGCTTTTGTCCAGAGTTTTTCACCAATACACGAGACTTTTACTCTAAAAACGATCAGAAGCAACTTCACTTTCCACTTATTGAGGCATTATTAAAAGGATCACAGTGTTTGTGGCTGAAATATATTTATTGAAATTTTACAAAATATCATGGAAAAATTTTTTTAATCTAGAAACTCTTTTTCGGATATCAGAAATACTGCTTTTTTTGTACTTCAATATAAATTTCACTCAATTATAAGAAATTATTATAATTGTTTCTAATAGTCAGGAAAATAATATGTAAGAAAATTATTCTAATAAGCAGGATTATTTCCTTCAATCAGCGTTTGAATTTTTTTAATTTTCCACATAAAAAAAAATCTAAAATCCAGAAAAGCACCTGCCAAAAAATCCATATTTTTATTTTTAAACTAATTTTGTAGGAAGAATTTTTCAATTTTCTCAGAAATTTTTCCTCCAATTAAATTTCTCAAAATTAAGTATTAAAGTTCCTGAAATTCAGGTTCTTTTTAATTTGGTCAACAACAAAGGTGTGCATTAAACCGAAATTCAACTTCACAAACCTATGATAATCTAAAATTCAAAAAAAAAAAAATTCATATCACATTTAAATTCTCTGGGAATGAAAACTTCTTGTTTTGATATTAAATAAATGAACAACATATTTTTTTCATTATTAATTATTTTTATATTAATATTCATGAAAATTAGAATTATGATATTTTGAAGGATGTAAATATGAGATTTTATAAAAAAAAAAAACATTAAAATAAAATGTTAAAATTGTTGCATCATTCCAGAATAATTTTTCTTTAATATACGTACATATAACTTTCACTTAATAAATTTATTCACCTTTTATGATTTTATAATTTAAAAATTGTAATAATAAAAAAAATTATTAGCTTTACATAATTCGAAGAATATTTTGGTAAATCTGTCATGCGCATTGTTTGTACACAAAGCTTTCATATATATATATTTCTTTTTTAAAGATAAAACAAACATTATATTATTATTTCATAATAAATATATAATATTTTATCTTTTATCTTTTTTATTAAATTAATAATACGAATTCAAAATTTTAATTTTTAAATTATATATAATACATATAATATATAAATACCTTATTATTGATGTAGTACATATAGACTTTAATTCAAGGAAAATTAAATTATAAGCAATTTATACGTAATGAATGTCAAAAAATAAATCAAAATATGTATTTGGAATACCTACATAACACAGTTACACAATAAGTTAATTTTAGAATTGAATTATATGTTTTAAGCCTCCAAAGACACTTTGTTCTGAATTTAAAGCTCTATTTTGTTTTTCTTACATATGGTCCTAAATTAAATTCTTAAAATTATAAACAAAGACCTTACAATCGTATTCCTTTATTTCTGTTTATAATTTTACCTCTACATTAGAAGACATTTACAGGCCTAAAATTTTGGTATAATGTCATAACGTCATTGAAAAATAATTACAATTGACTTTATGTTTCAAAAAATGGTTGATGAAGTAAAAAAACGTTATGGGTTATAGAATTTTTTAAAAAAGACATAAATCCAAACTTAAAAGAGACATCAAATCAATTATCTTTCTGTTTTTTTTTTAGATTTAGAGAATCTTTTCGGACTTACTGGGATTAATAGGATTTATTCAAAGCATAATATGATGTAAAATATGATGTAAAATCTCATATTTTTGAAATAAAAAAAAAGTTTTTATTTAGCAAAGGTTATCCAAGGTAAAGTTTTCTCTTGAATCGAATGTACAACTGAAAATATTTGTAAATTTTTTCTTTTTACACACTTTTTCACACATGAATGCATTAAGAACAAAAATCTTCAAAAACATCATGTGGAGCCCCGTGGCCAATCTAAACATATTTTTAAAATCAAAGATAATAAGGTACATAATATATTATAATGTATAAATACTCATTGAATTCGATGAAGAAATTAAATCTTTAAATATTGGAATTTTCTTTTTAAATAAAATTTGCAGTTCAATTGTCAGTCATAGTATAAACTCTTACCCGAAAAAAAAGGGTATAATTTTCTTTTCTTTCCATTATATTAAAGTCACATAAAACTGAAAATTTATCTATTAAAAAATTTTTCCAATAAATTTTCTATTGCAATACGAAAATTTCTTAGTAGGAGAAAATAAGTATCAAATTTATGTTATTATGCTTTCTTTTTTTTTTTTTGTAACAGCAGAGGATATATCATATGATACAAAAATATTATGTAGGTTGTTGAACCACTTGATTGCAGGAAAAGGTCAAAGTTTGCACCCACGAAAACGTATTGGGGCAATAAAAAAATGTTCATGTTGTGAAAATATTACGATAATAAATTTTTATCTCAAGTTTCTATGTATATAAAATATTTTTTTTTTTCATGGTAGTACTACACTTAAATGTATATACAGAAGAATTATGTGTAGGATTGAATAAAAATGTTTTTGATTGCTTGATGGAAAATAAAAAAAAAAATAAAAAAATAGACAAAGATAAAACATTTCAAATATTAATTTCTTTTTTAAATTCATATATACCTAATACATATTATAGTGAATCAGTGATGTGTACCTGGATGAATGTTTCAATTATTTGCATTCTTAGATATTTTTAATAATTTATTTCCGCTAATATTTAAAATATTTCATTTAAACTTAGTGAGGGAAAAGTAATTATTATGTAAGCAACTTCAAAAAAATAAGTTGATAGGGTAAAAAAAGATTGATTCTATCTGTTTTGCTTAAAGATGTCAGAGGTAGGAATAGAAACTGTGTAGAAGTTCCTAGACACCTGTAAAGAAAAACTATTTAAACTAATATTGAATTGGATTGGAGCTTATACACAACGGGTTAAATATAATAATAAAGGATTTCAGGACAAATTAGTTGACACAGCTTTTTCTGTATTGGGCTCTCAATCAAATCATCATTCAATCTATTCAATCAAAAAAAATAAGAATTTTAAAAATTAATTTGAAAAACTATGGTAAAAAATATTTAAATCAATTTTCTGAAAATATATTTTATAAAAAAATATAATAATGTAAATATTATTTTTGTTTTAGTCTCAAGAAGTTGAAGAAACAATCAAACGTATTCAGAATCTTAAAGGAGTGATCGGTACAATTGTAGTGAACAATGAAGGTTAACGTTTTTAAAAATAGTTTATGGTTAGATTTTTGATTGTAGAAGTTTGACATGCCGATTAAATCTATCTTTGAGACGTTATTCTAATTTTATTTTAAAAATGCATCATATCAATATATTCTATATTTTCTAATCTCTAATCCGATTAAAAAAACTCTAGCTGTAAGATTTTATATATTGTTGTAAGTACAAATTTTTTCTTTGAAAATTGTGAAGCCTGGATGCGGTTGTTGCCAAAAAATATCTTCCATATTTTTGGTACTAAGCACACGGGGGAGGGGGGCAGCAGGGCGGCGGGCGGGCGGTTGGTCAGTGGGATTTGCGGCGCTAGCGCTGTTATTTCTCATCACTACGGAGGGAAATAACGCCTTTTGGGCGTTAATACCTTGGGCGTTATTTCATGTCACCGAGTTGAAAGTGATAAATACTAGAACTGATATCAATCAAAAGGGGAAGAAAAGATACTGAGATAAGGTGATTTTTTTCACATATCAAATCTTCTGATTATTTTAAACTTGGTATCCTTTATCCTTAATTATTTATATGAAAGTTGAAGATAAGATTCAGCTTATTATAACTTTAAAATTTTTTGCTGATCTTTCTAATATATTTTCTGCATTTTTTTTCAGGCATCGCAGTTAAAAGTACTGTAGACAATACATTATCTGTTCAATATGCTGGTCTTATGATGCAATTCTCTGAGAAGGCTCGTAATATCATTCGTGATTTAGACTCAACAAATGAATTAATATTTATGAGAATGAGATCAAAAAAATACGAAATTATGGTTGCACCAGATAAAGATTATATTTTAATTGTCATTCAAGTTCCAACAGATTGAAAAATTATTTAAAGGAAAAAATATAACAAAATTATGATGTTATGATATAAGCAAAGACAAATTTATATATTCTAAACAGAAAATTCTTTGTTATAATAAGACTCTTATATTTACTAATTAACTAATTTAAATAGAAAATTAATTTTTTTTCTTATAAGTGCAATTATTATTTCTATAATAAATCAATGATTGAGAAGAATTATGTTGTTTTTTTTTTGTTTGATTCTTTACTGAAACCTGATTAAGGTAGATATTATTATCATTTTTTTCAATTAATAAATAACTAAAGTGAATATATCTATCAATATTCTACCTTTTCATAGATTCTGATGAAAATTAAGTGTTGCCTGGATAGACGCATCGATTAGTGCAACTTGAAAAAAATGATTAGAATTCGATTATTTCCACCGATTCGTACTGTGATTTTGATTTAGATGAAAATCGTTATATTTTTATAAGTTGATATACTTGTTATATGAATTAATGATGTTGGTACATGGTATTTCAAGAATAATGAGTAAAACTGATCCGTCTGTCCGTCCCAAAAATTTTTTTTTGTTTGCGCCCACATTCCTTTCTTTTGAATTTTTTTTTTGCGCCCACATTCCTTTCTTTTGATTTTTTTTTTTTTCGCCCACATTCCTTTCTTTTAATTTTTTCATTGAATTCATTGAATTATCCGATCAAGTTCCTGAATAAACAAACACCATCTGGTATGCCACCAAATAAATTGACACTGAAACAAGGAGTTATAGTAATGCTACTTAGGAATTTGAATCCAAAGAAAGCTCTATGTAATGGCACGCGACTGATTGTGGAAAAGTTAGGACGAAATTCAATTTCAGCAAAAATAATTTCGGAATATCACTACGGCGAATCGTGCGTTATACCGAGAATAGATCTTGCTCTTAGCGATTAGCGATACATTTCTTCCATTTGTATTAAAAAGAGACAACTCTCAGTAATCCCTTCTTACTCAATAACAATCAACAAATCACAAGGTCAAAGTTTTAAATATGTTGGAATTGAGCTTGATCGATAAGTCTTTACTCATGGGCAGTTGTATGTCGCTCTGTCTAGATGCACTGACCATAAAAACATTAAAGTAAAAGTGGACAAAACAAATGAACAAGGCCAATTACTGAGAGGTCGTACTTTTACCAAAAATGTAGTTTTTAAGGAAATTTTCACATTTTAATCAATAATTAAAATATGTATTATATTAAGTTTTAGGGATGTAACATTATAATAAAAAATAAATGTTTTGTTTTGTTTATAAATAAAGTTTTTGATATAATAAAGTTTTTGCTAACGTCCTAGGACAGGCATACAATACTAGTCTAAAATAAATGTTTAACCTGAGTTGTTGTTTTTTTAAAGTTTCAGATAGCCACCCACATTTACTAAAGATTAAAAGAATATGATTTTTCAGATTTTTTAAATTGCAAAACAGAACATATTTAAATATCATATTATTTTCTTTTTTAAAGAACGATTGAAAAACGTTTTACTTAAAAAAAAAATTAAAAAAAAAAACGTTTTCAAATAAAATTTTTTCCATCAAAATCATTTTCATTACTTTTCAGTTACGTGTTTTCTATGCTTTTCATAATATAATTTTCCTTTTCATACAATATATTCAAATATGTGTATATATATTAAAAACTTGTTGAAATATGAAAAAATAAAAATAAAAAAAAAAAATAAAAAAACATATAACATAAAAAACCTATTAATCCATATTCCTTTCAACATTTACATAAAATTTTCCATTTAAAAAACAAATATACATATATGTATATATTTTTTTAAATTACAATTTACCTAGAACTTTTTTAAAAAAAGTTTTTTTTTTTTTGCCAAAAAAAAAAAGGGTTTTATGGTCAAGCAACAAGAAATATAAAATTTATTTTACCTTTATGAGGAATCAAAATACAAAAAAAAAAGAAGACTTTTCAATTTTCTTTTATGCGGAAGCTTTTGTGAAAACCATCATGTGAATAGCTTTTATTTCCTTATACTATTTGAAAGTAAAAATAAATTCAACAAAAAAAAAAAAAAATATAACTGCAGGCGCCAATATTTATACATTTTTTTTGAATTTTTTAAAAAAAAATTTTCAACTGGTAAGATCAAAAAAGTAAATTTTAAACTCATCTTCTTGTTACACACTACGATGCTAGAAAAAGAATGCAGTTTGTTGGCACCTTAAAAAAACTTAAACTTGGCGTCCAATAAATAAAATAGTTCTTAATGGATGAAAAACAAAAAATCTTTGCGAACTATATATTAAATTTAAATTTTGTTCTTTTTTTTTTTCTAATCATAAAAATAATTTAAAATTTTTTATTTGTTTTTATTCTGTACATAAATAACGAAGAAGGGATGCCGATTTAAGTGATAAAAAGGTAAAAAAAGTTATAATACATAATAGTATCTGTTAACTACATAATTCTATTATAACTAAAAAACAAATTTTGTATATGTAATTTTAAATTAGGTTCGTTAATTTAAATATGTCATTCATATTACATACAGGAGGAATTTTATCTTTATACCTATTTTTTATTTTACTACACCTAATTATTAGATATATACTTTTTATATATTATTTGCTCATATTCACTACATTATTGAATACTTTTTTTTAATGTTTTATTTTCTTTTTGTGTATAGTTAATTTTCCTGAAATTTTAGCATATTTTATATATAATGTATATTATATACTTTTTTTTAACTACATTATCCACAAGTATATTTATTACCTTTGAGAGATACGAAAGGAATTTTTACCAAAAGATACACAAAACAAAAATTTTACCTTTTTTTTTTTTCTTTTGCTTACATATGTATAACTAGCTCTCTAAAGGAAGATAATAAGTGTGCAAATATTTTGATGCATCTAAGTGGAAAATTTCAATTTAATTTTAACTTCACAAATTCCTTATTTTCAACAGAATCAGAAAAGACTCTGAAACATAGATTTAAAAGAAAATATTTTTAATTTTTTTTTTGAACATTTTTATGTAATGTGTATAATATACATTTATATATATATATTTGTATACTAAAGATTATATGGGATTTTAAAATATAAGCCGTATATTTAAAGCTTTCACCATGTAACTAAATAAAATAATATAATGGTGTAAAACCCTTCAGTTTCTTGTTTTTTTTTTTTTTGTTATGCTTGGTAAGTTTACCAAAATAAAAACATATACTTATTTAGAGAGAGTGGCAAAAAAGTGTAGTATAAAACATTAAACAACCAAAAAATTGTGTAAGCACTCAACAGGTGATTTTAAAAATGCACTTATTTTCAATTTATGAATAAACCTGAAATTAAACTGAAATTAAAAAAAAAAACGAACAAGTTATGTTCTTCATTTTATGATATATTTAAATAAATTCTTTCAACTTTAAAAATTTCTAGAAAATTATGAAGTTTATTTGTTTAAATATTTTTTTTCTTATTTGTTGACGTAACTATACGTTATAATTATAAATTGTTTTTAATTTAAGTAAATTATATAATAAAATATTAATCTTGTTTGATTTATTTTACGATGTAAAATTTTTGTGGAAATTAAAATCTATTAATTACTTTCTGATATTCAGATATTCAATCGTTATTTCATTTCGTTACTATTTTTATGCAATGTAGCCGATCTGAACCATCTTTGTTTGTTTTAATCAACAATTGTCTACATTATAACATAAGTACCGAACAAACATTTTACTTGTATAAAAATATTATGTGTTTTATAAATATTGATTTTATAAGATTATTTGCTTTTCATTCAAAACGAATTTGAATATAAAATTTTTTAATAAAGAAAATTCCTGTGTTTATACAAAATTTGTACTTAGCATTCTGATTCGTGCATATATATATACTAAAAATTCATAGTTGTATTATATGATTCTAATTACAATTTACATTTGAATTTGACTTCTTAAAGTTCGTGTACCTTACTATCATATCTTTTTAATACCACAATTATGCCAAATTTAGAATTATCCACATGTGTGTAATCCGTATGTACAAATCATGTTTTCCAAATAAATATAAATAAAAGAAGTATCAATGGTATATAAACATATATTTTTGTATATTTTAAGCATGAATAAATTAAAAATTTTTGAAAATTTTCTTTAAATAACTATTCATATTTTTAAATATGATTAAAATAATATGCAATTTTCATGTCTAGGCAAAATAATATTGAACATATGTGGTTTCCTTAATTAATTATAGTTTCCTCCGTATTTTACTAACCTATATATATAATAGTATATTGAACTAAGTATTGCAATTTACTAACCACAATATTATTATCGTTTTCATTATATTTCCATCGCACTGCTTTCATTTATTATATATTTTAAATATAGGTATGTATATTCAAATGGATTTTGTTTTGTATTTTAATTTGAATGAATTGATGTTATGCATAGTGAAATGAGATTGAAAATATGAATTTTAAACTTGGTGACTATATGGAAAATTTTTAAATGAAAATTTACATAAACTTTGAATGTGAATAGTTATACCTACCATAAGTCGTATATAGATACGACTGAAATGAAAGAAATTGTGAATTGAGAATTGATGGTATAATAGTGATATAGAATACCTCGTCTTACTGTTTTAAACTAAACATTAAACACTAGAATTTTAAAAATATTTTTACATAAATGTAAATAAGTTTAGTTAATTTTGAATTTATATAAATTTTTGAATAATTTTAAATATAATTTTTATTTACAATCATTATTAAATAATATGTAAAGATGCAGCTAGTTTACTCTTTTTTTTTTGATAGAATGTTTAGAATGTTTATAGAGAAAAATTATGTTTTGAATAAAAATATTTTCAATCATAATTTTTTGGATATTAATTTCATATACTGAAATACATAAAAAATATACATATTAATTAAAGGAAGAAAAAAATATGCTTAAATAAAACGAAACGCGTTTTATTAAATACAAAATGAATAAAAAAAATTAGAATTCTTTAAGTGAAATTTATAATAATATTTATTTTTTTTAAATATTCATAAAAGAGAAGTTATTTAATACGAAATTAAATTCCATAATGAAATGAAAAAAAAATGTATAATTTTATGTTTGTAAAAAAAATAAATTATAAATTTCTTCAGGGAAAAAAATACATATTATTTCTGCAATATAGAATTGTATAATTAAAAAAAGAGTATAATAATATTTTTTTGCTACTATCTTAAGAAGATTGCGGAAGCTTCTGATTCTTATTTTTCAGGATATTAAATACATTGTGTTACATTATTCTATTAACGAAAACATTCAAATTTTGACTGCTCTCGGTATAGCAACGTGCACCAAATTATCAAACCTTATTCGGCCAAAACATAAATCAAAAAAAATATATAAATGAAAGGACTCAAATGATGCTTGAAGTCGTCTTAAATTACTAAAAATATGTGACTTTAATAGAGATCATGATATGTAAATCTGATGGCTGATAGATAACACAAATTTATTTACTTTTGCAATACTTCAAAAAAGTCTAGACACGAAATTTTGTTATCATAAAAGCACTTAAATCATTAGTTTTATACTGTCAAGCATATAATTCTATTCTATAAAAATTTTATTTTTAATTTATGCTAATTTTTTTTATATGTATGTTGTAAATATAAAAATTGAAATAAAAATCTAATAGTTGTGTTTTTCATTGCTGTTTTAAATAAACGTACATTGGATAGGTTTGACAGCTCATAATACATCACGCAAATTAGCTAACTCTGTTCTTCCCTATAAAATACTAAATTATTTTCAATATTTAACGTTAACATATTTCAGAATTTTTAAAATTTCGTTGATATGTAGTAGGTACCTATACTTTTATATTAAAAACTATCGTAAACATTAACGAAAATTAAAACATACTTTTGATTGTTTAGTTTTCCAGACCATGTAAATAAAAAACTACATTCTTACATCAAGACTCAAGAGCGTTTCACATAAACTTTTTAAGTAATTTAAACAATATATTATTGTGAAATTGAAATAACCCATGTTTTATTCAAAAGTATTTAGATATAGTTTATATATTTCCTACAAAATACATAAATCAGAATATACACACAAACATGAAAATATCTTTGCTGCTTTTCTAATTCTATTCTCCTCAACTATGAAACGTTTCATTTTTATTACCATTTATTGCTGAATAAAAATTAAATTACTTAATTTTATTCTGCACTCTAATAATAAAACTGAAATCGAATACATAAATCTAAATTTATTTTTGTGCACCTTTAATGAAAAATAAACAAAATTAAACAGAAGGAAAACTTTTTACCCTATAATAATAAATTGTTTGTAAATTTTTTTATGAATCATTCATTCATTTCATATTAAAAGCAATACCTGCACAGATACTACATACTTCCCTAATTTCATATATAGTAAATATAAAAAATATAATGTTATTAAGTACATCATATAAATGAGGAAAGGGACCTTTCGATTAAATTTTATATAATCGAAATCGTTTTCTAGCCCCCATTCCTTTTCTTTGGACGTAATTGGCAACTAAACATTCTTTAGGTTCCTCTAGATTGAAATTTAGATTGAAAAAATATTAAATTTATATAAATTGTATATAAAAATTAATTGAAAACTTGGCCAATTCAAACCTTCTAGATCTCAAACTCGAAATCAGAAAATCGCACTCTTTGGTTCTAGTTCATATGAAAATGCAGAAGTGCACATATTTTGGCATTGATACGATCGAAATTGGCCAAGTAGTTTAAAAGCAATAAACATTTTAGTGTATAACGGATGCACAGACGGACGGTCAGACAGAGAAAGAAAACATATAGCCCGTTTTTTACCCGATTTTATTTGCGTTTTTCCGTTTGTTCATGTGTTTGATTCAAATATACATATATAGTACAAGTACTAGACCCACTACTTCTAAATTAAAAAAATTATTTTCTTGGATTCGCAAATTATACTGAGTTTTATTGTCTCCTTTTTAATACATATTTAAAAAATAAAATAGTATAATACCCTTTAAAACAAAATTATTGAATATAAATATATAATAAATTTTTGAATATTATATGGGAGGCCTCGGTTGTTTATTGGTAATTTTTGATTTGTCGGCTATTCAGTTGCATCACATTCAATTGAATCATTTGCATCACACCGGTAAAAAAATGAAATTCGAAATATAAGGAAAATCGTTTCATCTTAATTTTTGAATTTCTACTTATTATTTCACAAAAAAATTTTTCATTGTTTTATTTCACGAAAAATTTCGACTGCAGCAGAAACATAAATATTTGAATCAAATATATTGATATTTGAATCAAATACAAACATAAAAATTCAAATTGAAAAGTATCGAAATTAAATTTGAATTTTGATTATGTTCCGGAATATAAGTTTGCATTTAATTCATTAAAAAGAAAAATTTTAAAGTTTATGTAGGTATATAATATAAAAACATTTAATAAAAATGTAAAAAAAAATTAAATATTAATATTAATCAATATTTCAGTAACTATACTAAGCTGAGCCTTAATATATTTTTAGCTTGGGAATATAAAATAAAATCTTTCCCTAAAACTATGTTATTATATCGGTTATATACGTTAAAGTAGAACCTTTGAAAACATCATCTTTTAAAAAGATGATAAACAAGAATATTTAAACATTTTTTTTCTAATATTATGCTAAAGGAACACTTTAGATTTAATGCTTTTTTAATAAAATATCTCATTAAAATTCAAATATCGAATTTCCTATTCTATTTTTTTTTTTTACATTTTGACGTGTAAAGGAAAATTATAAAAGCGCTCACAAATTTTCTTAGATTTATTTTAATATAATAAGTTTTTTCTTGTCTAAAGGGGGGAAAATTAGGTGCCATTAAAAATGATTTTAATATTCTCTGTAAAAAAAAAAAAAAGTAAAAAATATGTTCATTACATTCAGGAAAATTGTTTAAAAAAATATTATATTAAAATGTAAATTTTATTGAATATTTCTTTACATTGTAATAAAATAAAATAGTGAAAATACCGTAAATAAAATTCATTTAATTTAGGTATTTAAAATGTATATTCAAACTAAAAAATAAAAACTAAAGGCAATTTTTTTTGCAGATTTTCATTATTATACTTAAAACATGTAATTTTTTATATTTGATTTGTATGTATATATAATATTACTACGGAATCTATAATATTACAAAGTTCAAAGGCCTAACAAAAATAAATTTATTAAGTTAGTTCGTTGCAAGACAAGATCATAAAAATTGCATTTTTATTTTTGTTTAGTTTGAATATAATAGATTTGAAAATCATTATTTGTACATTAGGTAGGTTGAATTATTGTGCATTAGATAGGTTATATTCTTATGTATTTTCTGATTTTCTTCGATTTTTAATATAGAAAATAAAATCTGTATTTTATGTGTCAGTATATTGATTTTATTATTCTGTTTTATCACACAAAAACTACTTAAATGGAATAAGAATACAGTCTGTGGAAAAATAATACAATAATTTTTACTTTTTATTTGTATTCTCTATTTATCTTTGTTATTTTATTTTTCCTTTAAAAAACGATTTTTATTATTTATCGTCAAATTTTTTCAAAGAAATTGCAAATGTGGCACGTAAAACCTATTCATAACTTTTAATTTTTGAACTTGCAGTCACATTATTCGCAAGCAAATACCTACACAATTTTTTTGTATGATGTAAAAAAGAATAATCATGTAGGATTATTCTATACATAATTATACTAATTTTAATAAAGTTCGCATTCTTAAGTTGTGATAAGTTAAAATTTCGAACAAAATTTAAAAATCCGTAAAATCAATGGACACAATTCAGTGAAAAAATTATCAAAACGATTCACTACAGTATGAAGTTTTAATATTTATTGGCATTATTAATAGTGAATAACAATTAAATCATTCACTAAATAGGTGGGGAAAATGTTGCGATTTTATAATAAGCATTGTTGTTAACGTTGAATCTGAAAGAAAGAACAGACATTGCTATAAATTCGAAATTGTGCATTAGATAGCCATAAAACGAAAACAATCTATAAATATTTTTTTATTAATTAAATATATTATATACTAAGACATCATATTACAAAAAAGTATGTATATATTTTATAAAACAAATTTTATCATAACGAAAAAAATTTTGGCATAATAAGATTTCATAATTTATTAAATTCTTTAAATTACTACTGATTTTTTTAGAACCTCTACACATTATTAAAAACAATAAGAAAAATAAAACACAAAATCAAAAAGTATGAATTTGATTTGCTAAAAACATACATCTTTAGATTGGTCAATTGTTTCGAATAATGAATAAGTTCACAAAAAAATCAAAGTCAAATAAAAATCTTATATTAAATTTTCTTGAAAAATATATCTTAATTCCGATTTATCAACACATAATTATCCTCAAAATTTAAATTTTAAATATTTTTTATTCAGAGAGATTATAGAAAAAATTAGATTAGAGATCAATTTAAATAAAAATAAATTAACACATTTTAAATTTCGCAATTGCACCAAGTAATTATTTAACATTATATTTATAATAAAATTCGATGTTTGCTTTCGAAACCGAAACAACTCATAACACCCAGGCTTGTCATAAGATTTTTTTAGAAAGCACTTTATTGTAATTGAAAATTAGATTCTAGCTTTCTGGCATGTTGTTTTCAAAACTGAAAGTATGAGATTTCTATTAAAAAAATTAATTCAAATCAAAGCTCACTGTCACAATGTAACCTTTCCATTAGAATGTTTTTGAAATCGAAGTAAAAAAAAAACAGAAAAAATATTCTATATTCTCTCTGAATTTATTTGACTCTTAAGTTGAGTTATTTAAGTAACGTCGTAAAAAAAATTAAAAAAAAACTTTAGTAATAATACATACATGTAATAAAATAATAGTAATTAATCAATTTTTTTTATGTAAAAACTCGAAACGTTCACATTTATATAAATTTATAAAGAAAAAGGAATAAAGGAAATTCTATAACTTCCCTTTTCTATGAATATTTTTTAATTCTTCGCCGAACCAATAATAGATAAGATGTACAAAAATATATTTATAACATCCAAATATAAATTTAATGCAGCAAATACGTATTCTTCTGGACTTATAGAATATTTGTGATTTCCACCCATCATCAATTGAGTATCATAAACTAAATAAACAGAGAATAACAATGCTCCGATTGATGCATAAACCAATGAAAGTACCTAAAATTATATACAATATAAATTTGTACACTCTTAATACACTGATTGCTCAATAATTAAATACCTTGCCGGGAATAAATGCTGCCACAATTCCAAAAATTAAAAATATAACTAAAGTTACTAACAGCACTCCACCACAACCGGTAAAATCATATTTTGTTTGGAAAGCAAACAAAGTTAATGAAAGACATACAATAACTGTTAAGCCGACTGCCATTAAAATTGCAACCGAATCATAATTACTTGCCGCAACTCCTACTAGGAAGCTTTCTGCCACAGTGAAAATACCAAGGAATATCAAATTTGTAGGATGTGTTCTCCGAACATTTTCACAACACGACATAGCAATAATAGTCACAAATACAATAACCAGAGCAATGATCAGCAATTCAAAATGGGTTTGAGCAAATTGCTTTGTTGGCTCATGAAAAGCAAATAAACAAACGAATCCAAACGTTACCAGCAATTGAGCCTAAAAAAAGTAAAACAAATATGAATATGAATATTTAACGACTTAAGTTTAAATTGTTTGCAATTTTATAAATTATAAAAATAAAATAAAGGGAATTTTTATCAACATCAGTTGCAAATGGAAATTTTAAAATGTTTCGAATTTTCATAACAAACCATTAATATTATGTAAACTTTTTTAATGAATCCTTTTCGAATGCTTTCTTCGTTGAAATCGAATCCCTTGACATCAGCATTTTCAACATCGCCCTGGAAGGCAACATAGGGTTTATCGTCTGAAAATTAAAAAATATTGATTAGGTTTCTAACTATCTTTTTAGTTTATTAAAACTACTATTATTAGATATCTAAAAAAAAAAATCGGTATTAATTATTATAATAGGACTTTTTTTAATTTCAATTATTAACGTTGTAATAGGATTTTTTTTTATTAAATTTTTTTTTTTAATTTTAAGGTAAATTTGTAGGTACCTATTTATAAAGGTAGGTAGGTATACAGAAAATTTTTTAAAACAAATTATGCAAACATTATGAATACCCACTATTTATTAATTAATAATGATGAGATGTTTTGATTAGAATTAACTTGAAAGGAAGACAAAGTTAATACCAATTAGGATTAACAAATTTTTCTTTTTATCTCGTTTATTTGAAATGAAAAAATCGATAGACATTGGTGTTAATCTGGTGTTAATCTAAGTATACCTAGGATCGCGATAAGGTAGGTGTGTGTAACTAGATAAGTGGGAAATTACCTACTAGGTACTTAGGAATGTAATTTTTTTTTATATTATAGAAAACCGGAAGACCTATTATTTTTTTGGGATTCCCAACAATTCATTATTAATTCAAATGAAATTTCAATAAGATAATTTAAAAAAAAAAATCCGTAAGTAGGTAGGTATACCTACGTATAAATAAAAAAGAAAATCGTATAAAAAGAAAAATTCACTTACTGCTCATTGTCTGGTTTGTGTAGTGTTAATATTAATCAAAATGTCTTATCTAGACTGGAATAGAAAAAATAAATAAAAATTTATCATAATACATAATTCACATTTCGCAATAAATTGAATATTATTAATAATAAGTTTTCTCTTCGTTTCAACTTAAACAATATGTTTTTTTTTTATTTCCGTCCATGTTGCGATAATTTATTAGAGGGAAGAGATCAACCAGGCTCGAGTAGAATTAAAGATTTATTTTTTACCTTTTTTTTTTTTTTTGTTGTATAATTGACAATTTCACAAATCGAAATACGTAAATGAAAGCAATCAAAAATAGAAATTAATCAAATTATTTTTATTTCTTTTAAATCTGGAAAATAAAAAAATATGAATAATTTAATTTGGTTTGAAAATATTAAATAAATTTACTAATGTAGTCGAGTTCGACGTCAATGTCAAAATGCAAAATGCTGAAAATGCTAAATTAAAATCAATTTCTCTCACTCCATCTTCCAGGGTTGCCAGACGGAGCTAAAGGAATTACTAGCCCATCCTAAAAAACAACATGTTTTCGCTTAAACATGTTCCGAATATGTTTACATTTTCCATTTTTTACTATGAAAACACAACATCAAAAAAACCTATGAAATATGTTTAGATCCAGAACGTGTTTAACTCTATCAATCCGAATAAAGTGCTGTCTCCACTTCAGTCTGAAACGTGTTTCGTTTTTCGTTTAAAGTATAGTTTTGTCCATATAAAAATTTGAAGTTGTTTGTTTTTCCCAAAACTACTAAAATTTAGGGGTGCCAGCCATACAAATTCACAATTTTTTAAGAAATTTTGGGGGTTGGACATTTGTCCGCGGGACATTTGTCCGCGATTTGTTTTTGTATCGCGGACATAAAAATGACATATGTCCGCGATTCAAAATGTCTTTTGTCCGCCGCGGACAAATGACATTTTCCAAAATGACATTTGTCCGCTAAAAATCTGAAAAATCAATCGCGGACTAATGACATTTTGCAAAATGACATTTGTCCGCTAAAAAGTTAAAAAATCAATCGCGGACAAATGACATTTTGCAAAATGACATTTGTCCGCTAAAAATTAAAAAAAGCAATCGCGGACAAATGACATTTTGGAAAATGACATATGTCCGCTAAAAATTTGAGGCTAAAGTGCAGATGACGTGAACCAATCAGAATCGGCACAACAAGAGAGGGTGGTGGGGGGCGGCGGGCGGGCGGGTGGACCAGTCCACCCGCCGCCCCCCACCACCCTCTCTTTAAGGGGCAAATCGGGCAAAAAAAAAAAAATTGCATATACAAAATGTATGAACAATTTGGGGGGACTCTACCCCTCTTCCCTTTTCCAAGCTTCAGACGATTCTGAGTGGTTCACGTAATCTGCAGTATCTCCAAAATTGAAAAATCAATCGCGGACAAATGACATTTTGCAAAATGACATTTGTCCGCTAAAAAAACTGAAAAATCAATCGCGGACAAATGACATTTTGCAAAATGACATTTGTCCGCTAAAAATTAAAAATTTCAATCGCGGACAAATGACATTTTGCAAAATGACATTTGTCCGCTAAAAATTCGAAAAATCAATCGCGGACAAATGACATTTTGCAAAATGACATTTGTCCGCTAAAGTTAGAAAATTCAATCGCGGACAAATGTCCCGCGGACAAATGTCACGGCGCCGAAATTTTCACTCAATATGGCACACTTTTTGTTGGATGAATCAAAAATTGGAAAAAAAAAAAAAATACAAAAAATCAACCGGTTGTCAAAAATATGTAAATAAAAATATTTGAAAGCAAAATATAATATTAAAAGTTTTTTTTTTTCGTCATGTCAAAGTAAACATGGAATTTGTAGTGTATACGCTTGTAGTTTTAAACAAGTTTAACACTATTTTGAACTTGAAGTGGAGACAAGATATAAGGACATTAAGCTCATTTTCAAAGTTGTGAAGCGTTATATAATGTGATGTGAAAGATGTCAAAAATTATTTTATTATTGCCATTCAAGAATTTTTAATACTACATTTAGCTATGGTTTTAAAATTTAATTTCAAGATACATATATGTATATGTATATACTTTTTTTTCATAATAATGAATGAACTTTATCTCCGAAAAAAAATTAGAAAAACTTGAAACCCTAGAATACTTGAATATTAGACTAATAAAATATTAATTGCGAACATATATTTTATAATAATAATGAAATTATCAAAATTATATTAAAATATTATCTTATGATATTATCTTTTGAAATTACATGATGCAAATTAACGTCAAGAGTGTTGTATACGTTGTATATTTTTATGTGTTTTAGCACAGCTGCTTTTCCGTCACTAACTCAATATGCTAATAAATTGCCAACTTTTAAGGGCTTATTTTTTTTGATTAAGCTGACAACTCTTAATAAGATGCTAGAAAAATTCTAAAAATTTTTGTCGCACTGACTTTTCCTTTCAAAAAGAAAAAAAAAAGAAAATAATAAAAATCCTAAGGAAAAATAGTAAATTTTTTTTTTTGTACTATAAAAATAATTGTAATTTTTATAATTAGGTTCAATTTTTTTTTTTTTTTTTTGTAAAATAAAAATAATTTAAATAAGTTTTTTTAAGAATTTGTTTTTTTTTTTTTATTACCTAGAGAGTGAACAAAAAAATTAACTAAAAGAAATGTCATTTGAAGCCAAATCCAAAAATGATTGGATTTGCACTGAGTAAGTTTGGTCAAAAAGGAAAATATCGAAAATAAAAAAAAATATTTTGTTCTAATTTTGATTTTAAAAATAATAGATTTTTTTTTTTTTGTTTTTAATTTTTCAATAAAAAAAAAAAACTACAATTCTACATCAATCTGTTCTGCAACTGCACATTATTATTATTATAAAAAATAAAATACATATTGCACATCTGGGGGAAACAAAAATTTAAAAAAAAAACAACAAATAAATAAAATTCATATTTTGTTTTGATTTATTTATGGATAAACTTTTGGACGGCGACAACAAAATAAAAACAACACTGTCGGCAAATTTTTTTCTGGTTGATTGGGTGGATTTTCACAATATATATTTATTTTTGTGAATTTGGTTTTTTTTTCATTAAAATGTTCAACATGTTATCCTCCCGGACGACGACAATACAATTTAATGTCCACCCACCACCGGTAATCATACTACCAAAAATTCAATGAAAAGTTGTAAGAATGTTAATTTTGCACGACGCACTGAATGCAATCGTTGTAAAAAATCAAAAAATGGAAGCATAAGTGGTTATGGATCTGATAGTAGTGGTGGCGGAGGCGGTGGAGGCGGTGGCGGTGGAGGTGGCAGTGCTAAAAAATTAGGTACTGAAATAGGTAAAGCTGCAGCAGAAAAAAGTCGTGGATTATTTAGTGCTGAAGATTGGCAATGCAGTAAATGTGCCAATGTGAATTGGGTATGTCAATAGAATTTATCTACTTGCTTACTTCGTTTTTAATTTTTTTTTTTTTTATAATTTTATGTAGGTATACCTACTTAATGTAGAAAATGTGTCAATAATAATATATAAATTATTGGTTATTATCGATTATAGAATTTAGGTACCTATAACCTACCTACTTAAATTAAATTATTTTTTTTTTATATCTTATTTCGTATTATATGAATATTATAAGAAATAAAGATGATAACTTTATATGTGTATTAGTGATTGTTAAGTATATATTTTAATGTTCAATAATTGAAATTTGTTTTAAATTTGAACATTAAAAAATCTAAAGTTTTCTTTTAAATGTAAGGCTTTACATTCAGTTTATGAATGATTTAGTGTACAATAAGTAGGCATGTACATATATTTCATACAGGTAGGTAGTGCTTAACTTACAAACTGAACTCTTTATACGATTACTTAGCTTTTCTCTAAAAAAATCTACTAATTGTATTTATCCTTTCTTTTTTTAGATAAAGTACCTAACCTACTTTAAGATAGCATTAAAAAAAATCCTCTTTCAAAAATATTTTCGATGATCTGCCTTAGATATTTAACTACAAATTCATTATGCTATCAACATACTGAATAAAATAGTTCATCTGTTTACAAAACATTTTAAGCTTACACCATAAGTAGTCCCTTTTTAGATTTTAATTCAAAATATTTATTTTAAAAATTTTTCAAATATTTTTTTTTTCTCAGACACCTTAAAATCTTTAAGCTTTTTTAAGAATTTCCATTATTATTCTGATTCTTAACTTTTTTTTTTTAATTTTGCAAAAAAATGAAACATATAATTGCATATATATAAATTTTATTTTTTAGGCAAGACGCCAAACATGTAATTTGTGCAACGCTCCAAAATTTTCAGATGTCGAAGAAAGAACTGGTAAATATGTAACAATTGCATTTAATTCAATGATTATTTAAACAGTATACTTTTATTATGACTTCATTTTCAAAAATTTAGGTTTTTTTGTTGTTATTTGTATTAGAAATTGTTTTATTTTCAAGGGCATATATGACTACTATGAGTTCGCAATATGTTCTAATTTAAAAATTTATCAAGATAATAAAATCAAGATTTTGCCATATTTCTAGAATCAGAATGTATATAATTAAAATTAAATTTTTTATTACTATTTTAAATTAAAAGATTCGCTGTCAAATGAGAAATTTTAATATTATAAAAACCAATACGGTAGAATTGTTTAATGTTAATTATGAAAACAAAACAATCAATCTTTTAGCCCTTGAAAGTACAGAATCATGTTATATTTTGAGAACATGAATGCATAATATTGATATAATGTAGTTTTTTAACCTTATTGACATTAAATATCTTATTGAGATTGAATAACTTTTTTAGGATATGGTGGTGGATATAACGATCGTGGAATCGTTGAATATAAAGAACGCAATGATTCCGATGATGAATTTGACGAATTCGGTCGACGAAAAAAACGAAAAGCAGACGATGATAAACAAAAACCATTATCATCTACTAAAGCCGATAAGGACGAGGAAGGGGATGAAGATGAAGAAGAGGATGATGAAGGTGGAGACTTATCGAAATATGACTTATGGGGTTCGGATAATGGCGAAGAAGAAAATAATGAAAAAGAAAAAAACAGAAATGAAACCACTGAGTCAACCAAAAAACGTTTATCACGTTCTTATTCTAAAAGCTCATCATCATCATCATCTCATTCTAATTCGCGATCATCAATTAGTTCAAAACGTTCTCATTCTAGGTCCAGATCAAAGGAACAACATTCTAGGTCAAGATCTCGTCAAAGAAAACAACAACAAAAAAATAATCATAGAAACGATCGCCGTTCTAGGTCTAAGTCATCAGAAGAGCGACATAGCTATCGTCGAAGTTATTCGTCCACGTCTTCAAGATCCTCAAATTACCAACGTCATAAAAGTCGTTCTCCTAGGGATAGAAGTCGATCACCTGTACACAAAAAACGGCACTAATAAAAATAGCAAACAATCATAATCTATTCAACTAACAACCTAAATTTCCAAACAAAATAAAGGAGTAAATTATTATCTTAATTGAAACGGAATCTTATTATGAATTGTCTGTTGTGCAATACAATGTCTACAAAATCAATATTTTACATTACCTCATTAAATCATTTAAGCAACATCATGTTTTTTGAGGGGCAATAAATGAATGAATCTTATTCCAAAATTTTATAATCAATAACAACGGTCTTGTGTAATAAAACTAATAAACTAGCTAGCTTTACGATAGAAAACTTGATAGCTTTCCACAAATTTATATGTTCTGCACTATAAAAAAAAAAAAGAAATGGATGAATGAAATACATATTTTTGTACTTCTTGGCTTTGAAATATTATACAATTACTATGCAAACCTAATATTTTTTTATTTGAAAATTTTTATAAATCATTCATTATGAAGTAATTAATAAATTTAAAATCAACAAAAATACCGGTCAAGATAAATGTTAGCATTCTAAAAACCGATTAATATTTCCAAATAATATTTAAGGATTAAATATGAAAATTTATTTAATGCTAATATCTGAGGACGAGTTGTCTTAATGTAAATCGATATAAAAATTTTGAAAAATTCATTAACATAAACATAAATTTAAACGTCCAATTTCAACAACAACAAAAATATTTAATCTAGAAGTTAAAAACATTGTTAAAATAATTCAAAATTTTAATTTCAAAATTTCTATATCTAATTTATTCTATGGCTCGTCATTGTATTTATTTTTGTTACTAATTTGATATTTCCATTATAAACACTACACAACTAAAGATTCCTTAAAAACTCCTACACTAAAAAAAAAATTACACAACAAATTAAAATTTTTTTTTATAACTCAAACTTTATTAAAAACTAAAAAATAATAAACAATACTATAAACATAAACAATACTTTATTGAAACAAAAAAAAACTCAGAGAAAAGTATTTAGTAAAAGTACTTGAGCTTTCTCTAAAACTTAAAATAATACAATTGCATACTTTGGCTAGAATTCAATTTATAATTATTATTATTATTATTATTACAATTTTCATGTATCTACTGCTAGTTACTTATTGAAATGAAAACAATATCTTATTTTTTTCTTTAAAAAAAAAAAAAAACAACTGATTGAAATAAAAAAAAAACAAAGATATTTATTAAAGTTAATTTTTTTATTTATTTAAAAACAAAAAAAGTTCAATAAAGAAAGATAGGAAAATAAATTCAAAGGAATCATAATATTTAAGGCGAAAGCATTATTGATATTGAGTTCGCAAATATAGAAATTTTCCGAACTGCAAATACTGATTTTCGAAGTAATATCATGTTTCACAATTCGCAAATTTCTTATTATACCCATTCTTATAAAAAGGATGCTAAATTAAGAATGTCATACGGATTGATTCGCATTTTTGCGACCAAATTCTGTTTTTAAAAACCTTTTTTTTGGAACAAGAGAACGAAGAAAGTAATATAGTTGTTCTCTAAATGTTATATCGTATCCAAAACAATGATAGTGGGTAATTTGATTTTTGATCTAGATGGGTACTATTTTCAGCTATAACTTTAAACCAAACATTTTTAATTAGTAATAAAATAAATGAAATTAAGATATTCCTTATCTAAGTTATAAAATACCTAACTTAAGTATTAAAAAAATATTATACAATTTCAGAAAAATTAATTTTGTTGGAGACATAGGTTCCCAAAAAGAAAATACTTAATCTAAATACAATTAGGTTGGTAAGAGTATTGTAAATAAAGTTATCTAAGAACTTTTACATTTTTTTATTCAATATCAACTTTTTTTAAATTCAAAATCATATTTTCTTGACCATCGCAATATTCTTCATATTCATTTTTTTTATTAATTTTTTTTAATTCTTCAATTTCATTTTGTATTTTTTTTATTTCTTGTTCCATTGGTTCGATATCTTCGTCATATTTTTTAATTTTCTCATTCATATCTTTGTCCAAATTGATGACTTCGTTTTGGGTTGCATTAAGATCTACATTTAATTTTTCAGTTTCATTACGAAATTCTTCAATTTCAGTCTGTAGCTTAGTTATTTCAATTGCTAAATTTTCCTCAATTTCTATATTATCGTTAAATAATTTCTCATTATTATCAATTTCATCAGAAAATTCTTTTATATCGTAGCGAAATTTATAATTTGGATTATTGTTACGATAATTATTATTATTATTATTATTATTGTTTTTATTGTTGTTATCACTTTGCATTAATTGATTTCTTAATTTTCCAATTTCATTGGTGACATGTAATTCTTTTGAATTTTTTTCAATATAATCAGAAATTACCGAATTGTTCATATTTGCCTTAATTGTAACATCTGTAGCTTCCATAATTTCAGAATCGATTTGTTGTTGTACCTCTAAAAATTCTTGTGCCAATTTTTCATTGTTTTCTTCCAAGTCAGACTGTAATTTAACTAAAGCTTCTAATTTTAATTTCTTCACTTGAAGTAAATCATTTTTATATTTCTGTGTTAAATTTGCTTCAATTTCCATTAGTTCGAATTCCAAAGATTGAGAATATTGAGATAAAGCTTCCATTTTTATTTTATTTTTAATTTTATTTATCAGTTTTAAAGAAAAAAACAAAATGCTTTTTCAACAATTCGAACTTTTTCAATTTCAACACACCACCAATTTAAATTTTCTAAATCCGCTAAATTGGGCATTATCAGGTAGGCATCGATATCTGTTTCATTATGGTGGCGATATACTCGAGGTAACTAAGAGCCCGTTCCCAAACTGAGACTATTTTAGAAACTGAAAAATTTTTTTAATTTCTAGAATTTCTAGTTTTGGAACGACAGCTGTTATTTTACAATTATTTTACAAATCAAGATTTTTTGACGTAAAAATCGTTCCGAAATGATATTTTATATTTTAAAAATCTGCAAAGGGAAATTTTAAATTTCCCATAACAAACTCAGTTTATAGGTGTACTTTTTAGTGCACCTCATTTTTAAAAAAAAAAAAAAATTGAAAATTTAAGCAGACGTTGCAGATGATACAGATTAAATGTCAAGCCTATTTCAATTTCTGAAAAAAAGGAATTTTCTTTAGCAGAAAAGGTATATTTTACGATTTAAAATAGTCTCAGTTTGGGAACGGGCTCTAAGGCTAGTAATACTGCGGATTGTCGATAAAATTAAAATATTGTTCAAATACTTTGGTTAAACACTCGACGGAGCGACGGAAACTTTTTTTAATTTTTATCGAGCTGAACGGTGTTCAGATTATCTCTTTTTACAATTTCATTGTATTTATTGTAATTCAACTTCAAATCGAAGTATGCAGAACGAATGGATATGAGAAGATACAAAAGACTTAAATTATTTTTGTACAAGTGAGCCTGAAATTTTTATGCCCCTGAGCGGCGTTTTGTTTATCACCCTTCACATAAATCGTGTTTACTTTGAGTTTATCGCCGGCACAAAATTGTAAATAAAAATAAAAACACTGGAACAAGAAAAGAAAATAAACAAAACAAAAAATGACAGACAGTATGACACAATTGACACAATACAACAAAACACAACACAATACACAATTAATAATTTTGTTATTTTTAATTAATTGATAAATATTGATTAAATTAAATGATTGGGTTTGGTTCGGGTCATCTCATTTAAGATTTTATTTTAAATATTATTTAATAATTTTTAATTTTAAATAGATAAAAACTAAACCAAGATTTTATAAAAAATAGAACACCGGTGGTAAGGATTTCTTCCAGTTCAACAAGAAGTCAGTCACAACAAAACATAAATAATGTCATTTTCAACGAATCCAAAACAACGTAATTATTATTAAAAAAAGTTAAATTATTTACTATTTTTTAGTGTATACATAAATTTTTTTTATATATAGAAATGTCATCAAAACGAACAACTTCTGAATTTCAGGATCCAGATTATCCAAAAAATATATTTCCGTCAGTTGATCATTGTGTAAAACGGCAAAAAATTGAAAATACTTCAATCCGAAAAGATGAATCTTGTATTTCAAATACTATAAACAGAGTTCAAAGAATCCGGGAAATAATTGAAAGAGAATTTAAAATCGAGCTCAGTCGAAAACAAGACGAAATTTTCAAATTATCAGATCGAATTTATGAAACAAAAAAACTTTTACATAAAGTCCGATATGCAGCAGTTTCGAAGTTCTACAACAAAGTCGATAATCCATCAGCAAAAACAACAAGTTCATCCATAATTAATATATTCTCTGATGTTAAACCGGGTCAATCCGGATCACAATTACAACAACAACAACAACAACAACAGCAAATACAAAATGCTTTGCATCCAGCTTTAAAAACAGTCCTTGGTCTAAATGATAATGATTACGATGAATTAATAAAATTAAGACCAACACGCAAGGCAGCTAGAACTGCTATTAATACTATTAAAGAAAAGCTTCAAACAAAAAAAGAAAAAAGAATAGAAAGAGAATTATTAAATCAATTACAGATAACTGAAAATAATGATGATAAAAAAATTTTGAAGGAGACTTCAACAACGGAAACGTTTGGACTTAATACTCAACAGAAATGGGATAAGCCAGTGGCAAAGATAAACTCGAATAGAGGTGGAAATTTAATGCGTCAACTTATTGTTGTAGGAAATACTTCAAAGTATATTGGAAATCATTTAAAATCAAATGATAAAGTGACACATAAATGGTTAACATACTGTCAAACGAAAACCGAAAATCCAATTGAATCATTCGTTCGCAAGGTGCGTTTCATTTTACATCCGTCTTATAAACCAAATGATGTCGTCGACGTTATGTATGTTTTTGAATTTTTAATTATTGCGTAGATAATTAAATTATTGTTTTCTATTTTAGAACACCACCATTTATATTAACTCGTCATGGATGGGGTGAATTTCCAATAAGGGTTCAATTTTTTTTTCATCCAAACTTGAGACAAAAACCATTACAAGTGTTTCATCATTTAGTTCTGGATAAAAAATTGACTGGTTTACAAACAATGGGTAATATATAATATATATATGTATTATATAATTATATAATTTTTTTCTCAAATATGTAATTCATTTTTTATCCAGGTCTTTGAAACGTGTTTTCATTTCATTAATTTATTAAATAATTAAGAAAATTATTTATATTTTAGGATCGGAGACTCTTTTAGAAATTTGGATACGATCAAACTTTTTCTTTAGCAATGACAACCACCAAATTCATGAAGCTGAATCAGAGTCTATAAATAATATTGATAAACTTCCAAACAGTGAAGATGAAGGTAATGATTTGAGGGAGTTTCTAAATCAAATTGAAACAAGTTCAGTATGCTATGATGCCGACAAAATAGAACCAACCTTATCTCCTCGTAATCAATATATTCCAATTTCGCCAAGATACCAACAGCAATTGATGAAAATTAAAGAAGAGCCGAACGTAGAAAAGTCTCCGATTAAAATTTGTAATGAAAGAAATTCTTTGGAATCGCAAAAGTCCTATCAAATAATGAACTGTAAAATAAAATATGAAACTGAAGTACCATTGGATATTAATTTAGTCAATACATTAATTAAGCCTTCAGGGTTTGCAGAAAAAGAAATCATTGAAAACTTAGCCACAAACTCAAGTGTTGAATGTATTATTAATAATCCGAATCAGAAAAATAATGACAAACAATTTTTAACACAAAATAAGATTATATGTAAAAATGGGAGAAAAATTATGATTGATTCAATAGCTGGAAGATTTAAATCAAAACAACAATCATTACTAAAGCCAGGTATTAGCTTATTAAAAAAATCAATGACAAAAAAAAGTAGTCAAATGGAATTGATAATTAATAGGTTATCGAATCTATTAGATCATGACTACTCGAAACCTGCCAAAGAAGCTGAATCTTGTCAAAGAAGTGATAAAATTATACAAGGCGCAATAAAAAACTATTCCAATAAATTTGAGAATGAATTCAAGCTAAAAAAGTTTGAAAATCATTGCAACGCAATAGAATATTTATTGCAGTCTATGCCACTGATTAATCCAAAAGCAAAAAATAATCATTATAGGATATCATTTCCTTTCATTATTTGTGATTTAGAGAAATATTACAATTATATGGAACCAAAAAGAAAAGCACATGAGGTAAATAATTTAAAATGATCGAAGACTTAGAAATAAGTAAAATTAATAATTTTTCATCTAAATCTTTCTCTAAAGTATTTATTTAGATACCTTAAGTTTGAGCTATTAAAAGGAAATTTTCTATTTTAAGTGGATGCAAGCAAGATATTTTTCAAAATTAATGAAACAGCATCAACAATTTAAAGATTGTTTTTGGTCAACAAGGGAAGTTATAATTTATTCTAGATCTCATGGATTCACACCAAATATAGGCTCTACTGGATTAGGATTAGCAAACGGCGGAAATGTAATAAAGCAAGAAAAAGATGATGTATCAGAATCAAAATTGATAACATTAAGCTCTTGCACACCTGTATTTAATTGGTTGAAAGATGAAAAGAAATCATTATATAATTTCAGCAAAATTGAAAAAGACGAACTAATAAATGTTATTGAAACAAAAAAAACTAGCTGTCAAGAAAACGTACATAAAAAGGTTCCTGAAAAACAGAACTCAATTTTATTGAAAGTTCCTGAACAATTACAAAACGAGAGCAATATTGTGAGAGATTCTTGTTTTGATATTGGTATTCGACTGAAACCAGAAATAATTCATGAAGGTAGGTGAAGGTTTGAATACTAACTGTTATATGAGAGTTTTAAATTAAAATAAAAATATTTTTTGTATCCAAAATTCGAATTCAAACACAATTCAAACTCAAGTTTTCTCAATGTTTTTTGAAAAACATATTATAATTTCAAGAATTCTTATTATTAAACATATAACTTTTTCAATCATTTACGACTTTATACAATCCATTAGTAATAAAATTTTTTTTTTTATTTATTCAAGTTTATCAGTACAAATTATTAACATATTTTTAGGTATATCTAGTCCGCTGGGGGAAATTATGTTATCTAAAGCGTTAAAATGTTTCATAGAAGATTTATTAAAACGTGTAAAAATTTGTCAACAGAACGAAGAGTAAGTTTACTTTAATACTAACTGCAATCAATTATCATCAATTTCAATAGTAATAATTTCTTATTTTATTTTACAGGCGTCAAAATATTTCAGTTTCTGTGCTTGAGAGTCATCACATTATAAATGCAATAATGTCTAATAAAAATTTAGATTTTCTAACAAATAAATATTTAGGCACTTTATAAACGAATTTAAATTATTTTACTTTATTTATTATAACTAAAACATTAATAAAATGTTATTTTATAAAATTTTTATTACTTTTTTGAAATTTTAATATTAATAACTAAAACAAAACAAAAAATCTCAATTTTCTTTATTTCATCATTTCATATAATTCAGACGGTGTTTTGAAATATTCAATTATTAATAATGCGTTTGTATTATTAAGTTTATACATCGAATCCTTCCACGGATTTAAAATAAACGAATTATATTGTTGTACTTGCCCTTTTTTAAATTCAATTTTTGATGATGTAAATGGAAAATTACCTTCAAAAACAGCTATGTAACTAAAAAGAAAAATAATTTTTTTTACCAATTAAAATAAAAAGGTAAGATTTTAGAAAAACCAAAAAAGTAGGTATAACTCGTTTCCACAAATTCTAGCCAAATATTGCGTGTTTGTTAGTGAAAAGAGTTTTCATTATTGAAACAACTATGTGTAGTACAAACCTTTCTTGATTTCGATATATTCGCAACGGATATCTTTTCACCACTATTTGCATACAAATTGTTATAAATATAAATGCTATTGCAAAATAAATAATGTCTGAATCATAAGCCACTAAACCACCCAATTCAGTTGACTCAGATTTAAATAAAAAATCTGGTTCTGTGAAAAACTTGTAACCAATTATTGAAATCATTAATAAAGATGATGTACTTGTCACTGCATTAGCTGTTGCCAGATAATACTCCATTGGAGCTTTATAAATTATTTTATATCCATTTGGTATTTTATCTTTCTTTATGAATTTCGTTTCTTTTAATGATTGAGGTCGTCGAATTGGCGGAGCATACGAACTAAAATTAGATATTGATAATTAAAAATTGTATCTTCGGTAAGTAGGTATGCTTGAAAAAAATAATGAAATAGGTATAAACAAAATTAGAAAAAAAAAAAAAAATGTGAAGATGGAATCATGGAATGGACCGATGATGTCTTAAAGATTGTGAAAATCATCACCAAGTCTGAACAAAATCAGATAGAATTGACTAGGTAAAGAATATAGTTTTAGCTGTAGGTAGGTTTGGTAAGTTATTTTGTGGTTATTTTTAGCAAAAGTAATAAATAATTAAAACGAAATATAATTTTGTTCTTAACCATGAATTTAAAAGGAAATTAATTACCTTAATGATCGAAAATCTTTTATTCTGTTCAAGATTTTACCACTTTGAACTTTAAATAAAAATGAATTCAATTTTGTTAATAAAAACATAATTTTTTTTTTAAATATTTTTTTTATGTCGGAGATATACTCAATTTAAAATTAAGCGGCGCGAAAACACTGCGTCTAGAGATGGGTCGTTCATGAACGAACGAGTTAAAAAGAACGCTCACCAAAGTGAACGATGACCGATCGGTCAGTAAAAAAAAAAAATATCGTTCACCATTCACCGTTCATCGTTCTTTTCTAAAAAAAAGTTCTGTAGGTGTAGAGAAGAGATAAATATTTGAAAAGAGCAGTACACTTATTTTTCAGCTATAAGGAAGAAAGAGAAATTGTGTTGGTGCTGTTAGATTGTTATGTAAGTGTAGCTGTGAACAATAGCTACCTCTTTACTGGTCTGAAAATTATCGTCTTTTTCAATTGAAAATGCCACACGACATCCATAGAAAAAAATACAATAAGAAAGACTGACGGGAAACAGATTAAATATTTAAAGGAATATTTTATTTTTCATAAGAAATTATCCCAAAAAATATAACAAAAAATATTAATAAAAAGACAAAAAAAAAATTTTTTTTGATATAATCGGTTATTGCTAATATAGATATTTGAATAATTATTAGTAGATTAATATGCTCTAAATATTTTTATTTTTTTTATAATAAAAATAAATCATATTAACTTTAAAAATAATAGATGAATTAATGCTTCCTAAAGTTCACAGTTCACTTTCAGTTTATTTCATTTGGTATTTTTTTATTTTTGCAAAGTTCATTTTGATTTGAGTTAATTTTATCGGTCGTTCAATTGAGCTATATTTTTAACTCGGTCAGTAAAAATATTACGTTCATTTTTTGAACCCGTTCAATTTTTTTTAACTAGGTCAGTAAAAATAGTTCGTTCATTTTTTTCACCCGCTCTTGAAAAGAGTCGTTCAATTGAAAATTTTTTTTTTAATTTTTTTTTTTTTTGTTTTAAAAAGAGCCGTTCAATTGAACCCGTTCACTGAAAAAGAACGAACGACTCAATACAGTTCAGTCAAGTGAACGAGATTCCCCATCTTTCTGCGTCAATAAGTTCAAATTCTTTTGACGACTAATAAATTTCTTAATCCGGCACCCAATAGGAAAATAAAAAATTTATCTCTATAGAGTTGACTTTATTTACAGATGTCAAAAATATTTGTTTACACAATTGATAAATTTCTTTTTATCCATCAACAACAAAATCAAATAATTAATTTTATTATAGTTTTATTTTTTATTGTTATTATATTAATTTAAATGATTTAATTTTAAATTGAAAAAAAAAATATATAAATGAGTGTTTTTGAATTTTTTTTTTAAAACAAATTAAAAATTTAATTAAAAAATAATTAATTGAATTGTTGTATTTTGTTCATTGATTGGCTGGCGTGTTTGACATTGACAATATTATTGGCAAGAAAAAAGAATCTTCAAAAAATTTCTTTTAATTATAATTATTTTTATTTTATTATTTAAGTTTTAAATTTCAACTTTTAAGGAATAATTTATTATGAAAAGGATATCAGAATCGTCGTCGTCGTTCAGTTCTTCATTAGAAGAACAGAAAAAAAATACAAAGAAGTCGTCTTTACCGCAATCGCAATCCTTTAATTCGCAACAAAAAGCAATGTCACCATCTAACGAGGAAATGTCGAGTTATTACAGTCAACAAAATCACTACGCACAAATGGCTATGTTACAATATCAAAATGCATATTATAATCAACAAAATCATTATATGAATCAACAACAACATCAGCAAAATTCTTTTTTATATAATCAGGCTGGGTTTGCAACAAATCCATCTCATCAATATATGCGTTTACCTCCTCCAACTATGCAGTCGCCATCAACAAAACAGCAACAGAATCAAATTATTTTCGATACATCACAACCGCCGCCGCCATGTTCAAACAATAAAAAAATTGATCGCACATCTACACAGTCAACAAGATTTGCACATCAAAGTGGTTTCGATACAAGGCATAAATATTCCCAAAATCTACGTCTAAGAAAAAATGTAATGCCTCCACGAAATTTAAATGTAACGAATCCAACAAATTACAGACTGGTAAGGTCACAAACAAATGGACCAGAAAATGGTCATAACTTGACTGAAGGTAATTTATTTTCAATATATTTTTTTATCGTAAATTCAGATTTAAAATTAGGTTTCAAGATCGCAGGCTTCGGGATAAATTAAAGTGATCAATTGATTTTAAATTTTTTCATTTAATTTGTGTCCTTTTATAACGGCGCCAAACCAATAGATTGTTACTCTAAAAAAAATTTATTCAGGTAATACAAATTTAAATTTTTAGATTGTTTTTGTTTTTCATTCAATAATTGATTAACCGGTATTTTTCTTTTCCTTCGCAATTTTAAGATTCCTTCCGAAACAAATTACTAATGTGTATTAAAAATTCAAGATAACACGAAAAAATTTCTTTTGACTTGGATGTATTTTTATGTATACAGCAGACAATTCAAAGCATTTAATAAATTATAAGATTTGTACCAAGAAATTTTATCTCAATCTTTTCCCATTAATCATTTAAAAAAGTTTTAATTTTAAAAATAAATTTCAGAAAATCACATCACAATCAATAAGAAGTCTAAGAGAAAGCCTATGTCAACCCGATACACAAAGACCAAAGAATGGAATCGAGACGATGCTCTTAAAGCATTGGAAATGGAAAAAGAATGCAGTAGTTCTCGAACTCCAATGTTAATACTTAAATTTCCTGATCCTGAATTGAACAAGCATATTGTTCGAAATTATTCTCCGTTTATTGAAACAGTTCATTTTCAGCAGCCATCAACGGCACGTTATTGTTTTGTTCAATTAAAACCAAATGCAGATATTGATAAAGTAAAAAGTGATTTGTGCAAAATTTCATTTGGTACTGGCCATGTTTTAGCAGAAAGAAAATTTCAAAGTGGTGATGAAGGACAGCCGGTAAAAGTCTTATTCAAATTTGTCTATTCTATTTAGGACAAAAATAGTTTTTTAAGTTTTTAAATTTCAAACAGTATAAACCACATTTTTTTTTAAATAGGTTTCACCAGAGGAAATTGATCCATATACTTTGTATATTGGAAATTTGCCAACCCATATTTCCGTTAAAGCTGTACGGGATCATTTTCCGAAAGCAACAAGAATTGATATTGGTTATGCCCAGAGAATGAAATATACTCGATATGCCTTTATTCGCTATAACTCAGTTGAGGATTCGATGGAAGCATATAAAACAACTTTTAATTCTGGAATTTCAAGTCGTAGTCTAATTGTAAGATTTCGTCGTTCGAAAGGTAATATAGGTCTGCCTGGTGAGTCTAGAAAGCCGAACCAGAAAAGAGAAATAGCTGCTACACAATCACATAGAGACACAGCCACGTCTAACAGAATTTCGATTGCTGAAACTAATTATTCTGACAGCCAAGTGTCGACAAGTCAGCTTCAGCCGTCAAAAGATCCATCTGGAATTAAAACTAAAAATAAAATTCAAAAAGACAACTCTTATAAATCATCCGATTTTATTAAGGACTCCAAAGATTATGTTCCAGATGATGCAAACCATATTCCGATATCTACAAGTACAAATATTTTTTCTGAAATTTAAAAAACATTTTGTTAATGAATTTTCTTTTTTTATCAAAAAAGTCAAAGAAGAGCAAGAAGATCCATATTCAGTAGAAGAAGAAATCAATTTATTGGGCACAAGAATCAAAGATGAACCACCCGACGATGATGAACTCTTGGCGAATGCACAAAATTGTACTAATATTGAAGATGAATATGATTATGGTAAAAATCATTTTATTAAGATAATTATAAGTTCGACACGTTATATAGTCTTTAATTGAAGGTTATTGTGTTTTACGCTGAGTCAACCACCAATAATTGATTGATAATTTTGTTATTTTTGTCTTTTAGATTCTGATCCCGATTATAATAATCATAATAATTCTTCAAAAAAGACTTGTTTATCTCATGGTAACTCAACTTCCAAATCATTAAATTGGGAGCAAGCTCGTCAGAACGAACTAAACAAAGAAGAAAACAAACCAGAAATCGATTCAAGAGGAAACATTGTTAGTGGGTCATTCTCCCGTATATTTAACACCAATAATTCAATATTTTCTTTTGAAAGAAAGCATGATGATTTGGATGATTTATTTGAAAGTATGAACCGCGAAGATGACGATGATTATTAATCGTTTTATCAATATGACTGATATTGTTGAAAAAAAAAGGAGAATTTATAAGCGGAAAATAATAAATTAAATAACGTGTGTTCGCTTAATGTTTATTGCTGCCGCTTATTATAGAAATCTAATCTCACTTTTCACATCACAATTTTATATTTAAGAATTTTTTTAAACCTACTCAGTTTCTGATTAAAAAATATAAAACTATTTATCGTAGGATTCGTAGGTTTAATAACTTTGAGTCTGGGTTTGAAAATTTTGGATAAAATAGCGTTTATATGATTACAGAACACAACGAAGTATATTGGTTTACGTCATCTTACGTTTATTATATAATATTTTCGGAGGAAGTAATATTTCACCAAATTTATTATACCTACATCTATGTGAGTTTAGTTCGGATCAGTTGAATTAAACATTTTTAATTTTTTACAACTTTAAAAAAAAAAAATTCTTATAAATTATTTGTTTGGTTTTTGAACTTTGTTTTTTCACGATAGAGTTGGCTGATTCTAATATTATAATTTAATTTCTATTAACACATATAATAATATATTAAAAGTAATATACATACTATATATGTAGGAACGTTTGAAAAGATCAAAATATTTATTTACTCTGTTTTGTGTTTTGTATTTTACTGTAAATAAGTACCTACGTAAATTTTATATTAATAAATAATGTAAGTTAATTTAATAATTAAGTGTAAAGAATATTTAATATGAATTTTTAAAAGTTAAAAATTTTGTTTTAATAAAAAGTCAAGTTTAAAATAATAGAAAACAGTAATCTTTAGTTTAATATTTAATATAATATAAAATTATTTTTGAAAGAAAAAGAAGGAAGAGGATGATTTGTTGCAATTTTTTTCTTTCAGTGTTGAATGTGATGTAAAATTTTTCTTAGCGGATGTGTAAATTTTACAATTTAATACAATACTTATATATTAGGTGTAATGTTTAATGTACTATGTAAATTTGTTTAGACATCAGATTGCAAAATGGAGAATAAAAATAGTATGCATTAGACTTAAATAAATTGAGAGTATGTAGTCGTTTTTAATTTGAATAAAAGATTTATATATTAGCCATCTAATGGGTATATTTAGTCGTTCCCCATTATGCATATGAGCCTTGTATTAAAAAAAATTTGATTGATATCTCGAAAACTAAGCAAGGTATCGAAAAATAAAATTTACCTTTTTTTGGTCTTATCTGTCGAGTTCTACAAGATGATGTTTTCAAGCAGTGGCACCAAAGGTATCGTAAATTTGCCAAGGATTCGAAGATATGAATAAATATTTAAAAAAATGTTTCCGGAAAAAAAATTGGATTGTTTCTAAAAGTAGTTTCATACTTGATAAGTTGAAAGTATTTGAAAGTTCCGGAAAAAAATAGGTGCGAACAATAGTATTATATTAAAATATACATATAGTTTAATATGGAGTATCGCACAGTTATGCTCGACGCAATTGTGCTTGTCGTACGCCGTTAAAAAACGCAAATTGTTTGAAAGCGCTTAAAATCAAAATGTTGATCCTAAAAAAAAACAGTCGGCGTGATTTTATTGTGTGCGTCGCAATTTCACGTCCGAAAATAAAACAATAAATAAACAAACAATCTTTTAGTTCTTAATTTCTTATTTTAATTTTAAAATTTTTTTTAATTAAATAAATAAATATTTTCATAATCTACTAAAAATTAAAAAAAAATAATAAAAATATTTGGTTTCGTGAAATTGAAAAAAAAAAAAAAAAAATTTGTTTTTAATTTTGTAAAAATTGAACAAAATCCTTTTTTTTTTAAAGTTAAAATACAAAATACAACAAGCACTTTGTTACAACAACAAAAACACTCACGACGAACGAAAAAATGAAAAGAAAATCGATTTTTAGTGACATGAATAGTGGAAGTGGATTTACAAAAAAGTGTAGCTCAAATCAGGTTAATTTTTTGGATTCAAGAGTAGATTCACCGTTGACCACAACTGGCGGAATATTAACAGATGATAGTGTTGACGGTAATTTCTATTATTAATAACTATAATTTTGAAAAGTTTTTTTTTCAATGTCAATCAATGAGTGATGGCAACATCTTTAGCCTAATTTTGAATACCTACCTAACCTACCTATCTACTAACAGAAAGTAAAAAATCCCAAATGCATCGTCGAAATAGTGAAATTTTTCATTCTCGCTGTCTGCCTATCGAAATGGATTTGATGTTTCAAGAGTTTAAGTCGGGCGAATAACATGCCCAATAACGCAACATCGAATAAACAAATAAAAACAAAACTCACAAATGATCTGTATAAAAAACGTAGGTAAAAGGAGCATTTACACGGTTTGCTTTTCATGTTCATCGCCGTTGACATCGAAAGTGAACAGTCTAATTTTTTTTCTCATTTTTTCTTTCCCTAGTAGAAAATTTTCTTCTGTTTATCAATCAGAAATGAATTTTGAAAAAGAATCCAATTTCACTCGTCTTAATGAATCTCGCAGTAAATCACTGGCAGTGAACGAAATGTTAAAAATGTAATTGAATACAAAGATTTTTTTTTATGTAAAGACAGGGGCGGATTTACACATTTGCCGCCTTTAGGCACTATTAAAAAAATATCGGAAAAAAACACATTAAAAAAATACATTTAACTTCAACATGACATTAAAGTTAGTTTGAGGAGATTTTGAGGAGATTTTGAGGAGATTTTGAGCTCTTAGCCTTAACCGATTCTAAAAAGTTTTATCTATTTTAAAGTCCGAAAAATTTTTTTTATTTAATTTTGCCGCCCATTAAATTTTGCCGCCCTAGGCTCGAGCCTAGTGTGCCTATTCGTAAATCCATCACTGTGTAAAGATGACCATTGCATTAGTTGGAAGTGTTATCAAATATTTTTTTTTGAAAAAGTATAGTCTTCATAGTTAAATTAATTTTTTACTTTTATTTTCCACTGTGCAACAACAAATACTCACATAACTATATGAATATGATTCATCACAAAATCATAGTCAAATGAAAAGTATTTTTACTCGAATTTCGAGTTCGGGCGATTACTAGAGCACAATTAAATCAGTGAGAATGTGCCTATAATCTCTTTAGGAATGAAAGAGAACTTAATACTGTAAGTCATTTTTAAGACAAATTATAATGTAAGTTACTTACATATATAATAAGTATACATATCTACATAAATTTTAACTTATTTTAGGGCCAGAAATAACGAGAATAAGCCATATAAAATCAAAATCATGGGAACGTGAAGATGCAGTCACAGCCATCGAATTAGAAAAAGAATACAATGAATTAAAAAAAAAGCCATTATTAGTTCTAAAATTTCCGGATCCTGAATTAAGCAAAACCATTGTTCAAAATTATTCTCCTTTTATTGAAAATGTTATTATTGGAAATAATATATTACCGCGTTATTGTTTTGTTCAAATAAAGCCAGACGCTGATATTGATAAAGTTAAGAGTGATTTAAATAATATTTCATTTGGAGAAGGAAAAATAAAGGCAGAGTTAAGAGTTCAAAATATGGAAGACGAGCTACCAGAGGTAAAAATTATTAAAATCTACTATTAATATTTTTATTAATAATTAAAATACAATATTCTTAGTCACATGGCAGTTGCACCTTATTCGAAATAAAAAAAAATCATGTAAATTTAGGAATTGTATTAAGTTTTTATTTTATAAAATAAGAAATTCAAAGAAATCAACTTCATGCAACGCACACAATTGTTTTGCTTTAATTTTAGGTTACTCCGGAAGAAATTGATCCTTACACATTATATGTAGGAAATTTTCCAGCTCATGTTCCTGTCAGAGTTATTCGAGAATATTTTCCCAAGTCGTTACGGATTAATATCGGTTATGATACGGACACAGAGTACACTCGTTATCTTTTTGTTCGCTACGCAAATTTCGAAGATTCAGTGAATGCATTTAAAAAAATATTCAATACGTTAATTGGGAATCGTATTTTATCGGTAAGATTTCGGCGTGCCAAAGCTAATGTTAGATCGCCATTATCCGAAGCTAACAAAAATGCTGTTAATAATAATGATAGTGATTTAGTAATATGTTCAGAAAATCCTGTGAGCCAAAAATCACCTGCTTATCGAGTATTCAAACCTCATAAATTTACACCTTATTCCAATCGTAACAAAAATCAAAAGGATAGTGGAAATTTAAACGAAGAAGTTGATTCAAAAATTGGTGTATTTGATGAAGCAACAAAAATTATAGAATCTTTAACACAAAATCATGATGGTTAGTATTTTTAAATATTTAATAGAGGTACTAAATTTAAAATATTAATGCTTCCTAGATGATGAGCCTTATGTGAAAAAAGAAATTCAAGAATCGGATGACACAGATGATGACCTGCTAGGAACAAAATTTTTTGATAGTTCTTCAGAGGACAACGATAAACTCACGGAAACAGAATGTTTGCTTGATCTAGGTGAAATACCTGGTAATTTGGATAAAAAGTATTTAAATATTTTTGTTCATGTCTTTAATTCAAAGTTTTTCCTCGGTTTTTTATTGCTAACTTTTGATTGTTTAAATAGTCAATAGTTTTATCACATTAAATTGAATCATTTATATTGCACTGGTACTAAATTAAATTCGAGTTGTACAGTTGTCATACGGGGTAAGCAAAGAACTATAAATCTGAAAGGACTGGCTACCGCTACCGACTTAATTTCAAATTCCTTAAAACTAGAATAAAAAATGTTAGCTACACCACTTAAAAAAATAATAATTGTATTGTCATTTTTTAGAAAATTCAAATGTTCCATGCACATCACCGGGCTCAAGAACCTTTTGCGGTAAAGATTCAAATTTTTTTTTGAAAGAAATTCGTCAAGTAGATTCCTCAAATTTATTAGCTGATAAAGATCAGAAGCCTGATCTTGAAACATTATCGGGCTATCAGAAAGCATTGACACTCAGTAAAAACCTTTTATATCGTAATGATGGTCAACATAACAAAAACCAAAAATCGCTAACAAATCCAACAAGTAGGAATAAAATAACAATGTTTTCTATTGAGAAGAAAAATGATGATCTTGATGATTTATTTCGAAGTATGAATCCAGATGATGATGAAGATGAATATCAAAATAATATTTTTTAGTACTTTTAATTAAAAATATAAAAATACGAAAACTTTTAGCCAAGTATAGCGGTTTCCACCGTGGAGTTAAAAGGGTTCACTGAAAATTTTCCACGAAAACAAGTTACTATAAGTGTAACTCATAAAAGCTCTTGCAAAAAGAATCATTGACCTCATTATGGTATTTCGAGATTCGATATGAGTTATTCCACTATTCGTGAAAGAATTGGATTAAGGGTTTAATTTTTCTATACCGTAAAAGAGCAAAGTGGAATCAAAAAAGCTTTGACTTGTGAAAAAAGTGGATCTATATAAATAAAAATTAAAACAATGCTGTTCGTTGGTAAGCGCTTTACTTGAGAACGGCTAGACCGATTTTGCTAATTTTTTTTAACTGCTCGTAATAGTTGGAATAAGGTTTTTCAGGAAAGTTACCCGGAAAAATGAAAGTACTTTTTTATGGGATTTTTGTATGAACTCAAGACCATAACGTAACTCTTAATAAAGACTAGGCTATGGGGAAACAACGTTCGCGCCAGGATCGGCAAGTTGTAAATATTTTTTTTTTAATTTATAAGTTTATAAATTTAACATTACTTTTTTTAATTATTAATGTACATTTATACCGTATCTGTACTGTCTGCAAAGGTTTGTTCCTAAGGTTACCTTATCGAAACTTGTACACACTACTTGTATTTTTTTACACTAAAAAAAAACGAAGTGTAATACCGTATCTGCACTTGTCTGCAAAGGTTAGTTTGTTGTACATAAACACAAAGTCTATTTATTATATTAAGCTAAAAATTAAAATAAGTTATAATCATCGTTAGGTTTATGATTTTTAGATAATTAAATTTTTTTTTTGAATAATAAAATAGTTCTTTAAATACATGTAATATTTTTTGTGAACATTTTTCTTTTAAAACTAAGGAAAAAAGTAAATTTAAATAGGTATCAAGAAGTACTCCTGGTACTTTTTGTGAGTAGCGTTTACATCTTTTCATATATTCTATTTTAATTATTTTTTTGAATTTAAATACGGATAAAAAGTATTTTTTGTTCTTTAATTATTTTTAGATATATTTTCGATTTCAATACAAATAGAAAAATAACCGCCTGTATTTTTCTTTCACGAAAATGATCACCATAAAAATTCTTACGATTTAAAAAAAAAAATCAGTGACATCATTTTTATTGCGAGCAGTGAAAAAAAATTATTTCTATGTTTTTCTCTACTCCACGGTGATACTCGTAATTATGGCATTAGTTTTGTTTATTCTGGAATATTTTGTGTTCGATATTTATTATTATACAAAATAAAATATCATAACTCCAATATTTAAAATAATTATTTTATTTATTTTTATTGGACAGTTGTCGGCAACTTTATTCCAAGCTAACTAAAATTTGTGAATACTCCTTCGAAAGCGCTACCCTTAAGAACAGGGAATTTTATTGAGGGATTTCGTAATTGGAGAATTGATGCTTTTAAATATACTTCGGGGTTTGATAATTGAACCATAGGTATAGAAAATGAGAGAAACATTTTCAACATAGAGTTAATTTAAAAAAATTTAGACTTGGAGAAGCTTCCTTTTTTTGGAATATTTTTCCCACAAATTTAAAGATAAAATCCTTAATTAATTGTCTTTAAATTTAATAATGAAGGCGAAAAATTTGGTAAAATTTTAAGTTACAAAAGTTTCAGCGCTGTAAAAAATAAAAAAAATAAAAAATTTTTTTTAAGCGTAACATTTATTTTTATCCTTCTCATAAAATTTGTTTAATTATGGTGACTGATGAAATTTTTTCCATTAAATTATTTAAAAAAAAAAAATCAATTTAAAAATTCTTACCTACATTTTATTCAACATACCATTTGGTACGTTTGGATTTTTTAATTAAATGATTACTAGCGTTGTTAATTAGTTTTTTATATTTATCCACAAGATTTGAAAAATTGTCTGAATTAACTATTGGTTTCTTCTTGCTACTTTTATTAGTTTGTTTCTTTTCATTCTTTTCCTTACGATGTAATAATCTTTCTTTCTGCTTCTTTACTTTTCTTTTTGCTTCAGAGAACTTTTTTTTGTGTTCCTTCGCTTGTTCAGCAATTTTTTTATTGGAACGCATTCGAATAAAAGTTCCAGGTTTTGCTTCAATTCCCATAAACTCATTATTTAATGTTGTGTCTTCTTTTGCTTTAGATTGTTTACTCTTAGTTGAACTTAGGGTATTTTTAAGTTGGAATTTTTTTTCAGTAGTTGTTTTCTTTTCTTCTTTTTTGCGTTTTCTTTGTTCTTTACGATTTTCTAATTTTGTCTTATAAGTTGGATTCATTATTTTAGATTTCTTCATGCGTTTCTCTTTAATGTTATGAACCGAACGATCTTCTATACTAAATCCTACTATTGGTCTCTAAATAATTAATTTAAAAAAAAATATTCATAGTTTATTTCAATGGATATTTATTTAATTTTATTTGGAGTTTTGACTCTTATTGGAGGACAGAGTATGATAATGTGAAATTAGATGAACGATTTACAAAATAAATATGAAAAATTAGTTTAGTAAAAAACAATTTTATTAAAAATCATATTGAAAATAATTGTTGAATTAAAAAATGAAAGATCAATAAAAAAGTTTGTGTTGAATGATTCAAAACGTCAAAACGTGTATAGTCATAAACGTTAAAGGTAAAAATTTTCAAATAAAGATAAATAATAAAATACTACATAGAAATAGTTGAAAGAATAAAGTGTTTAAATAAATATTGACAAGAAGTTGGAAGTTTAATGAATACGTTGATGATTATACCTTATATATATTATGAAAAATGTAGTTCGTAAATTAAATTGTCAAGTAATAAAATAAAAACAACACTCACATTAGTATTTCCAAATACAGTTGGATTATTATTTAATTTTCGCAATGCGGTTATGGCGTCAATATGTGTTTGGAATGAAACAAATCCAAACCCTTTCGGTTTTCCATTCAGATAACCCACAGATGGTTTATTTTCTCGCATAATTTTACATTCATGTGGCTTTAAATTTGTAAATGTAATTATCATCGATTTCAATTTGTTGTCATCATAATTTAAAGGTAAATTATGAATAGATAAGCGATTTCTCGAAACAAATCTAAAAAGATATATAATAAAAGAATTATTTCAATATATTATTGTATTTTAATGACGGTTGTACATCTTGGTAAATGTTCTTTTGAGTCGTTCTTGCTGTAGAATAAGTAGCTTTAATCATGATCATTAAAGCCGTAGAATATAGTTTACATAATAAATTGTGGAGTTAAAGATTTTATTTCTAATATTCAGATTTTTTTTTATGTTTTCAATCACTTAGGAATGGAGTATTAGAAAGAAATTTATTTCAAGTATTTTATATTAAAATAATTTTCTGTTACATTGACTTCAAACTAACCTATTCAGATTTTTCAGTATTTGTGTTTTAACTTGCTCCAGCTTGTGTCTTTTAGACATATCAGAGGCAGAAACTCCTTCTGCTGCTGGAGAACCAACCATTATTAAGCCCTCTTTTGCTAAATACAAATTTCTCGAATCTGTTTTTTCTTTATCTTTTTTCTGACTTTTGTTTTGAATATCTGTTCTACTTAAAGCTTCAAATGGTTCCAAAACTGAGCCCATGAAATTGAATTCTTCGCCTGACCGCAAACACATATCAGCAGATTCTTTTTGTTTGAATTTAACAAAAGCAGTACCTTTTGAATGACCAGAATCTCTGTCGGTATTTACCAGAGCATAATAAACAGGACCAAACTTTCGACACAATTTCCTAAGATTATCATTGGTTGCATCAAATGGAACATTTTTTACGAAAATTGTGCAACCTTCTTTCAAATCATTGGAATGATTCTTCGACTTTTTCAATTCATCTTCATCTAATTTAATTTTTTTCTTATTTTCAAAATCGGTTTCACTGTTATCAGACCCACTTTCAGAATTATTTTCATCTTCATTTTCACTTTCAGTGTCTTCTGCACTTTGATTTTCATTTGAGCTTTCAGCTGAATCTTTTTCCGATTCAATGCTTTCATTGTCGTTTTCACTTTTAATATCATCATTTTTATCTTCATCTTTGATATCATCCTCAATTTTAAGTTCATCATTTTGGGATTTTGTTTGCGAGTTGTTTTTTTTCTGTTCGTATTCATTCTTACCCAATGCCCAGTCCACAAAAACTGTACGGCCTAAGAACATTTGATTATTACAATTGTGAATTGCTTTCGAAGCTTGATTCACAGTTTCGTATTGGATGAAAGCACAACCCACTAATTTGCCATCTGGACGTTTCAATAAATTTAGATCAACAATTTTACCAAATTTTTCAAAGTGTTCACGAAGAGTTTCTGACGTTGCCTTATAAGAAATATTTCGGATTATGATGCGGGCACGCTTTTGGCGACGTTTTTCTCTCTCCTCTTTTAGATGTTCTTCGCGAAATGGATTTTTACGTTTACGACCACTTTTCTCTGACACCTGTTCTAGGCTAATAAAATTTTCATCATCTAAAAAGAAATAAAATTTTAAAATGAAAAGATAATTAAAATTATTTATGTTTTTTAATTTTAATTCTTCTTTACCATTTTTATCAGGATCCATCGTATTATTAACGAACGGGAAATGAACAGCTAATAAAATTTAAAATTATTAATAAATTTGAAAAAATAGAACAGAAAAACGAACCTGAAAATTAAGTTTAATTTAATTAAATATTTAATATATTTTAAATTAAAATTTAAATAAATTTTAAGCAGAAAAAAATAAATAGTTTTAGTTTTACAACCTGTCAAAAAAATAAAAACAAAAACTCACGTGGAGCAACAAGTGGAAAAAGAAATAGCGGCGCGTGGCTGATTTTCTTACTATGGCGTAGATAAACTCAAATTATGCTCAAGGACGTCCATACAAAATGCATGTAAAAAAATAAATACCTATTTTTAATTTATTTTTAATAACTAATTATTTTATAAATTTTTTTTACCCAAATATATTTTTTAAACTTTAAAATGTATGTGTAAACTTTCATTTAAAAAAAGATTTTATAAGTGTAATAATTGTGAGTCGTCGAGTCGATCTCAAAGTAGCTGACAGTATTTTTTTCCCAGTATAATGGTAGTTTATTTCTTTTACTCTTGCCGGCATGTCATTATTATGATAATTGATTCATTGGCATGACAGTGAGATATGTAATAATAATTAAAGAGTGCGTTCCATAAACCTTACCTATTTCGCATTCAAAACATAACTCATGCTCAATTTGGATAAAAGAAAAGTCCCTTAAATTTAAAATGACACTGTTTGAAATTCTAAAAGTAGGAAAATATCTGCAAAATGTCGTTATAATTTCATTTTAAAAAGTTCTTTAAAACTTACAAGCTCGAACACAGTACGAAGGACAAATATTTTAAAATCTTATAATTCTGTGAGACATATTATTTAAAGCATAATACTCGGTTAATATGGCAATTTTTTCCTTTTTTATATCTTTAGTTAATGACCCATATAAAACTATACAATTTGGATTAAGCGCCCACAACTACTCACCTAATATGAAAATAATTTAATCCTAGTATTTTATAATTTGAAATTGAAATTATTAGGTTGCAGTTTCCATCAATTTTAAATTAAAATTGAATTAAATTGAGAAAAAAAAGTTATAAAACTTTTCCAATAATTCAATAATTTTCCCTTGGGCTGTTAATCTTTATCCAAATTCTAAAGATCATGTTTTTCAAAAAGGAAAATCTTGTTAAATACACTTTCTAAAAGAATAAAAAATGAATGTGAATATAAAGTTTTCTAAATATTTGTCAAATAAAAAAAAAGTTATGCCTTTTGGATGTAGATTTTGCAAAATTTTCAATCGAAACAAAAATGATTCCTCTATTAATGCTTCTTTTTATATAATATAAGAAAAACTAAAAAAATAGGTATGTATATAGTTATTATTATTTTAAATATTCTTTCCAAAATAATACTGAGTTAGTATATAGAATGTAGTATATAGTATTCAACTTTGTCACCATCATATTAATTTAAAATTTATTTATTTCAATTTATGAAAACTCATTAGAAAATAAAATTAAAATCATCATATATTTATTTATTGGCTTTTGGTTTTTATTTTTAGAATAAGTATGTATGTTTTTGCCATCATATGAAATTAAAGTTGTACTTTAGAATTTGACACCATTTCTGTACACTTTTCTGCAACGTGGTTACCAAATTATAAATTATCTATTATATCTAAAAGATGAATTTGTAGTGTTTAAGAATTAGTTTTAATACTCTCTGGCTCTGAAATAATAACAACCTAAAAATATTTCAACATATAATGCTTTATCGCCGCACTAGTTTTTAAGAATGATGAATGGATGTAATATGAGTGAACATTTTAATTATGATATTCTTAAAGACATCATATTTGGTGCTGCGTTATATCATAGATTAAGAATACAGAAAGATTGGAAGTTTCATACAACATTTTTTCAGTCTTTTTTGGTATTTTATTGTGAAGGTGTTAGTAAAACTAAATAAAATTCTTTTCATACATTGATAATTATCACGTATTTTATTTTGTTTTACTAACACATTGACTTAAAAATACCAAAAATAATGTCGTATGAAGCTTCCCATCTTTCTGTATTCTTAATCTATGGTTATATCTAAACATATAATTGAAATTTAATATTTATTTTAATATATTTACATTTATAACTTTTTTTTTGTAATTTAATAAAAAGGTTTTGGTCATAAACCTTTTTTTCAAATTTATTAAAATAATTTTTTTGCTTTTCTCTAAACTAAGTAAATATTAATTACAATTCCGTTAAAAATTAAAACATCTCTAAATTAATAAATTATTTTTTTATGTTCGATAAAAACAATACCGCTGTAGTAAAATTATTAAAATGTTATATGACAAAAATTTATACCCTTGGCTTGAAAACCTCTAACTCCAAAATTCGAAATGATCGAATCTCAACCTTTAGGCGATACCTTGTAATTTTTTTTTAGTTTCAATTTTTTTTAAAAAGTTCATTTTTTTAAAAGTTTATTCCATTTATTATAATTAAAATTTTCATTAGAATAAATTCATTCATAATGTCATAAAATATTAAAATGTTACACACAATTCACAACATGATGATTTTTTTTAATCGCCCGCGCCCAAATGATATAAGGAGTATATTTTAGCTTTAAGCAGAATTTCAAATACTTATGCATACATTTAGTTTTCATGTTCTATATTTTTTATTATAATATTATGATACTTATAAGTATATATAAAAATAATTTTGCAATAAATAATAAGTTATAGATTCATGCATGAATATAATAAAAAAATTAATATTCTTGTTAGACAAAAAAAATATGTTAAACCTTTATAATTTTTCCAACAATTTGTTGAATTATATTATATTGTATTATGAAAATAATTATTAAATATGGTCAAACATAAACATACAAAAAATACTTATATTATTACTAACAACTCTAACTGAGCATTCGCGATTAAAAGAAAATAAAAAGACAAAAAATGTGTATTATTTTATTTTCATGAAATAATAATCTTTTTGTGCATTTTTCTATTTTTTTTTTTTTAATTTGCAATAATTTTATTTTTGTTAATAAAAGTAAAAGGGAAAAAGTTTTTTAATTAGAAAAAAGAACTTTGTGATAAGAAAATCTAATTAATTTTTTATTTATTATTTTGAATTTTGTGTGAACAGAATCCAGTTGTACTCTAGTCAGTAGACACAGTAGACATTCTGTTATCCATGAAGGATCGAAGTTACAAAAACTTTTTCATTGAAGACGGGATAAAAATTTTCTCTTATCCTTTTTTCGATTAGATTTGATATCAATACCATATTTTGAAACCTTAGTTTTTAGTATATTGAAGCAAGAATTTTACATTATGTTCAAATCAAAAGTATAGTCTTTTTTATAAGTCCGTTTTTTTCTACGTAAAATTGTAAATTTTTTTCTACCATTATTAATCATCAACTGATACGTCATACATTGAATCTGATTTTACAAAGTGAATTATTAAAAAACAAAAATTACATGAAAAGATTTTGCAGTGATACAATGAATGTGGGAAGTCTCAACGATGATTATAAATGAAGAAAAACAAACCAGAAAATCTTATTGAAAACATATTTTACTATGGATTAAAAAAAAAATTACCAAAAATAATTATCCTTGAAAGTGTTAAGTAATTTAAATTTATCAATGAAAAAAAAGTCTAAGAGAAGTAACAAAAAACAGGAGAAAAAATAAGTTACTTAATACATAATACATGTACAATTGACCTCATAAATGCAAGTAAGTTAATACATAAGACATGCTCAATTGATTTCATAAATGCAGGCAACACCTACATAAATTTCAAGCATAAAAAACATAACAAATGTATGAAACCTGTTGAAAATTCCTATACAGTCAAAACTTCAAGATTAGTCTATGAAATAGGATTAAAAGCGAAAAAAAAACATAATTTAATTATTAAATTTAATTTATTATATAATTAATATTCATTTTTAAGAAAAAAATTTATTACATTGAATTCACACTTGTTTTAATCCCTTTTTACAAATCAATTTTAAATTTTCCGAATTTTCGTACAAAATTTTTTTTGTTGTTATACTCATTCCTATATGAGATTTTGTTTTTTTTTTTTTACATAGCTTGATATTTATGTCGATGGTGAAAGTAGATTGCTTCAAAAATATGTGTTAACAGAATAAATTAATTTATTATGTTTTTTTTATATTTAAATTACAATAATTATTAATTTATTATGACAATAAAAAAAATTTCTATAAATGAACTTTTCCTCGAAATTATACGTAGTTCTTGTATATTTTATGAATTTCAGTGATGTTTTTTTAAAAAGACTGCCATGGGGTAAAAAAAAATATAGAACAGTATCGCATGACTCATTTTCAACATTTCGATTTCAGATACTTTACTTTTAAAATACCATGGTTTAACATATTTTTTATATGCCTTAATATCATGAAGGTTAAGTCCTCCAATATTCAAAAACTATTTTCATTTGAAGGGAAAATATCAAATTATTCAATACTCTCGAGGCAGTTAAAAACTTAATTGTTCATTGTTCATAGGCTGGAACAAAAAAAAAATGCTGAACAAAAAAAGTTGTTGTTTATTTTAAAAGGGGAAGGGAATGTTGTTGAGCTTAAAGATAAAATAAAAGATGTACTTTCTTATGTTTGATTTTGTTACACATATTATATGTTTATTATAAAGTAAGTAAGGCATTAATAAAATTTTTATATTTATGTAGTTACAAAAAAAAATAACATTTATTTTCTTATGCCTCCTACTAAATATATATAAATGTAAAATGGTAAAATGTAAATAATATAAAATAGAATTGCAGGAAGTTGGCATAATAAAAACTTAAATATATTCAGGTGAACTTTTATTCATAGAATAAAATTTATGTGTTCATGTTAAATTTTTATGTAGGTAACTATATACGTATATAAGAGTAGATAGGATGTTTATCATAGACTTTTACAAATTGTAAAAAGAAAATAAGAAAATATAACGGCCATAAAACACCTTAGAACCAATTAAAATCCTAGAGAGTCTGAATTTTATGTCTACAAGTCCTTTGCTTTTTTTTTTATTATCACAGCTATAAATAATTTATTAAACATTTTAGATGTAAACTTTAGACTTTTTTTTTTTTTGAATAAAATTAATATGAAAATATATGTGTCATTAGGTTTTCAAAAGAAAAGTAAACATCTTTTTTTTTTATATGTGTGTACTATAAGTACCAAGAACAAACATTTTTCTTCTGTTTTCTTTTCACTACGGATAAGTACAAAATACACATGTTTTTTTCTTTTCTTTGGAGTGTGTCCAAAATTGAATTCAATAAAATGGCTCTAGAAATTTAATGTGAAACTTGTCAATTTTAATAGTAAAAGGCTAATGTCCTCTAAGTAGCCTTAAACATTTAAGTGATTTGAATTCATGCTTTAATTGAAAATGAAATTAAACTGAAAGTAATTCTCATCCACAAGGTCTTGTCGAAAATCTTCCTAGGTCTATTTCCTAAGTGACCCTTTTGACTCAATTCGAAATTACAGAAATATAATGTATGTACGAGTACGTAGTACGCATGAGTTTACATTTGCAATAATTTCAGTTTAATAAAAATTTAGAAATATTCAAGTCCGCCACATTAATAAATAAAAGGAATTAGTAAATCCTAATGTTAACAATTCGACGGTTGTTAAGAAAAAAAAACAAATGAATACCTATAAAACTTAAGGGTTTTATGTGGTTACCGCCGGAGCCAAATAAAAAATATAATATGTTTTTGAAATCATTAAAAAATAAATAAACGAAATAAAACTGAACACTATAGAAAAATCCGTGGCAATAAAGATAAATCAAAAATACAAAATATTTTATGATGATTTAATGTTGATAACGGATAAAAATTCTGATGATGAGGGTTCTTATATTACTCATCTTAATGTTCAAGACACATATTTTGTTATTCATTAGTCTGCTGTTCAAAAAAAAAAATACAAAAAAGGATAATAAAATCTGAATAAGTAAAAATATTTTTGTTTCTCTTTTTGTAATGGTTCTTTTTTTTGTATTTTTTGTATTTTTCAATCCTTCAGGATATTTACTTTTTGTATCCAACCGTATAAGAGTCCTAAAAGAGCTAAATACTTAAAATTATGTTACTTTAACCTTATGGTTATTGACTCATATATTTGCGGTGCTTAAAACATTTTAAATACTATTTATAGCCATAATGACGTTGTTAAGATTGGAAAATATTATATACTTTACATATGTTAGCTGTAGAACATTATAGTACTTAGATCCATATTATATTTTATGACAAAGCGAAAAAACATTATCTTTACATAAGTACGGCAATTATATTTTAGTAAATACAGAAGATTTTTATTTTATAATATGACTTGAGATAACTTACTGACTACTGAGCTTTGTATTTTGCTAAATTTATAAAAATGTGAGTTTTAAGCCAATATCTATAACGTTATATTAAAAAAAAAAATAGTTATATGTACTTTGTAAAATGATTGAACACTTTTTTTTTTGTTAGGTACTATGAAAATAATGTTTTCAATTATTTAATGTATTTTTTAACAAGGACCAAGAGGACTATATTAATTATATATGTACGAATATTTATTTTATTTATTTCAGCGAGCAAAAAAAAATTATTTAAACCAATTTTCACAGTATCAGATTAGAGAATTAAAAATTTCAAAAAGATTGAAATGTCTATGTAGTCGGAATTGGTACTCTTATAAATAAATTTTTTTTTTTGAGATTGCAAAATAAAAAATAGTCAAAAAAAAATATTTCTTTTATACTTTTTGGATTTTAAAGTACAGTGCATGATTTTCAGATGAGGGTTTAGAATGATAAGGGAATTGAAAAAAAGTACATTTAAGGTTAATTTTTACAGAAATTAATTCAAATACATCATCTTTTGGACTACAAAGAATTTTTGAAACAAATATTGTATCAGCTATTTCATTTAGTGCCAAATTAATATGTGGAATCTAAACTTGAAAATGCTACGTTTTTAAATAAAATTTAAAGAATTCTTTGTGAAAATACCTTTCAGCAAGATAATCTTCTCTAAATAAACTTTCAAAGCACAACAAAATTTCTTAAATTTCTATCTAATTCAGTTTAAGTTGAAGTATTGTATCCGCATTTATCTAAAGGATGTGTGTTAGTTAATGAAATAAGAGTTAAGTTAAAATATTAATTTTAAAATTCAAGCCTAATTACACAATATAAAAAGAAAAGAAATTTATATCTTTTATAAATTCTTTTAAATTTTTTACGCGCATATATTTTCATTAATAAGAAAGTAAAACAGGATAAAAAAGTTTAAACCCTTTTCTTAAGGATAATTAATGTTTTTAAAAGTAAGAAGAAAGTTGTTGTCGGATAAAATCAAAGAAAAAAATTTTCTTCAAATTCTTTTACTTTTCTTCTTTTTTTTTTAACATAAATTATGGTACTCTATACTTAAAATGTAACACTTTTCTGGCCTTAAATTACTTGACTGAATTAACTTTTGAAATAGTTTTATCTTTTATATACATTTAACATGATATAGTAAAAAAAAAAAAAAAATTAACAAATTTTTCTTCAATGAAAATCATCTCATTTTTCATATAAAATTCATGCGCATTGATTTTCTTTAATTTATTATATGAAAAGCTCTTTGTACATTGTGTTGTTCTTAAATTTTAAAAGAAACTAAAACAACAGCTATTAAAATATTTATTTATTTTCCACCATTCCTGATTTTTAGTTTCAGAAAATTCAGGAACAATTCACTGAATTTATTTATTTTAAAACTCTACTGTTCGTCCATTGGAAATTCTAAATGCTCTACTCAGACTTACTATAGTGTCCTTTTTATCTTAAAAGAAAATGTGAAAAACAAATATTTTTAGAGACTGACATTAAGTGACTGAGATTTACCTTAACAAGCAGTTCTTTCAAATTTTGAAAAATAAAGTAAAAGTTTTGTTATGTTTTGGGTCTAGTATCTTAAATAAGATCTAAGTAGTTTTCCTTTTTGTGATAAAAATTAACAAGGATATTAATAAAATAATAAAATCCTGATGAAGGAAAAAAAAAAAAATTAAAAATTAAAGTTTTTTGTAAAATCAGGATGAAGCAGAACCAAATCGAATTCTATTTTAAAAAAATTTTTTATAGTGTATTTAAAAATATAGCTTTTTTTTTTCTACATAAATCTTGTCTGAGTAGAATTTTGTTTAGTAAAAATCCTTTTTTTTTTTTTTCCATGAAAAAAGATTTCTAGTAAAAAAAATTTGTCCTATATATAAAATAACATAAAAATTTTTTCCCGAACTTATATATATTTTATTCTTATGTTATTGTTGTTTTTATTTTTCCCTTCCTCCCTAAAGAGAAAAATATACAATTATTTACATCTCATTATCATCATCAAAAGCAAAATATATATACAAAAGAACATACATATATAATATATGTACATATAGACAGCATCCCGATATATAAAATACCCTAACATTATTTGAAATTACCTTAGTCATCTGACAGAATTCATTGAGAAAAGTATATTGTCGTGGTCCAAAGAAAAAAAGAAAAATATTGTTTTCCTTAAAAACGAAAGAATTAAAAAAAAAAAATAAACAAAAAAAGTTTTACAAAAATCGCTAATAATTTTGAAAAATAAAAATTTGATAGTAGTATATTAAAATTATTTTCAATTAAAATAATTAATTTTTTGTTTTTTGTTTTCATAGTGGACTGTAGAGTAGTGTCCTTTATTTTGTTCTTTTTTCTTCAATATTTTTAGACAACAAAATTAAAAAGACGACGAAGGAAAAACAAACGAGGAAAAACAAAAAAAAAAAAAATAAAATAAAATTAATGTTTGTTTAAATGTTAATCTTTTTTGTTTTTTTTTCTGTCACAAAAATATACTTACTGTGTGTGTCCATTGTCCAGTGTTAAAAGGGAAAAAGTTTTTCTTTTGTTTTCCTTTTTTTTTTTGTTTTTCTCATCTGCGAAAGGATTCTTCGTATATATATAGAAAACATCTTTCATTTATTATTTTTATTTTTATTTTTATTTTTATTTTTTTAACTTTTTTTGTTCTTTCCAAATATTTTTTATTTATTTTTTACTTTGTTTATAAAAATAAAAAATTTCATTTTTTTTTAATTTCAATTTAAAAAAAAAAGGCAAAAGAATAATTTTTTTTTTGTTTTTAAAGAAATAAAAATTTTAACTAATTATTTTTGTTGTTGTTGTTTTGAAAAAATGAAAATGAAAAATTTCATTTTTTATTCACTTATTTAATAATTTGTTTTTTGTGTTTTTTTTTTTTCAAAAAGGATTTACGCTTTTTATTTTTCTTTGGAAGCAAAAAAAAAAAAAGGAAAACAATTGAAGTTAAACAAAAACAGAAACAAAAAAAAGTGAGGAAATTTTATTTTGTTTATACAGAAAATATAAATTTGATTTCTAAACCAATTTTTTCTTAACTTTTTCTTTTCTTCTTTTTTTTTTGTTTACAAAAAAAGAAAAATGAATTTTTATAAACAATAATTTAATTCATTAAAAACAAAATATAAGTAAGAAATTGTTTTTATTTTAAAAACAGAAATTAACATAAAAGAACATAAAAAAGACAAAAAAAAACTTTAGTTGACAGAACTTTAACTAGGCAGATTTAAGATATTCCAACTTTAAAACGTTAAAAACTAATTTTGCCGTTGAATTTTTGTGTTTAATGAACTTTATTAAAAATATACTCAAGCACATTTAAACTAAACTAGGATAGAATTTTAATAAAAAAAAATTATTATTGTTGATAAAAAGGCGCAGAAGAACGACCCAGAAGCAACAGTGTCCAGAGGAAAATTTTAAAAGGTAAATAATTTTTCGATGTTTTATAAACAAATTCATCTTAAATAATTTGAATAATATAGGTATCCAAATCCACTGTTGCGACTTATGTTTTTTTTTCAATCTAATCGTTACATTATTAACTAACAGATTCATTTTTGAGATAATTTAAAATGAGAGCAAAATCAAAAAAAATGCTCCAAATTACATATTAGATTGATTTTTTTTTTTAAGTTCCATCATCACCGACTTAATTGCAAATATCAAGTTGATCTCGAGGATGAAAAAAAGGGATTAAAGCAAATTTTTGTTACGGTCTTGGTTCAATTTAACTTCATCTACCAGACGATTGATGCTTTCATTTTATTTGTGTTAATGAAGTTTTTAATAAGCTTAATTTTAGTCTAAGATTTTGATCTAATTATATTTTTCCAAAATAAAATTAAAATTTCATTAAATTATTTAATTTTTATTTATTTACTTTTTTATTTGGTGTTTTCCTTTTTAAACGCATATAATATTTAATTTTTTGTTTAATTTTGACGTATAATAGGTAGACAGTATACCTATAGATTTTTTGTGTTATTCTGAAGCTTTTTCAATACTTTTCAGCTAGTGTGGAACCCATGCAAGTAAATTTTTCAATTCAATTAGTATAATTTAAAATATTAAGAAAGTGTTTTTTTAGACAATTAAGTAATTAGTTATTTGAAAAAAATTATGAAAGGAAAAAATTTTTTTTTACATTCAATATAGTATTTTTTATTAAATCGAATTGATGAATTAACTTATTATTGATTATGATAATGACTATAGTAGGAAATATAAAATAAGCCAATATTTGAAATCCAATCATTAAATTCAATATAGGTACCATCTAAAATAATATAAAAATAAAAACTACACAAGGTTAGGGGTCACTTTGCATATAAATTAAGGGTCCTTAACATTATTTTAACTAAGTATAATTTAAAAACAAAAATGATAAACTTCTATTTATTTCCTTTTTTTTTTAGTTTTTAATACAATTTTCTTTTATTATTAAATAATGAAAATTATCTAATAAGGTTAGTAGAATCCCAGAAAAAAAAAGTCCTCTCTAATATAACCCAAAAATAAAAAAAAAATTCTTCACTGAACAGAAAGAATATAACAAATAAGCCGGATTATAAACACAACAAAAAAGATAAATCTAATTTTTTTTTCAGGATAAAAGTTTAATAAAAATCATATCAACAAGGAAAGAAAATTTGTTTACGAATTTTATCTTAGTAAAAAAACAATTTTAAGAAAGTTGAGAAAAAAAAATTATATGAAATTTTTTTACTTAAGTGTATTTTTTTTTTTTTGGGTTATCGCAAAAAAGTTCACAGTTGTTGTAACATGTGGAATTATTTCAGCATAAATAATTTATTACAATAAGAAAATAAATAAATGGTTTTTTTTATACAATTTTTTTGTTGTTGGAACAATTGATTTGATTGAGAACGAAAAATTTTTATTTTTAAAGAATATCGACGAATTATTCTTATATAAAAGAATGATTTCTACGCTTTTCAATTCTGAGTGGGGTAGTGCTCAAAGTCCCTCTAGGTATACAACTTTCATCCATTTTAAGGACTAGTTCCTTCGGCAAATAAGTTGTTACGACTTCCATGTCCATCGTCCTGCTATTTGGAGAAACCAATGTCTTTAACATGATGAGTCGAAGTTCTGCTTACCAAAAGTGGTCCACTGGGTACAATTTATCCGAATCCCAGCGCGCTGGATTTACGGATAGGAGCGCTATAGGCAATTAAAAAATTTAAATTAAAAAAAAAAAATATTAAATTTATGTGACAGATTGAGCCAGCTACACATTAAGCTTTGCTTTGATGGTATTCCAGCTATTGTTATTGAAACAATTAAATTAAAATTCTCATCGAGACGAAATATTCATAACTCATTCTTAAGAACTATTATTAAGGTTTCAAGGTATATTTGGTTTTGTAATTATAAAAGATATTTTAATTTTGGAATTATTTTTTTTTACTGCGTGGGTAAAAAACTTCTAGCTTTCTGGGCTTCAAAGGTTTTTAAATTCTTGCTTTTTCCATTTTAATTTCTGTTATTTGTTATATTAATTTTCTTCCCCTTCGAATAACATTTTATTTTTTATGTTAACATTAAACACGTCTTTTTCTTCAAGAAAATAATATTGACGTAGGTAGGTATTTATGTAATTATAATTATTTTTTTTTTAACATTTTTTAATTAGTCAAATCAGCTTATTATACTTGAAACGAAAGCTGATTGTTGAACATAGGAAAAAAACAAATTTTTTTTTTTCTTTATTCTTTTTATATTCGCATATTAAATATATTGTTAAAATAATAACAACAATAATAATACAGTGAAACATATTCATTATAATGAGAGAATTATTAAATATTTATGTATATAAGTTTTCTAATGAATGACAACCATATGTATTTACAACAAAACAATATTTTTAATAGTTAGTTAATACTACAGAGAGGTTAAAAACAAAAATTATATTTTATGGAAATAATGATTATTCAATTTAGTACAGTCAGAATTGCATGTAGATAATAGTAAGTAAGAATTAGGATAAAATAATGAATGAAAGCTGAATTTAAATATTTTCATTTTTAGACTCAAAATTTGTATTCTCTTTTCAACATAATTTTAATAATAATTATAATACGCTGTATTCCTCCGAGCAAGGCATTATTATAATTTTTCAAATGGTAACATTAAGTAGTAATCATTTTTCTAACATATATACAACGTTTTTATTACTTTCTCTAAAAAACATTAAATTATTTGATTTAAACTCATATTATATGAAATTGATTTTAAAATCAAATTGGCGTCATGCCGAATGATATCATATGGGTATATATTGAAGATTTTATTTGCAAAATAATTTATTCATTTTTATTTAATGTTTTAAAATAAAATGGTTTCAAAGAAAAAAAAAATTTAATATTTATTATATAAAGTAATTAATCTTTTCAAATAGTCCTTTTTAAAAAAGCCTTCAGAAAATACAGAAAAAAAAATTGTCTATACATATTTTTGTCTTCATTTATGAATAAAATATATACATCAATGATATAATAAATCTATTTGGATTTAAAGTATATAACCCGCCGCCTAATCACAGGATTTCTATAACAGATCAGAAAATTTTTAACTCTGACATTAAAGATAATGGTATTAAATAGAATTAAATTTTAAAAATATTTAAATTTTCTTTAAAATTAGAAAAGGCTGAATTACTTAAAGAATTTACAAAGGATTTAGTAAAATAGTTTTTGTGTTCTACTATATTTACCCACAAAACTAAAAATTAATGTAAATGAAATTAATGGAATTTTCTGATGGCAACATTTTAACATATTTCAAAATTTTTCATTCCCACATTATGTTGTATCAAATTTTATTTTAATGTAATCCAATTATTCATAATATTTGACGTTAATTTTTGGTTGATTAAAGAGAAAATCAAAATCATTATTATATCCAATCAAAATCATATTATATATCAGCATAATATTTCTAGTGAAATAAAATGTAACATATACACAGTAGAGTTCTGTTAAAAAAAGGAATATAGTAATGCCGTAATAGCAGAACATAAAACCAACATATGTGAAAGTTATTAAAGTTTTTTAAAGTCGATTTGATTGTAATAATTTTATGTGTAATTTTTTTGTTTTTCTTGTAAAGAAACATATTTTACGTTAACCCATTTATTATTTTATATTATCCCTTTTTAAGGATATTTAGAGCTAATAATATTTCCTTAAAAATAGTCTAATAAAAAAGGAAAAAAAAAAAAATAATTTTATTTTTTTTTTCATTATTTATTTGCCCTTGCAGTATAAATAATAGTATTTTACTTTAAGAAAATTATATTTTACCCTTGAAAATTTTTATCAACACAAAATTGTGTATCAAAAAACAGCCTTAAAAGGTTTCTATAACATATACATATAACTGTATATGAATTAAGGATTTTATTCAATTGAGAAACTTTTATGACCACATCACAAGAATAATTATTTTCAGATCTTATTCCAAGATTTCTTATTTTATATTTTATTTTCTATACATACATATTTATTTCACTTTTGGACTTTTTGTGTCGCTTTTTAAAGGAAAGTAGTAATATGAAAATATGCGATATTCATATTCTTTATGTTATTATAGACCTTCGATTATCTGATGTGACGCAATAGCAGTCTTATGCATTAATGTTATTCCCATTGGATATACAACTCTGGATATTGAGTTCTTTTGATTTCACAAGTATTTTGTTGTTGAAGATAAATTAAAAAAAAAAAAAATACGTCATAAATTTTATTGAGAAAGCAATTTGTATGGAATGGTTTTTGCATTTTTTTTTCCAATGGTTTTTCCAGAATGTCATAATATTTTCTATTTTAATTTAAAAAATTTAAAAATATTTTGATAATGGGATAATTTAGAGAAATTATTTTTAGTAAATAACTTATCAGTAAACAGAAGTTATTCATTAATTAGTTCATTAATTGGATGCACATAATAAAAACAGATCAGACAGATATAGAATCTAACAATAATGTGACCACTTGCTCATATTGATTAATAAATTTTTTTTTTTATCTGAATGATGAATTTTTGCGACCACTATCTGTAATTTTTTTTTTTGTAACTAAGTCATCTAAAATAAATTAAATTTATCTATTTTTAAAATATTATATTAATATTTCTATCAAAACTTATTTTATATATTATTAAGATCTTTTAATAGAGAAAATTTAAATCAATTTATTTTCAACCACAATAAAAATGAATTGAAAAAGTTTTTTTCCCATTTTTTATTTTTATTTTTATTTTTTTTTTTTTTTGGAAAAACAAATCAAATATAAAACTAATAATAAGTTTATCAAACTTAAAAAATAAAATAACTCTGAACAGAATAAAATCACTCTTAGAGTGAAAAATATTTTCAAAAGTTTTTCAAACTTTTCATATTTTGCTTAGTTTTCTTTGATAAATTATTTACAATTGGTACTGACAGCTGGGGATTTTTATCTTATGAGGACAAAAAAAAAAAACTTTTCAGAACTAGGTGGCATTTTTGTTTTTATTTTTTCAATGAAAAAAAAAATAAATTTAATGGTTTTTATCTATGTCGTCATTTCAGTTTGTTTTTTGTTGTCATAGAAAAAGGTGAAAAACAACATAAAACTTTTCTCTATACTATATAGGTATATAATATATAATTTGTTTTTTCTTCATCTTGTTTTCGAAGCTGTACTTTAAATTTTTAATGAAAATGATGATATCTCAAGGCGATAATTTCAATGATAATGATTTTTCTTAGGCTAAAATTTATCAACAACATAATTAATTATTTAAATGTTGTCAAAATATTTTTTGAGATTCTATTAAAATTTGAAATAAAGAAAATTAATTTAAAATATTTTTAAAATTATCATAGTCTCAACGTCAAAAGCCAATATAATAAATTCATCAAAAAATGATAAAACAAGATTATGAATACAAGATTATGAATGTTTTATTCGATTTTTTTTTATAAATACATTATTCTAGTTCTCTAATAATAATGGTCTATTATCAGTGGTGGGATTCAGCCGGTTCGCACCGGTTCGCGCGAACCGTTTCCTAAAATAATTAAGATTCGCGCGAACCGTTTCCTAAAATTTGTAGGTTCACGAAAATCGCATAAATCGAAATAATTATCACAGTTTTAACAGTCCTTCCGTGGCGATTTCACAACTACTCAAATAATATACAATTTGAATTTACATTGAAATTTGTGTTAAAAATAAAATTTGAATTATAAAAAAAACATGATGTTTGTCTTTCGGTCTGTGTGTTATCAAAAAATTTAAAAACTACTTTCACACAGTAAAACAATTTTTTTCTAGCTTTTTTTATTAATTTATAAAAGAAATACTGGAAAATTTGACAAACGTTTTACTTATTTATCGTAAAAATCTCCTTTTTCTTTAACTATGTTATGTAAATACTGTGAGTAAAGATGTGAATAAGAGTAAAAATATGCTTTTACAAAGTAATAAACGTGTAACAAGCAAGCCTGTTTTGAAATTACAACATTTGGAAACATCAATCTAAAAATTTATGAGTTTTTATGAAGTAGAAAGTATATATATGTTCTGGAAAGGTCTTTAGAATATAATTAAAAAAATTAAAAAAATTTTTTAGACGACTCGAAACCACAAAAAAAATTGTATTATTTTTTTTTTACGGGATGCGAACCGGTTGTTAAATGTTTGGAATCCCTACACTGTCTATTATAATATGTCAAAAAAAAAGTCAAAGTTAAAGTTATATTTATTAAACCATTTATTTTACATTAAATTTAATATTTTATTTAATTACTAGGTATAATGTTTTATGAACTAATATAATTGTTATAAAATATTCTATCTTAAAAGGTCCTTAATGATTAAACTTTTTTTTTTTATTATAGTTACCAAATCGCTAGGTACCTTTTATACTTTACGAAGTGTTAAAAAGTGGGACAGTAAGGAGGTAATCATTTACACTCTTCTTAAAAGCGACGCAAGTCATAAATCCAACTTCCGCCAGCTGTTGGAAACAATTTTGATGGAAGAACATTCCACATTCTCGAGGTGCGAACTGAAAAAGAATCTCTGAAGCTCGTTCTATCACATCTGGGAATTTTGACGAAAAAAAACTTTCCTTCTTTCCTTTGCATCCAGAATAATAGAAGTTTTTCTACTTCAAGCTAGCTGAACATTAATTGGCTCGAAATTTTCTATTTATTTGTAAACTTTTCTTTCTATCACTGTCCAAATTAAATCATTAAAAATATTATTCCTATTTATAGTATACCTACTTTTTATATAACAAACATACTACTAAAATATTATTTACGCATAGCAAAAAAAATATCTAGAAGAAAAACAAATATCAACAACAAAATGAAGAGAAAAAAAAAGTAAACAAAATAATAAATAATATTAAATATAAAAATATCTTTTTCTTGAAATTGGGATCAAATTAGATTTTCACAATTGGCAATTAATTTACTGTACCTCATTATCCATTGACCAACAACAACCGTCCTCTGTCCAAAAAAAAAAAAAAATATATTCGAAAAAGGATATCGCATCAATTAACATAAATTCGAAAATAAAAATATGATTTTATTTATTTTTTTTTTTCGCTTGATGATGTTTATAAAGTATAAAAATAATAATAAAAGTAAAAACCATTAAACTGTATAAAATTATTTAAAAAAAAAAACCAAGGGAAAAAACCCTTAACAAAATAAACTTAATAATATAAAAAAAAAAAAACAAAAAGATATTTATGTATGTTTTTTTTTTTGTATTTTTAAAATAACCCAGTGGTTGTTTAGATAAACAATTTTATGAGTACAGTGGCCATACTTCTATATTGTTTTTTGGTGGTTAATAGTAGCTCTAAAAAAAAAAAATTAATAATAAAAAAAAGAATGTAGTTAAAAAGTCAAAAGTAGCAGCAACAGCAGCTGCAGTATAAATATAAGAAAAATAAAACAGGGTCATCCTTGTAATATAAAAAAATATATATACTTTTTATATTTTCCCAAGAAGAACTTGAGAAAAAGAAAGCTATAAAGAAAATAAAATAAAATAGAAAAGAAATTTTATATAAAAAAAAACACTGAATGAAGTAAGTAAATATTTAATCAATTCTAAAGGCCTTATTCCACTGTCTGTGCAATGCACAGATATTTGCTCAAAAACGTCACAAACATTGCACAGATAGTGGAATCATCAAATTAGTTTGCTCTAAAATGTTTGCTCATTGTTGTCTGTACATTTTTGTACATACAAAAATATGTACATTGTACATACAGTGGAATCATTGTTAATCGTATCAATACAAACAATTTGTTCAATTTTGAGCAGAGAAAAAGTCTGCTCATACAAAACAAACTGCAGAGCAAACTTTTTTATATGTTTTCATTTTTTTTCAATAAATTCATGATAATACTTATTTTATTTTTAAATTTAACTCTTTTTCGTTCGCTTTTTTTTTTAGAGTAGGTTGGGTCTGTGCACTATACTGAATAAAAATATGCGTGTTCAAAACTTGCAAAAAATAAAAATGTTGTCTCTTGAATATTATATTAAAAGATGTAATGAGGTGGCTAAAAGCCCTTGATGTCAAGAAACGCGTTGCGCTTGATGGCGAAAAATTTTTTTCGAAAAATTTAAAAAGGTGTGAATTTTCAAAATATATTTTTTTAATCAACATCAATATTTTATAAATGAACGCAGTAATTACCGCAATACAAGTGTCATTATATATTTCATGATTTAATCATTAAAAAAAAATTTAATAAGTGAAGACGTACATAATGGAAGGAGAAATTTTTGATGGTTTCCTTTTTTTTTGTAGAAGATAACAGGATCCAAGCACCACAAATACTGCTGCAATTTCTTCACTCTCTATATCTTTTTTCGTACTTGCTGTTTCTAAATCCATTGATTTCGTGAATTTTCAAGTTAATAATTTAAAAAAAAAAAATTCGTAATAATATAATTTTTAAAAATTATATATGAGATTTATAAATTTTGATTTCCAATTGAACAAACTTTTTTTTTCATTGTACATATTTTATGCGAGCAGACAATGGAATATATGAACAAACTCTATGTACAGACATTTGTTTGTGCATACATTGTACAGATAAAAATTTGCTCAATTGCACAGACAATGGAATACATTGAGCAAAGCAATTTGTACAGAGTCAAATTTGTTCATTTTTTGAGCAAATTTTTTTGAGCAGATATCTGTGCATTGAACAGACAGTGGAATAAGACCTTAAAAAACATTTTTTTTAATGTTTTATAATAAATATTATCATTGCTTTTTTTCCTCAAAGATTTATTGATATCAAAATAAATTTATATTTATTTTTAAAAATTGAATTATATATTTTATTTTATTTTATTTACATCAAATTAAATTTCTTTTAGTTTGTCACAATAATATAATATAAATATGGTATGGATATAAACATATTTTTATTTTGACGTGGGAAGGGAATGTTTTCTGTATTTTTTCCAAACTTAAAAATAAATTCATAAAAATGTTCAAAAATAAATAAAAATTATCACTGACCACTTAACATCAATATTTTTAATATCATATTGTGACTTTGGATTTCCTCTCATTATTATTTACTAGTTGTGAATGGGTGAAATTTTTACATTAATAACCAAAATATTTTTAAATATGAAATTATTATAAGTATGTACGTTTTCACTTTTCATATTCGATTCAAGCTGAAATTTATAGATAAAAATGACTTCACATGAAATGTGGCCAAGGAAATTGAAATGGCATCGGATATACATTTTGTTTATGCTTCTTGTTTAACATTTTTACAGTTTTGAACATGTTTATATTTTTCTCATTTATAGTACTGTTTAAATAATGAAGATAATAAATACTCAACATACAACTTAAATTAAATTTTGAGCAAAAAAAAATATTTTCAGAAACTCTGTCCATTTTTATTTTTCGTCATAGAAATTAATCAATTGATTGTAAATAATATTAACACTTTAAATTTTGACGCTACAGCAAATATCAAACTTCTATGTTAAAAAAGCCTAAAAAACACAGAAAAATGCAAAAAACAGCAAAAATAGCAACATTCGAGTTCTTAATAACATAAAAAATAATTATTTTTTGCAATAAAATAGCTCAGCTATTAGAAATGTTTAATCTATATACATAACTATTAAAAAGACAAGATCTGAATAAATATACCCATACCTATGTATATTTGTTCATTTAATGGAAATAAATTGATTTTCACTTTCATGAACAATGTGTTTTCATTTAATTCAAATCATTTTTCCATTATGACATAAAAGATAATTATAGTAGTATCCTCTTGAGAATATAGAATATTTAGAAAATATACATACAACATTGTAAATAAATTATCATTCACAATAATTCCCAAAAGTTTTGAAAAATGAAACTAGTATTATTAATATAAAAAAAACTGGGAAAAAAAATTATAAAATCAGTTATCGAATTTTTATTATTATTAATCAGAAATAAAAAAAATTAAAAAAAATCTATAGCCTCTAGAGATATTTTAATGATATGAATTTATAATAATACTTATATAATATTTATAACAATTGAAAACAAAAATATATAGTCGTCCAATTTTATCATAATTCATAATAGCTTAACTTTATTCTTTTCATCATTATTTTTTTTCATTATTATGCTTTCATCAATTAATCGTTAGAACAATAACAATTAAAATCAAAAATAATAATAATTAAATATGTTATCAATTTATCATTAATTTATAAATTTGATTTTATTATGTTTTTTCCATGCAGCAGCACATGAAAGCATAATTGGCATATGTATATAAAAAAAATCATAATAATAAATTAATTAATGTATTGAAAAGTCCAGTTGATTAACTTTGTTAATATAAAGATATTCACATTTGATTAGTATATTATTCAACATTCATTTACGCATCATTACAAATGTTTATGTAGTGAAAAAAAAACTGCAATAAAAATTGTTTCATATAAATATTTTATTGTTTAACATTAACTTAACAAATCTAAAATATCTTGGTCTGTTAAACTTAACTGTATAAAAATCCTCCTGAAAAATTCAATGCTAACAAATGAAATGTTTTTTGTGAAATATATCTAAGATATGTATATGAGATATGTAGCAAGGATCAACCTTTTTCAACGATTGATCATTTTTTAACGAGTTGTATGTAATTTTTGACTTCCACCTACTTCTAAGGACCAATTTTTCGATATCGAAAATATTTCATGAAACCAATACGTACTAAAATAAAATTCTTACTTCTATTTTTTTTAAATCATTCTAAAAAAAAATTCGTATCACATAAAACTATCACTAACACAAGTACGCTCGAGAGCGTTACGAAAAAAAAAATTCAAGAAGCATAAAATTTAATAAATAATGTTTATATCTTATTTTGGGAAGGTTCCGGTCACGTATCTAAAAATGAGCAAGAAAATAATAATTTTTTTTAAGTCGTTACACGTAAAATAAAATTTAAAAGAAATTATTACTTTCAAGTGCTTGCATTTTCCAATAAAAATTCATTTTTGATTCTTCTATATTATAATTTTCTTTTATATATAAAATGATGGCCCATTTTATACTTAGCAAAAAAAAAACTTATATTATAATGCTATGATTGACTTTATTTGAGCTAATAAATATACATATAACTTAATAAAAAAGTCATTACAAGAGTTCGTTTTATTAGATTTTTATTACATTGTTGTTGATTTTTTTATTTTGCTCCTCAAGTACATAAAAATCCAATAAAAAAAATATTTCTAAATAAAAGAAAAACAACAATAATAATTGGAAAAAGCTTTAACCAAATTTAGTATGTAGGTACCTAAAAATTGTATAAATTATTCTTGAGAGGAAAACAGAAATTCCTTTTACAAAATTTATTATATGAACACTCCAAGTGCATTTTCTTGAAGATTACGTTAAATAAAAAATTATTTGAATTTAATGAGGCAAATTTATTTTTTCTTATTGTTTTTATATATTTTCCAAAGAAATTGAGAAATTAGAATTCGTAATGTAGGTATTTGACTGTTTGATATATAAAAAATTATATTATTTATAAGTTTTATGAGTAAAGTCGTAACTGAAATTTTATATTCCAATAAGAAAACTCAAGTAAATAAATAAATAAAAAATAACTTAAATGTATTGATTAAATGATACAATATATAATAAGAAAACATAGAGCTGTTACAGTAGAAATTATTGTTAATAATTCAAGAAAGGAAACATATAAACATAAAAAACCAGTTTGGCGTAGGATGATTATGTTATCAAGAAGCAGTTTAGTTTTAGGAAGAACTTATAATTCAAAATTAATCTCAAAGCATCGAAAAATGTAAGCTTTGTCAATTAAACTTTGTCAATTAAACTTTGTCAATTATCTGTGTCAAGTTAACCATAGTTCTGATGAGTTCTAAGTTTGACACCAGGGTGAAGCATTTCAATAATCTTTCAGTAATTTCAAGTAAAGTATTCTCAAATAATAAAAAACCAATAGATATGTACTTTACAATACTTTTAAAGTAAAACAATAATATAAATAAAATTCTTAAAAAAGACTGAATCAAACTTTATTTATGTGTTTCTCTTCATTATAAAAAAGTGAAAAATATTTACTAAATGTCCATTCAATTTATTATTTTATAAGATTGTTGGTATAGTTGTATGATAAGCACCCATACTTGATAAAAATAAATAATAAAAAAAAACCCATTAGTTAGTTACTTTCATTTTATGGTGTTTTTTTTTTTCTTCTCCAGAATGAGTGATAAATGCCTTGAGATATCAGCATCCAAAGATTTTTTCTAAAATACTAAAATGAAAAATTTTTTTTTTGTGAAGCCGACATGTTATTGCGTCTCTATGTTTTTATATGAAAAATAAGGTTATCATGATGGGATTATTGGGCACAAATATTTATTTTTATTTATATATATATATACCTACTTAATATTACAGAAGCAAAAAAAATAAAAATAAAAATCTGGAATGAAAAATAGAAAAAAAATAAAAATAAAAAGAAAATTAGAACAAAGATAATTTTATTTATATATATATATATATATATAGCGAAAGAAAAAAGAAAAGGCTTTTGGATTTTTGGAATAATTTTTTTCCATATCATTTTTTTCCTCCCTTGCCTTTTACTTTGTGAAAAAATTGCTAGTTCATTTCTCAAAATTTTAAGTATACACATAAAAGAGATGTCATTTTTCTTTCATAATTTTGCAAGGTCAACAATAATGGTGTTTTTTTTTTTTTGTTGAGAAAAGATTTATTAAGAAAATAATCCTGATTATAAATATAGGATTCCCCTATAATAGCTTAATAGCATAATGTCAAATTCAGAGATTTTTTTTTTTGTTGATTTTATGAAAATAATAAACTTTAGTAAGTATATATATAAAAAAAATTCATTAATTATAATTTTATTAATAATTTCGTATTACATAAAGTAATTGCATTTGTCTGGAAAATTTTTTTTTGTTATATATTTATATATTAATAATAATATATAGGATTTATTAGATACTTTATAGATTTAATTTAGTATCTATAAACTTTTTTTTTTTTTGTTTTGATCGAAGGAATTTTTATAAAATCGAAAACTTCTTAACATTAAAATAATTTTTTTTTTGTAAGGCTCAATATTTGTACATTTTCATTGTTGTACGAAGAAAGAGTCATAAATGTTATGTCAAATTTAATATACGCACAATTTATGTTATTACTGGTTAACGCTTTCTATATGAATTTTTTTGTTTTGTTTTGGATTTAGAATTATAACCTTTTTAGACATCAGAAATAAAACAAAATATACGTACCCTTGGCTTTAAATGAAAATATTTACATACGTATTAATTTTATGTGTACATAAATTCATCACATAAAATATAATATTTATTTATTTATTTATTTTTATTTTTTTTTTGTAACAAATTTTAACCAATTTATGAGTAGAAAGTTTATTTTTTATTCATAATGCGCGATTTTATTTTCGTTATATACATATATTCTCGAAATAGAAATTTATGTTTATGTTGAAATGATTCATTCACTAGAGACTAATTTTCAGCTTTTAGATTTTCTTTGGAAAGAAAAAATTTTTTTATAGCCTTTGTTTTTTTTTTTTTTTTTGCTTGGTTATTTTGTACAAGTATATACGAATAATAAATATATAGGAATATATACATTTGGAAAACTTTGCAAATGACTTTTCCTATTTACCCCGTCTACATAACGAGCTTATCTGTAAAAAAAAAATAAAATCACAATAAATTTAGCTTATCATGAACATATTTTTTTTTTTATCTTAAATAAATTATTGATCCCGTAAGGCGGTTTTATTTTTAAATTTAATATTGCAATTATTGAATATTTTTTATTTTATTTTTTATTTTTGATAGAAAAAACAATTTGGGAACATTTTATTTAAAAAGTGCTCTAGTCTATTTGACTCCTTAAGGACTATAAGGGAATCAATATTTACTTATCTTTTCTTAAACAAAACGATTTTTCTTCAAGATCGTATTTATATTTCGTTATTAAGATTTGTATCTAAAAATCTTCTCCGAAAAAGAAAAATTATTGATTTTGCGGATTGTTCACTTAATCCGTCAGTTATAATTTTGCAACCGAGGATGTTGATAAAAATTGAAATTTTCATTTCGAAATTGGAGTTGTAAAAAATTTTTAGCGCGAAGTTAGTATTTTTAATTCTAAGCACAAGTAGCTGTATAGTACATATATGTAATTATACTGTGTACATAATTTATGTCATTTTTATTGAATAATCTAATTTCCAAAATTCAATTATCGGGAAATATCAAATTTTTTTTTTTTGTATAATAATTCATAAATAATTGAATACATCTACTTACAATATAATATATAAAAATTATGTGTATATACTTATATATTTATATATTTTAAATTATTTACAAGAAAATTTATATGTACATGAATATTTTGACAGGAAAAATCTAATTTTATAATAAAATACAATTTTGTTTTTTCCTGACATATGTAGAAAAAACAAAATAAGTCATTTTATTGTCATTTCATATTAAATAAGTTCAAATTCAATTTCTATGAAAAAGCTCTGATAAAAGTTTTTCTTTATGAAATTTTTAATAAAAAAATACATAAATATATATAATATGTTCGAATGATACTGTACGGGTGTACATGGGTAAATTTAATAAATAATTGATTTCATAGAATAAAAATAAATCAATTACATTATTAGTATCGATATATAGTATCCCAATTGATTAACTTTTTTTTATAAATTTATTAATCGAAATAAAATTTTCAATTTAAGAAATTTTATTTCATGATTCCAAAATTATTTTGTTGGAATTTGAACCATGCTTCTAACAAACTCGATAGGCACCGCACCGTCCAAAACTCTAAATTATCATCAAGAGAATTCTAATAATCGTGTTTTGAACATCAAATCCACTTTAAAGTGATTTTTGTTTTCGTGAAAATAATAAACCATCTCCTTACGAGCAATGAACTCATGTGCGTTTATTGTAAATCCGTGTGCGTATAACTTGTTTTGCATTAATTTTTATTTTATTTTCGTCCTAAATAAAATGATAATATTGACAAAATACTGAACATTTTATAAATTCTTTAAATCTTTCATCGTGCTGGTATCAAATTCTTTTTGGAAAAAATTTTCTTTTGGAATAATATTCTTTTAAAAAAAGCTTAGAGTTGAAAGTTATAAAAATGGATTTACACATTTAATGTAACCAAACCAGGTTCTTTTTTTTTTAAATATATAAAATTTATGTATGTTTTTTTTGTGTATACTTTCAAAAGTAGAAATATTCAATATATGGTTTTAGGTTCTTATTTATTTTGTATTTTATCGCATATATTAATTTTAATTCAAAAGATTTTTATGAAAAATGTAGTGGACCCGAAATCTGATAAGCCTGTTTGTCTTCAATATTTTTTTTTAAATTGAATTCCTATAAAAATTTTAATTCAGATTAGAAATTAAAGATATCGTTCAATACAAGCTTTTATTTTACTATTTTCGGCAAAATTATATATATATATTTTCCTAAACATCTACAACTTCAGACAACCTCATACTTAACTTTTGTATATATACAACATATTTACATTAAGTATGAGTCTACTCAGTTAAGAAGATCATTGGAAAAGCGAGAGTTTTTAAGAATTAAGATTTTCGTTTAAAATTCCATTCATTCCAACGATAACATTATGTGCAAAAAAATAAATAGGTATAATAAGTTTTCAAATTGAATATAAATGCTCTGATTTTACCTAAAAAAAAAGGGGAAAAAATGGAAAATTGTGCTAATTGTTTGGGTGTTTAATTCGGTTAAAAAATCCTAATAGGAAAATTATGCACATTTTCAATTTTTTTATTTTTATATACCTTTTTTATTTTTTCAATTGAATAAAAACAGAAATTTATGCGGTTTAATGTAATTTTATAGGAAGAAAACCATAAATTTATTTAGTTCTTTTGAATTGAATTTTAATTTTCATTAAACCGCAGATGAATGAATGATTATATATAAAATTTTATTATGTACCTACCTATTTGAAAATTTTATCGTCGAATCGAAACTAACCAATTGGTGCCAAGTTTATATATGAAATAAAAAAAAAAATAAAAAATACATTAAAATTTATAATAATGACCAAATTTAGTCGTAATAGGTTTTTGTGGGTTTATTTTTAGAAATATTAATGGTGCGAAAAATTCAAGGTATATTTTATTTTATTTTGTTAAATAATTTGCGAAAAATTAAATTTAGAATATTTTCTATGAAACTTATACTATACATACATTATACCGTCCAATTTAATTTCATTTTGATATAACATAACCTCTTTATTGTAATTTTTTTGATTGGTTTAGATCTCGAGTCGACCGTCTAACAAATAATTTCTTTATTCCACATGAACTTTCTAGCAAGCAGTTTTAAAAAATTCTATAAAATTTCTGTTTTATACTATTTTTGTGTCTAACAGCACTTTTAATTGATTTTATACATTGAAAGAATTTTTACTTAAGTCTCTGAAGATTGTGCTTACAATAATTATAAGAGCTCAACATAGTAAATTATTTCATGAGGGTAAAATGCAAAATATGCAAATATGTACATATAAACAACTATATAAAAATAAAACAACTATTTTATTTGAATTCCTCTTCAGAACTAACTTTATTTTTATTCCAGATTTTAATTTTAAGTACAGTTTTACATTTTTTAGTTTCGAAATAAGATCTTCTAGTTTTATCTATTTTTCTTTGTTTTAGTTCACACAGAACTTATTACATTGAAAAAGATAAGAGAAAGCTTAATTGGCATTTTATTACTTCAAAATTAATTCAATTTGAATTAATTTTGTTTTTAAAGAATTTATTTTACAAAACTGTTTTAAACCAAATATGATTTTATGGGGTTGAAGCCTAATTATATAACTACTCCACCCCGAAAATTAGTTTGCGTCTCTGCAAACGGCTCAATTTTTCTTTTATCTTCCTCATTTGTTTTCTGAATTATTTGTACATTTGCTGTATTTTTTCTATAAAATTTTACATAAAAAATTATTATTATAGTGACAATTACAATGAAAATAAAAGTATAAGAACTGTAAACTAATCTTTGTTCGAATTTAACATAATTTATTATTTCTCTATTTTCAATGTGTTTTGTATGTAGTGTTTCTAGTGTGAGATTTTGAATTCGTTTTGTGTAATTAAAGTCTGTTAAATGTAGTATAATTTTGTTTGTCATGTTTTGCAGTGTATTTTGGAATATTAGTTCGTGTATTTGAATTTTGCAATTTATAAACTTAAGTATGCTATTTCCTTTTATTACAATATTTTGATCCATACAATTTTGTTCGATTTCCGTTAACGGAAAATTTTTAATTATTAACAAATCGTCGAAAACTTCTTCAACAGAAGGGTTTTTATTAATTCGAATGTTACATGTATTGTTCTTATAAAAAATTTTCCTTATACAACTATTAGTATGGAATTTTAAATTCTTCTTTTTTACATCATTGGAATATTGATAGATACTATTTTTATTTATAATAATTTTTTCGATTTTATAATCTAATTCTTCAAATTTTTCGTTCGGAAATGGAATTATTAAGCCGTTGTAAAAAGTTTCGGGTGAGAATTTTGGAATGCCTAATGCAAATATGACAATTTTGTCTTTAATTAAAACGTAATTTTTTATAAAAGCAAGATTCTTCGATGTTATGTTGTATTTAGTAATTTCTTCGTCTGTCAAAATGTCGTGTGCTAGTACGTCTAATTTACTTAAAAGTATAATGTCGGAAATTTTTTCAATTTGTTTATTTATAGTAGAAATGTCAGCGTAAATTTGGAAAGTAAATTCGATTTCTTTGGCAGTAGTTAAAGCTCTTAGTGATTCGTTTGTAATTTTGTTAAAAGTTTCTTCAATTTGTTTTTGTCCCGTGTTAACATGTTCTGTGATTTTATTGAGATTTTTGATAAGATTATTGTTAATGAAAACTTGTTTGTTAATTTGTTCTGTTATTTGTTTAGCGTTAATGTCCAGATTTTGTAAATGTTTGTAAATTTCGTCGGCGTCGTCATTATCCATTGTACCGAAAGAGTATTTTAAAGCAGAACCGACCATGTTAATGAAACCTCGTTTAAATCTTTTTTGTAAGTTTTGTGGTAGTAATGTCTGTAGGTTTTGTTTAGCGGTTTTTAATTCTCTTACTAGAAGTTTGTAATTATTAGAAAATCTAGAAATGTTTAAAAATAATATGTTGGTTTCAATTGTCTGCAATATGTCCGAAAAGTCTTCTAAATTTATAACGTGTAATATTTTCTCATAGTGGTCAACTATTGGTTGATTATCCAGTTTGAAAACAATGAAGCCATTATCATTTTGGATTGGGATGACTTCAATAGATTGCGCTCGTATGAGTGTAAATAGTAATGAAATTATTATGTTAAAATACATTCTGCGAAAGAGAGAAAGAGGAAAGAAAATTAGTCCTGGTATTTAAATCTACGTTTAAGTTGTGTTTCGTGGTATTTTGTTCGTCTGTTATTACTGTTGTCTACTGTGTAATCTCCAAATTTTTGATATTTATGTAGTTTTTTGTATTTGGGTTTGTTTTTTATTACAATTCTATTTCTTACTACGTTATCGTTTATTTCATAATTAAAGTCCCGATTTTTTTTTAAATTTTGTGTACGATCTAATTTTTCTTGATTGAATTTTGTAGCTAAATTTGTAATGTCATTTTTATCAAAGTTTTTAATAATGAAATCAAAAGGGCGAATTTTGGTGGTTGAGTGAATAGTATTGTTATAAAAAAGTATGGCTTTGTGAATTCGTTCGTCAAGTTCCCCTATGTTGGTTTTTTCTGCCTCCATTATGCGTAAATGTTCATTCAAGGTGCCGTGCAGTCTTTCTACGTCTGAATTTCCCGTCTTTTTCCCGGCCGTAGTGACGTGTATTTCAATGTTATTGTCTTTTAGGTAAAGGTCTATTGCGTTATGTAGTATACATGTCTCGTTATCGTGTACCAATTTCCTCATTTTTCCCAAAAATTGAATTCTTTCTTTTAAAGCTTTTAAAATTGAAACCCAAGTCCTGTCGTTTAATTTATGAATAGTAGCAAATTTTGAAAATTTATCAATAGTAGTCAAATACATTACATTTCTGTAAGGAAACCAAATGTCAATGTGAACGATGTCGTTGATACAATTAGCATTTTCAGTTAATCTAAATGGGATTTTATTTGGGTGGCGATCATGTTTAGCCAAAATACAAATTTCACAATTGTTTATCAATTTAGTAATAAAGTGTAATAAGTCTGGGAAATAAAATTTTTCTTTTAACTCATTGAATACTTCGGTTATACCTCTATGGTTGTTACGTAAGTGTTCATCTTTAATAATAGTTAATAATTTGTCTTCGTCAGTTACGTCCGTTAGTTTTAGGTCAGATCTAACTAGTCTAAAGTTATGATGGTTAGGAAAATATTTAAAAAATAGATTTTCGAATTCGGTAAATAACTCTTTGTTTTCAGAATAAACGCACATCGTAACTTTTTCTATGAGTATTTTTTCCATATAACCGAGCAAATCTGATGTTTCTTTAATAAGTATAAAATTTTGAATCTTCTTATGTATAATTTTAATGGTATTTTTGGATTTTTCGCCGAAATTTAAATAAATCTGATTTTTGTAAAAGTTGATGGGCTTGTGGGTTGATTTAATTCTGTCTTTTAAATTATTCTCAATCAAAGAAGTTGAAAGATTTTCGCTATTATAAAGTTCCTGATTAATAATTTCCGGGTTTTCGTCTGGTTTGGTATAGCGACTAAGTCCGTCTGCTACTCGATTTTCTTTTCCTCTTACATAGTTGATATTAAAATCATATTCATTGAGCTTTATTTTCCATCTCTGTAATTTCATATTTGGTTCCTTAAGATTATGAAGCCAAATAAGTGGTTTATGATCGGTACAAATTGTAAACTTTCTCCCGAACAAGTATACCCTAAAATATTTAACTGCCCAAACAATGGCGAGAAGCTCTTTTTCGATGACCGAATATCTTTTTTCATGATCGTTCAATGTGCGGGACGCGTAGCATACTGGGTGGCTATTTTGACTTAAAACAGCTCCAATAGCATAATTCGACGCATCAGTCGTTAATAAAAAAGGTTTTTGAAAATCAGGGCTTTTGAGAACTGGCTCACTAATTAATAACAGCTTGAGTTTGTTGAAAGAAGCTATGTACTCAGGATCACATACATTAATTTTGAGATCCTTTTTCAAGTATTTAATGATGGGATAAGCTACCCGTGCATAGTCTTTTATAAATTTTCTGTAATAGCCGGTTATACCAAGGAATTGTTGTATTTCTTTAATAGTCGTTGGTAGTTTTAAATTTTTAATACTTTCAAATTTTCTATAATCAGGTTTTATACCTTCGTCAGAAATAATGTGTCCTAGATAGTCAGTAGTCTCGTCAGCAAAACTGCATTTGTCGATTTGTATTTTTAAATTTGTTTCTCTTAATCTCTGTAAAATTTTTTTGAGTGATAGTAAATGTTCTTCAAAACTGGTCGAAAAAATTAAAATGTCGTCAAGATAAACTACACAAATTTTGTTAATGTAATCTTCGAGAATTCTATTCATTAACCGTTGGAAAGTTGAAGGAGCATTTTTCAACCCGAAAGGCATGCGTACGAATTCGTAGTGCCCGGTTGCAGTGGAAAAAGCCGTTTTTGCTCGATCTTCTGGAGCAACTTCCAGTTGGTGAAAACCTTTAGCTAAATCGATTTTCGAAAAATAAGTGCATTTACCGAGTTTGTCAAATATTTCGTCAATGTTGGGAAGTGGGAATCTATCATCTATAGTCTGTTCGTTGAGTTTTCGATAGTCAATTACTATTCTAAATTTTTGTTTTCCTGAATTGTCAGGTTTTTTAGGTACAACCCATATTGGGGCGTTATAAGGACTATCGCTAGGAACTATAATTTTTTGCTCAAGCATTTCTTTAATCTGTCTGTCTACTTCTTCTCTATGTATTTCGGGATATCGGTATAATTTGGAAAAAATGGGGGTATCAATTTTGGTCTTAATGTGGTGTTTAATTTCGTTGGTAAATGTCAACCTATTTCCTTCAGAAAAAAATAAATCTTGATAATTGCTTAAAACGGTTTTCAATTTCATTGTGTCACTTTCGTTTTGGTGTTTTGGGAAAATGTTTATAGGGATGGTTCCATTATAAGTTTCATTACTGAATATATTGGAAGAGTCAGAATTAGAGAATTTTTGATGGTAACATTCTTCATCTAAATTAAGGAAAAAAGGGAGAGTCGCATGTCGAGTGTGTAATAGTCTATTTTTATAGTCAATAACTGCTTCTAAGTCAACTAAAATATTGTTTCCTATTAATCCATCGAAGTTTGTATGAAATTTATATTCTAGGAAAGTTACGAAATGATCTTTGTTTTCATTAAATTCTTTAAACATTGGTATTTTATAGATAGCGGTAGTCTCAATGTTTCTATTTAAAACTTTCAAAGGTATGTTGTTAACATTAAGTCTCCATTTTGGGTTACAGAGGTTTGGGTTTATTATACTACTTTCTGCACCACTATCGATTATAAATTTCATATCTCCTTTTGGGGATTTTAGTACTATATATGGTAGTCGTTTGAGGCCTGGTCTTGAAAATTTGATTGGAAATTTGATTGAAAGTCGGAGATGGGTTCTTCGAAATTATTTTGTAGGCCTTCGTAAAAATTTTGTTGTTCGAAAGTATTGGGTTGTTCAAAAGTATTGGGTTGTTCAAAAGTATTGGGTTGTTCAAAAGTATTCAGTTGTTCGTCAAAAGTTTTAGAATTTTCGTTTACTGTAATGTCCATTGGTTCGACTCTGTCTCTCATATTCAGGTTCCTGTTATTGTTGTTGTTCGTATTTGTATTAAACCGATTAATATTATTAAGTTGTTGATTGGGAAAATATTGGTTTCCGTGGAAAAAAGGATAATTATTATTATTAGGTGTGTTGAATCGATTCTGTTGAAAATTATTACTATTGCTTGGTTGGTTCGAAATATTGTTACGATTATTACTGAAACTATGGTTAATGTTGGAATTATTTTGAACGAGATTGTTTCTATTAAAATTTTGTTGATAATTAGAGTTAGAATGAAAACGTTGATTAAAATTATTGTTACTATTATTTTCGTTAGGTCTGTAATTATTTCCGTTCATATTCCGATAATAAGTATTATTATGGCTAAAACCGTTTCTATTAGTATTGTATTGGTTGGTATTGTATTGGTTAGTATTTCCGTTAAAATTTAATTTATTCTCTGTATTCCGAGTTTCATTGATTTTTCGATTTGTGTTCATAAAATTTCTCGGGCTTGCGTTTTGTGTATTCTGACAGTACCCTAGGTCGTTGAGCAATTTGTAGGCGTCATTCAATGTTGCAGGATTTCTACATTCCACAATGTTCTTCGCCAATGGTGGCAAATTCGATGTAAAATGTTGTAACGCGAGTCTTCTGTTGGTTGCTAAATTGTCAGGAGTTGCGTTTTCCGACAAATAAAGAGAATTATTGAGTCTACATAATAATAAGTTAATGTCTGAATAGAAAGTTTCAATGTTTCCGTTACAGCGCATCATGCGTAATTCGTCAAGTAATTTTGTCATAGAAGTTTGTTCACCGTGATTTGTAACTAAAGCCGTCTTAATGTCATTCCAAGTAAGGTCAGAACCTGCTTTTATAATGGTTTCCCTAGCGGGCCCTATTATTTTATCTAGGATGTATCCTTTAGCAACGTTTCTAGATGCTTCTGGGATTGCATTTATTAAGGCTTGTAAGGCTTCTATTCTTCCAATAAAAAGAGTTAGGCTATATTTATCACCAGAATACGGAGATATATAACTAATTTGTTTTGCCAAATTATTTAAAAGTTCTTGTCCTTCCATTTCCGAAATTTTTGGTACAAACTTATTCTTAGATAATTATCAATAACAAAATAATTACTTTTTAATCGAATAATAAAAAAAATATGATTATTACAAAAAATAGTGATAAACAAAGTAAAATTTTGAATCCAAATTGCTAAAATAAAAATAACTAAACTTACGTAACTTAACTTAAAAATTTTCGCCTGTTTAAATTTTCGATGTGTTTGTGGTCTTCTTGAATGCGTGGATTTGTTGCTTGATGAGATTTCTGCTTCAATGATTTTAAATTTAATTTCTTATTTATAGATTTGTTTAATTATAAAAATTTAGATTTTATGGTAAGTTTTATCGGAATTTTTATTTTAAATTTTTTTTTCAAAAATTTTAATTTTATTTTAATTTATAGGAATTTACTTTACAATGAAATTTTTTTTTTTTTTTTCAAATAGTTTTCTCAAATTTTAATGGTTTTAGATTTTAATAATTATTTATTTAATTTAATATTAATTTCTTTTTTATTGTCACTTTTTCTTTTCAATTAAATTCTCAATAATATCTTATTTATTCTTAATTTTTTCAAAATTTTTCAATTAAATACTTTAATTGTTTAAATACTTTCTCAATAATTTCTTATTTATTCTCAATTTTTCCAGTTAAATACTTTAAATTCTCAATAAAATTCTCAATAATATCTTATTTATTCTTAATTTTTTCAAAATTTTTCAATTAAATACTTTAATTGTTTAAATACTTTCTCAATAATTTCTTATTTATTCTCAATTTTTCCAGTTAAATACTTTAAATTCTCAATAAAATTCTCAATAATTTATTATTTATTCTCAATCTTTTCAATTAAATACTCAATAAAAATTTGTTACTTTTTTTCGTTATTCGTTATTATGAATTTTTTCTTCAGAGATAAAAATTATTTTTTTCAATAATTTTACTTATTTTTATTTATTTATTAATATTTGTAGCAAAATTTAAATTTTAATTAATTTACTTATTGTTAAACTTTTTATAGAGATTGAATTTATTTTTTCAATAATTACCAAATCTCTATCTTCTAACTTAAAATTTTTATTTTTTCAATAAAAATTATATTATTTCTTACGATTAAAAAATTTTTTATTTTTTCAATAAAAATTAATTTTTTCCAATTATTTTTTCAATAATTTTAATAAAAAATTTAAAATACTATTTTTTTTTTTTTTTTATAACTTAAAAAAAATTTTAAAAAAAAATCTTCACCGACTGCGCCAAAAATAAAACAACTATTTTATTTGAATTCCTCTTCAGAACTAACTTTATTTTTATTCCAGATTTTAATTTTAAGTACAGTTTTACATTTTTTAGTTTCGAAATAAGATCTTCTAGTTTTATCTATTTTTCTTTGTTTTAGTTCACACAGAACTTATTACATTGAAAAAGATAAGAGAAAGCTTAATTGGCATTTTATTACTTCAAAATTAATTCAATTTGAATTAATTTTGTTTTTAAAGAATTTATTTTACAAAACTGTTTTAAACCAAATATGATTTTATGGGGTTGAAGCCTAATTATATAACTATATACAACGAGTCAATTTTATAGTTACACATTCTCGATAAACCAATAATTTTTTTCATGGCATTTACATACGTATACAAATTAATTTACATAATATGTAAATATATTTTTTTTCCATTTATTCATATAAAATTAATTTATTTGCAAATGTCAATCTACTGTAATTCGCTTTCAATCAAATTTAAAAATTATACTATATTGTGAAGAAAACTCGCACATTGAGTCAATTTTCATCAATTTCGAGTTTAAAAGATGAAAAAAAATAATAATTGCTTTTTACTATTTTTAAATTCGATCTCAATCTAAGTTATATAGTTCTGTGCAGTTTTATTATAAATGACTTATAATTTTTTGCAATTTCTTATAATATACAAAATTGTTATAAAATTAAATTTTATATTTATATTTAACTAAATTCGGAACAATAATTATAGATATCTTTGTATTTGTAAAACCATAAACAAAAAATATAATAATTTTAATTAAGTAGATTAATTTATAACTAATAAAAACTTATATCCTAAATTACAAGTTAGTTTATTTAATTACTATTTTTGGTAAAAATAAAATTTTCAATTGGATCAAAACTTGAAATTAAATTTACCTTAAACTATCCCTTTTGAAATTATCCCATTCTGGACTATAGATATTGTTGATTATTTATAATTAGTAAATAAAATTGTCGAAGATCAGCATAAATGATGCATATGTGAAACATTGAAAACATTTAATATACATTTATTTATATAATTTTTTCCAAAAATTAAATCAAAACTTTGTGAACTTTTTCACAAATTTCATTTTTGAATTGCATTTTTAAATTGAATTTAAATTCAATATATATTTTCTTTTATTTAAATTTAAAAGCATCTGGATTATTTTCCCAACAACGAACAAAAAGAAGTTTGTGATGCGGAAAAAACAATTTCCCATATTTTTCCTTGATACTTTGATTTCTTTTACACACAGAATATACATAAACTAACTTTTTTTTTGAAGTTTATACTTCTTTAGGCGCGGTGTATGATATAAATGAGTAATTCTGTAGGGGGTAAAAATTTTTTTACTCATTCGAATTTGAGTTAAAAAAAAAAACGACATGCTGTACCGTTTGAATACTCAAAAAAAATGAGTCAACTCAATAATCATTTGTTATTTATAAAAACAAAATAATTTGGCGCGAAAAATTTAAATTCAAATTATTTTTAAAAATCTTTCGTTTATTTTTTAAAATTTAAATTTTTTTTCAAATTAGGTAGTTCAATAATCATTTGTCATTTATAAAAACAAAATAATTTGGCGCGGAAAATTTAAATTCAAATTATTTTTTAAAAATCTTTCGTTTACAAATTATTTAACAACTAAAATTTATTTTTCAAAATAGGTAGGTCCGGTGAAATAAAGATTACCTGCCGAAAATTTTTTGGGCAGGGACCTACGGTTAAGTCGTGCCGGCTCAAAATATGTTAAAAAAAATTTTTTCCTCCGGTCAAATAATTAGATTACCTGACCAAAAATTTTGGATACGGAGCTACAGTTAGAGTCTTCCCGCCTCAAAATATACCAAAATAATTTTTTTTTTCAAAATAGGTAGCTCGGGTGAGAAATAAAGATTACCTGCCCAAAAAAAAGGAAGTGAGGGCGGAAGTGAGGGCGGAAGTGAGAGAGGAAGTGAGGGCGGAAGCGAGGGTGGTAGTGAGGGCGGAAGTGAGGGCGGAAGTGCGGGCGGAAGTGAGGGCGGAAGTGAGGGCGGAAGCGAGGGTGGTAGTGAGGGCGGAAGTGAGGGCGGAAGTGCGGGCGGAAGTGAGGGCGGAAGTGAGGGCGGAAGTGAGGGCGGAAGTGAGGGCGGAAGTGAGGGCGGAAGTGAGGACGGAAGTGAGTGCGGAAGTGAGGGCGGAAATGAGGGCGGAAGCGAGGGCGGAAATCAGGGTGGAAATCAGGACGGAAGTGAGGGCGGAAGAGAGGTTGGTAGTTAGGGCAGAAGTGAGGGCGGAAGTGAGGGCGGAAGTGAGGGCGGAAGTGAGGGCGGAAGTGAGGGCGGAAGTGAGGGCGGAAGTGAGGGCGGAAGTGAGGGTGGAATTACCTGACCAAAAATTTTGGAGAGGGAGCTATGGTTAGGGTCTTCCCTGCTTAAAATATGCAAAAAAAAAAGTTTTTTAAATAGGTAGCGCCGGTGAAATAAAGATTACCTGCCCAAAAGTTTTGGGTAGCTAGCTACTTTTAGAGTCGTCCTGGCTCAAAATATAAAAAAAAACACACGAAGCAGTCATAGGAACTGCCGAAAGAAGTTTATACTTAAAGCTTTAAACTATGAAATAACAGTGGCTATAAATGATGGGCTGCTCAGTACAAAATGTAAATTAAAATAAAAATCAGTCCAGCAGTCCAAAAGCAGTCCATTATTTGTAGTCATTGTTATTTCATAGTTTAAAGCTTTAAGTATAAACTTCTTTCGGCAGTTCCTATGACTGCTTCGTGTGTTTTTTTTTTTAATTTTTTGAATAAGAATCAATAATACAGAAATACATGAATTTAAATTAAAAAAAAAAAACAATAATACTTTCTACCGGGAATAATCTATTGTGTACAGAATCTGGCAGAACATAATCATTGTATGTTTGCACTGAAAAAGCAAATAGCTGCTGTAGCTATAATTTCTGCATATCCTGGTCAAATCGAACTAGTGCATGACTTTGGCAAGACTAGCGATTTGTTATAAGTTGTAGTAACGAAAAGTAGATCGTACTTTAAGTTTTGTATATACTTTGTTCTATAACTATTTATTCTTCACTAGGAAAAACAATAAAAATTAAAATTTTAGTGTGGTATTTTTCCCAGAAAACAGCGCAGTTTTAGTTCTAAGCTTTCTGCTTAATTTTATATAGTCAACATTTCATCGAGTTTTTTTTGTTTCAGTGTGGTAATATGAAAACGATGCATTGTAAATTCAGCAAATTTGCATCATTTATGAAAATTAAAATTAATGCGTTATTTTATATTTTCGCCGATGCAAGAAAAAAGTTTTTTTTTTTGAAAATATTAATAATGTATAATTGTGTATACATTATACATATTACATAATACTTTCATATCATTATTTATTATTTACAAACAGTTTTTAATGAAAAACTAAATTAAATTTTTATTATCATTACATTAATTTTGAGTTGAATGTGAAGTATGCGTAAAAAAATTAAATTTAATATAAAATTGAAAACAACGGGTAAAATTGCAATAAATTTTATTATGTTAAAGTGCATAAATGTTACAAACTATACTATTTAATTTTCATATTATCAGCTTATAATATTTGGCCGAATAATTTTTTATAGAAAAATTTGTTTTAATTCTTCATATATAAAACTATAATCTTACTTTATCTGAAATAACAAAAATTACAATGTAGGTGTATTTATTACAAAATATAATTCATAATTGAATCATATTAATAATTCATATAGGTAATACGGCATTTAGGTTCCAAAAAAATTATATAATTTAAAAAACTTTTCCTCATCAGTATGAAATGACAAAATTTTAATTATAGCACAAAAAATTAAAAAAACTATAGAAACTATTTCACATTATATAATTTGAAGAACTATTATGTAAACTATGTATTTTAAAAATACAACATTTAAAGAATCGAACAGATGTGTCTCACAGAAAAAAATAAACAACGTAAGAAAATATTTTGTGTGTATTTTCAGACATATTTTCATTGTACATCAGAGATGAGTGCATCTTAAGACGAAGATTGCACACATCATCGTAAGAAATAATTATGTATTCGTATATGTAAAATTTGTATATACGAATAGTAGAGTATAAAACGGAAAGTAGAGTCAGAATGAACTTTTTAAAACTTCCCGATTAATATAGAGCTTCCGTACAATGTAATGGAAGGATTGATGAAATAAAGCGGATTTAGACCTTTTTTATTTATTACAATAATATTGAGAATTTTACTAGTTGAAGGATGTCATGTTAGAATTCTGAAATAAAAGTACTTAAATTAAGAAAAGTATAATTAATTTTATTTACACTTTTCACATTATCTCAAAACTATCACGCAGCATGTCACTGTTTCACAATATGTTTCACTCAACTCAATCTCAACAATAGTAAATTTTTAATTTAAATAAATAATTTAAAATAAATATTAAATGTTTACATTATCCTTTTTCCATGGAATACAATCATTATTCATTTATTAATGAAATTGTTCAGTTTATTAATAAAAAAAAAAAAAAAATTTACTTGAATGAATGTGTATTGTATACAATGTACATGTCAAATTAATTTTTAATTATTATTTATTTGATTAAATAATTGAATTTTATTTTTACAATTATTATTTTAAGTATCAAATTTAATTATATTTAATGGAAACAAAATAAAATATTAAATAAATTTTTGGGTTTAAAATTTTAATAATCATAATAATTTGTTTTTAATCAGTGTATTGTATTGTATTAATCATGCGGCGGGATAAATGTTTAAAAAAATATTGATGTGGCTGTGGTAAATTCAGCTAATTGCAGTTACATTATGACACAAATAATAATGATAAATTAATACTATCAGGTATATAGACATTTGTATAATACTAAACACTGTCGGTGGCACTAAACCTATATTTGAAAAAGTTGAAGAGACACTAACCCCTTAAGTAAGTTAATGAAAATTAATAAAATGTACTAGAATTAGTTCAGATTTTATTTATTTTTGAATTTACCGATTACGTTTTTAATAAAAAATTAAATTTGAGGTTGTAATTCCGTCACTAAGATATTAAGGTTGTTTTAGTTTTTTGGTGAATGAAGAACATTTTGTAACTATTAAAATATTTTCGATGCATAAAACCACATCTCTATATTGCTCGTAATATTATTTCCAAATTTATATAATTTTTATTCTCTGAATTTAAAAATTTAAATTATTTATATACGGTTAGAATTACTAAAAATTATTATTCTGTCGAAAGGGAGGACTAATTATTATATAAAATAAATTAACATTAATCAAAAAAAAAAATCATTAACATAATATGAAATTATTGTTATTTATTTAATAAAAAAAATAAAAATAATATATCATGAAAGCGTGTTATGTTATGTAATATTAGATTAAATTAAAGTACAAAATAATTTATGTAATTATTTACAATAAAAATATCAAAATAAAAAAGTACATTTATACATATATACATTTATATATGTATCTCTAAGTGTAAATAATTATTTCTGTAATGTTGTTTAAATATTTCCTTTCTTTTTTATTTTTTATAACTTCCTCAATATTCAATAATGCTTAAAAAAAAAAAAAATTATTTAACAAATTTTTCGTAAAGTACATTCCAGGTTACATTTTCTTAAACTTGAAATATTTAAAAAAAAATATTTTTCAAAGTCATAAAAGAGTTATAAGATATTTACAGATAAATTGTTTTGTTTTTTGTTTGTATTTCTTCTTATGAATGAAAATAAAAATAAATAAAATTCTTTTGATGAAATTAAATATGCCTAAAATTGAAAGTATTACCTATATACATATTAAATTTATTCATAAAAAAAACAAACATTTTAAAATAGATAAAAATTAATTTGAAATTTATTTATTTATTTAATTTAAAATATATAAAAAAATTGTATTTAAGAAATTAAATTTTATAACAATTCAAAAATAAATTGTGTGTAATTAATCTTCGGAAAACTTTTGTATATCAATATCCTTTAAAAGGAAATTAATTAATTTCTTGTTCTTGTTGTATATAATTTTTTTTTTATTATTATTATATTATTATAAAAGTTATGTGCAGCTTAGAAAATCTTATTAAAATAACTTTTATATACATAATGTATATACAAAGTTTTTTATATATATAATATACATCAAAGTATATGTATATAATATATTTTACATCAATGTTAAAATATTTACTAAAGGTAGTATGAAATTTAAAACTTTATCTTATTCTTTTTCGAATGCTTATTTGGACGGTAATCAGCCAAAATAGATTTAATGCTGTGAATAAACTTTGAGTTAAAGGGTTTTAAATATAACAATATAACAAACATTTTCTTAGATATTTTTTAACATTTTATTTCGACTTTTTTTACTAAATATTATTTTTATTATTTTTGTATAATTAAATGAGAGGTTTACAATCAGAACTTCCTATATTTGATATCCATGACTATCCATAGTAAATTAATTATGATAAATTCTTGTTGCCTATTTGAAATCAGTCCAGCCGAATTAACATGCATCAATAGTGAACTAATTTTTTTGGGGTTGGGTATCTCAGACAGAATTTTGATTCTTTAATATCCATCAGATTATATTATTAATAAAGTGTAGGTAAGTTAATTTTCACTGCAGAAAAATTGTTTAATTTTATTCCAATGAGGGCACAAAAACAAAATGCCTAGTTTTAGCAGAATACCGACGAATAACATTTTTGAAATACATACGCATATAAATTTAGGTACTTTAGGATACGTAAATTATATTATTTTAAACCAAATTATTTACATGTAACATTAAAGAAAACGAAAAAAAAAAACTTTTTAATGTAATTTCATGAACATTTATTCCCATTAAAAATTTTAATCCTTTAAATCTGAAAAAAAAAAAAAAAAGTTTTCTATTTCGTATTAAAAAATAAATCGAATAAGAAAATTTTTTACTTGCTATTTTTTTTTTGTCGAAAATTTGTAAATACAATTTTCTTTGTTAGTAATTCTTTAATTTATTTAATCATTGGGATAATAAGCGGAAAAATTGAATTTAATCATTTCTAAATTTGATATTTTTAGCACTTCACTAAACGTGTAAATAACTAGTCAAAGTAAAGAAAATAGAGTGTAAATATTATTGTAAATATTGTAAAGGAAAAATTTTGAGAAAAACTTATATCACAAATTATATATTTGAGTTGTTAAATTTGGTATATACTGTCGACTGAAGTTTGTATGTGTGAAGTAAATATTCAAAAGTGCTCGTCAGCTATACATTCTAAATATCCCTTGCTATGTCAAATCGAGCAAATCGATGTCTTAATAAAAGTTTTCTTTTCTTAGAACTGTCCTATTAACATGAAGAAATTAATGTTATTATTTTTGTTGCATTAAATACATTTTTAAAATAATAATTTTTGGTACGAATTTTGAAATATTATTACATTTTTAGCTGTATGTGTTTCGTTCTTTAAGGCTAAGATATGAACTCATCGGCGGCAGAAATCTTATCATTTTTTGCATGAATATAGAATACAACTACGTATAGTCATTCATTATCGTCGTAATAATATGAATGAAAAATTTAATCCTTTTAAATTTTATACATACGACAAAATTTACCATAAAATGAAAAAATTCCACATAGCATTATAAATAAGTTTAAAAAGAAAATCCTTAATGTAAAATATTGTAGTCAATGTTAAAAAGAAAAAACTGTATACGGTATCATAATTTTAAATCTTTTTTATTCGTTGTGTAACAAAACATAAAAAAGAATAAAAAAATATACAACATAACATTATCCTTACATATATAAGTAAAATAATAATAATAAGAAACCAAAAAAAATAAATGTTAACTTTAACTTCTTATCGTTTTATAATAATCAGTAATCACTTTATTAAAAATCCAAAAAACCGTTGTTATCACATTCATTAAAACGGAAATACCAATCAATAAACGAATATCCTTGAAAATTGTGTATAAAAGCTAAAAAAAAAACAGATATAAAGTTTTTTTTTTTTGTTATTCAAGCTTTATTTTCTTCGGCTCCTTATTTCTTATTTTCATTTTCATTTTTTTTTTCTCTCCAAATTGATTGGAATAAAAAATAATTTCCAGAGCAAAGAAAAATTTTTATTTTTTTAAACGCACACAAAAAATAACAAAAAAATAAAAACAGAAATTTACAAGCTATTAAAGATTTTCAAAATATAAAAATTCAGTTGAAATAAAAAATAAAAAAAAAAAAGTCCTTGAATGGGAATCAAACTTCTTTGTATATATTTCACTTTTAATTTTTAAGGATAAATTTTGATACTTTGTAAAAGTATTTTAAATAAATCTTAAGATAAACCGGGGATATTGATGATAAAAAAAAAAGAAAATATTATTAAATTCTTTTTTTTTTTATTATTATATTTTTTAATACCGGGTGTTTGATTTTATGTATCTCAATATAAAATACGATTGGTTTTCATTTCACTTCACATATAAATAACATTCTACTTTCAAAATGTTAAAAATGTCTGTTAAGTTTCTATATAAATTAAATGTCACAGTCTCACAGTGTGACACAAATATATTTTACAAACATATCAAAAACGAAAAAAATAAATTGTTTTTATTTTTTTTCATTCAGCTCTATTGGATTTTAGTTTATATAACAACTTTGGTTTTTGCCATATCATAAGCAAGTTGTTCTAAACTCACAGCATGAAATAAATAAATAAATAAAAAAACATTTATATTATTTTAAATCTTAATTGAATGAAACTGAATTTATTTTTAATACTACTAACTATATAAGTTATCTTATCTCAACAACATTCTTAAATATTATTATATTTCTTCAGCAACAATTTATGAAAAAAAATTTTTACTCGTTAAAATAATTTCCTGTTGACTTAATTTCAAAATAAAATGGGATTATACCCTGAAAAGAGTTAAATTTATATAAATATATATTTACTTTTTAATAAATGCTTGTTTACATTAACATTATAAATATGCATATAAAATACAAACATATACATCAAAAACCAAAATTAATATTATCTGTAAAGAAGTTAACCCTGTTTATTAAGGAAAAATAATAATAATAATATACCAGGAAGAACTAACTATATACCATACCATATATATAGCAAGCGAAAAATAATTTTCTAATAAATATCTACATTTATTATATTTATATTATATATATATATACAAAGATAATAATACATAATTTAATATAATTTACCATGAAAACCATTCGCAAATTTACCACACTAAATTGAATTCAATTTACGCAAATATACAATAATACATATTATATACAAATATATATTTTGTATTTATATACACACAAATAATATTCTTAAGCTTGAAATTTTCATTATTCTTTAATGGCATTAAGATGGATTTCTTAAGCAAACTTTTCAAATACAAAGTAATTTATACTCAAACCATTGTAATTTAGTTATTTGATTTTTCAGTCTAGTAGGGTGTGCAGTATAAAGAAATAGGGCGGGTGAATTTTTATTAAATGTTCTTCAGATATTAAATTTTTTTCAATGACACCAAAATTTTATCGTTTGAAATCACATTTCTACAGATTATAATCAAATTATATTTGCCAGCCGGATTCTTATAGAAGTTTGAAGAATTCTCGGTAAAATTTTAAGTTACAAATTTTTTTATACGAACATAATTAATATGTACAAACATATACTACATTTTAACGGCTTTATCTGTTTCAATGAAAGCTCAATTTTTTTCATAATACTCATCTTTTTACACTTCCCAAGCTAAATATAGTTTGAAAGAATGATCTCATAGAATTCAATAATAAAAATGAATGAATGTAACATCTACTCATCCTTGGAAGGGTGTCGGTATATAACTATTGAATATTTTTCTAGTATATGTGGCTATATTTTTCTTAAAAAAAAATAAAAATAAAATAAAGATGTAATAAAATAATGTGAAGGATGAAGAACAACCATAACAAAGATAAACAGAGAATATGGTATGCACAGCTATATAGTTAAAAATAACAAATAAAAAGAGCTTTGAATGAGGTTAGTTTGGCGCCCGTCAATACGTCTCCAACCAGCTTTAATTTTAATTTTATTTCGAAAATAAATAAGAAATTGGATTTTATAAAATAGTGTTTTTTTTTTAATTTTTCTTATCATATTATTATTTTTATTCTTTTTGTTTTGGTTTAGTGATTTGATTATATATATGTATGTATGTATATTATATACATAATCCAACCAGATTAGGATGTTTTCAAATTAAAATAACGAATTCTCATTGTCTTTTATAGAAAACATTTTTCCATAGCCTTTTTTTTTTTTTTGGTTTTTGTAAGGATAAATTATATACTTTTGGTCTCTATTGTGGTTTTTTTTTTGGTTCTTTAAAGATAAAAATTTGATAAAATCATTGTATTTTAGAAATTACAAAATTTATTTATTTTATAATTATTACATTTATTTTTTTTATGAATAATTCAATTTATTGTACTCAAAAATTTATAATTGGACTTTTGTTCGACGCTGATATTTTAATAACGTAATATTGGAGTTTTAATGCTTCGAAAAATGGGTGCATGTCGAGATTTATATCGTTGCCATCTACATATGACATTCTTTGATATTTAAAAGATGATTTTAATATACATAGTAGAATACAGAAAGATTTATAGCTTCATACAAAATTTTTTCAGTCTTTTTTCGTATTTTTATGTGAGGGTGTTAGTAAAACTAAATAAAATTCTTTTCATACATTGATAATTATCACGTATTTTATTTTGTTTTACTAACACATTCACATGAAAACACCAAAAATAATGTCGTATGAAGCTAAGAATCTATGTATATTCTTAATCTATGATAGTAGTTAAAATTCATCAAATGCAAAATTATTGTCTTCACAGTTCAAGTTATGTCTTATAGGAACTTCAGAATATCATTGATAAAGATCATTTATAAGAAAACTATATATTTTCCATTGTCTAATAATTAATTTTAATTTTTTTTTTTTTTTTTTTTTAATTTAATTTGTTTTATTCAATATTTATATTTTTACAATTTTGTCTTATATTTATAGAGATTAGGATTATTTATTTTTTATTATATTATCCCTTACAACTAAAATATTTCCATTCATTTCAATATTATATAAGTTAATAATAAGTTTTATTTTTTTTTTTTATAAGTTTGATATTTAAGATAACTTATGTGATTTTTTTTTTTTTGATAATAATAAAACTTAGCACTAACTAATTAATTATCAACCTATGATAGTTCTAAAATCAAAGGGTTAATTGAAAATTTGCATTTTTCTTGAAAATTGTTTTTGATTTTGTGTATTTCATCGCGTAAAATGTTGATGTGGGCCTTACTGTGAAGTCTCTTAGTGGAGTAATAAAATGGTAAGTTAAAAATCATTTTAAGTAATTTATTTTGAATCTTTTGTAGTTTTTTTATGTGACAATTTGCACTAGATTCCCAAACAGGACAAGCGTATAAAATTGTGGGAATAATAATAGATTTATATATACGTAATTTATTATCGGTATTAAGACTAGAGTTTCGATTAATAAGCGGATATAATACTCTAGTCTGTAGGTTAACTTTATTTGCGATGTAGGCAATATGTTTTTGAAATTTAAATTTTGGGTCTAAAATTAATCCTAGGTATTTTATTTCGTTTTTCCATTCAATTTCAAAAATTTTATATTAACTCTTCAAATTAGCCAATTTAATGTAATTTGTATTTTGATTTTACAATCTATATTTTCCTCATTCTTAAGCTTCTTAATTGAGTCCAAGCTGACAACAAAATTAATCTTAAAAATAATAATAAAAAAAAAATGTTTACTTTTATTTCGCAGTAAAAATTATATTTGTAAAATAAAATGTTTTTCTTTATGTTTTTTTGTGCCCACTGAGTCCCACTGAGACAAATAATTATTTTTCTTGTTCAACGAGAGTTTTTCATTTTTATGGAGCACTGTGTGACAGCAGAATAATAATAAAATGACAAAAACATAGAAGAAGCCAATTACATTAGTGTGCTTTATATTTAGACATATGTGTCGATAATCTAAACTTGACTGACTGCTGATGGCATTCCATTAAATGACGTTGTTAAAGCATAAAATATTGAAAAAATAATAATAATAATAAAACATACATATTGGGTGTGTTTTTAAGGACAAAAAAAAACTTTTATTTTTGTGTAAAAAATCCCAATACCACAGTTGTTTCTATTTTTTTTTTTTCTTATTTTTTTGTTGTCAGATTCTGTACTTACAATTTATTGGATTTTGATTTTATACAATTTTTCTGTTTTTCATGCTTGAAAAAAAAAAGTGGTTTTTTATTTGTGTAGTATGCATTTATGCAACACTTTGAAAATATAATTACTCAAGGACACTTCAGTGTTGATTTAAAAAAAAAAAAATTTATACATTTTTTTTGTTTAGAGGATTGAAACTCAATAAATATTTACTCCTATCATTGTTTTAATATTTTTTCGTTTAAAATTTTATAAGTTTAGTCAAGGATACAGTTTGGTTTGAAAAACTAATTTTCAATTTGTTTCGAGTTTATCAATAAATTTTTGATAATTGATGTATGTTAATTGAATAAATTAAGCTTCCGTTTCATAATATATATAAATTATCCATTTTTGTCTGTCTACAGCTAGAAGATACTTGATTTTTGCTAATTTTCTAATTTTTGACTTTTTAAATATTTTAAACACTATTTACGTTATAAAAATCTTACAAACAAGTCTATAATGCCTTCTATGACAAAATGTCCTGCTGTTGTAACTAACCTTGTATAAATTATACTGACATTTTGAATGACAATTAAGAACTCGAAAAATATATATAATAATGTATATACATTTTTTTAATTTCATAAAGTCTTAATTTTCTTTCTAAAATTATGAAATAAAATATACAAAAAAAAAATGAAAACAAACCGAGCGAATAAATAATTTAAATGTGTAATTCTTTTAAATTCGTCATACATATATAAATATATATAATAACAAACATAATATTTTCATGAAAAAAAAAAGAAAATTTTTAATTTAACTTTTCCTAGAATTATCATTGATCATATTTTATTTCCCTAAGGTAGCTTTTTTTTGGTATTTTTGGTATCTAAAAATCAAAATGAATGAATTTTTCAACCCTTGGCTAAGGAATTTTTAAAAATATTTTCTGATATTAAATGGGATTTGTAACGATATTTATTTATAGTATCCTTATATATCCTTTTATTTTTGTTTAACTCGTGGGGATTTTGTTTAAATTTTTATATATTTCATATTAATTTTTCTAACATTATTTTCTATGTTTTTTTCTTTTTATTTATAAATAATTTCTTGTTGACCTTTTTTTCAGAGAACTTTAGATCAATCTTTTAATTTTCTTTGATATTTTATATTTTTGATTAAAATTTAAATAAATTTAAAATGAGAAATATTTTGAATATACATAGCCCAGAATTTGAAAAAAAAAAAAAAAAAAAAAAAACAAAACTTAAAGAGAATTAAAGTACATAGGTCAGATCGATAAAATTAAGAGAGGTTAGGCCTGCTTTTATGTATGGGATACATATTATTTGTCTAGTAGAATGACTTTACATGGATACTTCTATATCGTGCGGGGATACTATGGAAAATTTTTGTTAAATCAAAGTAATTAAAATTTTTAAATTTTTAAATTATTATAATGCAAGTGTTAAGTATATTACTAATTTGGTTCAAATTCCTATCATAATCTGCGAAATCACAAACTTGCGCGAAAATGAATGATTATTCAATTCTTCAGAGTCAAAAGAGTCAAAGTTAATGAAAAAATATGCCATACATATATAATATTCTAATTTTCAACTATTAAAGTAATTTTACAACAATGCTCTAACATAAGTCTCTAGTGTTAATTTAATCAATGTATCCTATAATAATTTTAGGTAGGAATATCACAAGTGTAATAGTTTTAACATAATGAATGATAAATTTCTTTTGAATGATTTTCTGGAGAATTCCTAAATTCATTAAATTTAGATATTATGTAATTTTCTTAGAAAATCTTATTTTCATACAAAGTCAAAATAAATTACTTGACCATTTTTAGGTAATTATTTATTTATAAAATGAAAATTTTTCGTTTATATAAAGAAAATTGTGTGAAAATTACAATAACTATTGATTATATCCATAATAGTTCTATTTAAATATAACCAAACATTATACATAAATATAAACATACATTTAGATTTATTCTTATATACAATTTTATTTCAAGTGATATAAATTTTTATGTTCTATTTAAGAATTCATAAAAGATAGACAATTTTTTTCTTAAAATTTTTCTTTAACTTTATGTATAAAATTTGTAATACATATATAATTAGAGATTTATGTATGTATATGAGAAAATTTAATTACTGATACCAAACTTAAATATAAATTTATTACAAAGTTCAAATTAACTTAATTGTCATAATAACAAATTAATATAATTAATGATTGAAAGAAAATTGTGCGAATTTGCTATAAAAAAAAATAAAATTTGACAAATTTAATTCTCTTTTTATGTAAATTTTTTTAAATATAATTATAATTTTAATCACAATTAATAAATCTCGTTGTAATTACCACGGATTTAAAAAAAAAAAATTTTATGAGTTACGAATTAAAATTTGATCATCACATCACCGACGAATATTGAAATTTTTTCCATCAATTCAAATTTCAAGCTATTTAAAAGATTCCATTGATGTCCTTAAAGCTTAAAATATTGTTGTTGTAACATCAAAATATTGAAAAAGTCTTAACAACTTGATAAAAGGACAGAATACCCAGCTTGTTATGTTAAGTAAATTTTTTTTTATTTATAACTTAAATAAATTGAAAATGTCGTAATAAATAAATAAGGATAAAAATATTGAGAATTTTATATTACATATAGAACTTCATGGTGAGGAGTGATAATTGAATTTTTTTTTTTTTTAATATCAGGCTCATAAAATTTTATAACTATACTTTCTTAAATTAAAAAGTGTTTTACATAAGATTGTTGTCGTCGGAAACAAATGCTGCCCACAGAATATAAGTTTATTTACCGTGGAGGAAGTGAAGGGAAACATATTTACACCACCTACGCTGCTTTTATTTACAAAAGAATCTCTGTAATTTTTTTCGTCAATGAGATGAAACGTCAAAATTAATAATGTCCATACATATAAATAAATCTCTTGTAATTATAATTTTTAAGCAGTTTTTAATTCAAATATTTTGAAATCAGTTTAACAGAAGAAAATTTTCTCGACTTTTTTTGAGGATTACAAAATACATAAAAGTCAGGTATTAAGAAAGTTTTCATCGAATTTTTTTTTTAGCTGTATTCATATAAACAGTATGAATTTATAATTTACATATATTATGTATATTGCATAAGAATTGTACTAACATAGCAATTACATATTTGTACAAGGAATATGAGATAATTTTTTTTTTCATTAAAGATGAAAATTGTGTTATTGAGCAAATATTTTATTTTATTTTATATCATCAAGAAAATAAAATGCATTTTTATTTGAAGCATTTGAATTTCGAAAATAAAAAAAAAAATTATATTTGCTTTTAAACATTTTTCCCTATATATATAATACTTATGTATATAGTTACTGATTGCATCTCATTGCTTAAAGATATAGGAAAAATATAAAAAATTTTATATATTATGAACTCTAATGATGTAAGATAATTTATATGTTTGTAGAATAGAAAGTTAAGTATTTGATGACACAAAAAGAAATAATTTTTAATTTTTTTTCTTCATTTAACATATACGTAAATTTTGCAAAAAAAAAAAATGAAGAGAAGTCTCAATTCAAAAAACATGACATGAATATGAATTAAAAAAACTATTCAACACTTTAGTTTAATTTTAAATAAATTTCTTGTGTTATTTTACAATAAAATTTATAATACAATTCATCGTTGCTAAATTGGAATGCATTCCTCGAGAAAATAGAATAATTAAATATTATATAGTATTGATGATTTTCATACATAATTTAATACTTATTTTGAAAATCTCATCCAAGTACAAGAAAATTATTGCAGTCTCTAAAATTTTTTCAATATTTTAAAGGCAAAAGAATGAAGCTAACCGGAAAATATAATATATAAATAAATTTAATTTAGCAATAGCTAAATTAAATTTCAAACGAAACTTTATTAATTCATCTTCCTTCTGCAATGTTAGAAAATCAAATTATACATATATAGTAAAAAATCAATTACAATATACAGGCATGTAATTTCAAACCTGGTACATTAATTTTATATACCTATAGTTATAGTTAGTTGAAATATAAATAGATTCTTGGAAAATAGGGAATATATAGGAAAATAATTTATAATATCATATTTGCATCCTACTGTTATAAAGTTGAATAATTTAAGCAGATTTATTCCTTTAATTTTCAATAATATTCTGAAATGTATATGTATGTAAATCTATACCAAATAACTATACACACATTTTCTTTTTTTTTAGTAAAATGAATAAGAAAATAAATTTTATCAAAATCTGACATAATCCTGACTGTGACATATTGCTGCATCAAATATTTATACCAGCAGAATAAGAAGGATTTTCATGATGATAAAACCTATTATTAAGTGAAATGAATTTTTTTTTTATTTTGAATTTTGGGTAATTCTATGAAAAATAAATTTTTCCCATGATTCAAGTGAATATTCTTGTCATCGTTTGTATTAGTATTATTACTGAGTAAAATATAATTATTATTATATTAAACCAAATAGTAGTTATTACGATGGTCACAGACAACCATATTAGTGTGCTTTTGCAGTTTCTATAACCATCCTATGGTTATAATAAGGGAGAGTGTTCAAATCTCATTTCGTGTTTGATTCGGTCAGTTATGTTAGCATTCCTCGACAAATTACATGTATACGATGTTCTTAAACGCAATTGATCATCCTTTTGTACTTCCAAACATTTTGTGTCAGTCGCATACATTAAATAATTTTCAATTTAATTTAAGTTATATTTTCATTAAAATACTAGAAGAGAACAATCAAAAAAAATAATGAATATGTATCGTTCCTTTGAGGTTGAAATTTAAACTCACCAGTATCAAGTTTTAACTCCAGTGCCTGCCTGGACACTGAACTCTTTCTATAACAATTACAAATTCGTTTTTAAGCAGATTTATTTTTTCCAAATCATTTGTGAGTTAAATAACATTTTATTTATTCATTTCTAATTTGCTACTTTGCTGTGTAACAAGAATTGATTTTCCTATTATACATACAATTCCAAGTAAATACATTTTTAGTTTGAAAAGAAAATTTTTGCAAAGAATTGATACAAAAATCCTCACTTTGAGAAGAATTATACAAAAACTCTTTGCCTAATTCACTGTTCCTGGAATTTTAGTTTATTTTATTTTTATGTGCTTAGGTACCTATATTGTATATATAATATTAAAAGAGGAAAACATTTTTTATATACCTTACACAAGATAAATAATCACTTTTATAATGCTGTCATGTTTTATAAGTAAACAAAGTTTTGATGCTTTGCAACGAAAACAAATCCAAAACATTAAAGCTTTCAGTGTATACAATTATATTAAGTAAATCAAAATTTTAAATTTTATTTATATTAAAAAAAAGTTTCAAATTTAATATTTTATCGTTGTGAGCATAAGGAGATATTTATCGACAATTAAATCGAAACGTATGCACGAACATTCAGCTATAAGTAACACAATAATAATATTCTATGTAATATCAATGATAATATTGTTGAAACCACTTTACTTTCTGTTAGTGTCAACGATTATGATGTACATATGTTATTTATTTGTAGAATTAGGCCTGTGATTTACATATAATATGTAATGTAACATATATTTGACCCAAAAAGTTTATGATTCGTTCTGCAATCCCTTTAAAAACATCTAACCGAGATGATATTAATAAAAAATGGTACAATATTTATCAAGTGATTAGTGATTAAAAAGCTAATTTAAAGAGGTTATTAATTAAAAAATATCCGTATTTATAGAAAAAAAAACCAAAAAAAAAAAAAAAACCCCGGAAAATATTTTTTCTATAAATACGGTTGAATTTATCACGAGGGCTCAGTTTTCATCTGAAAAACAGGAAATAATTATTTAATCCTTAACAAAGGCTAAATATACAAAATTAAAGTAATTTCAAATTCATTCATATGTTGAGCTGTGATTACAGAAAATTTACATCTTTACAGTCCGTATTTATATAGAAAAAAAAACCGAAAAAAAATTTTTCTCCATATTTTTCTATAAATATGGTTGAATTTATCACGCGGGCTCAGTCTTCATCTGACTGTTGAACTATGATGACAAAAAAATTACGTTTTTACAGTGCAAGAGTCAGATGAAGACTGATCGAGCACCCGTGTTTATAAAAAGAAAATATTTTTTCTGTATTTCTTTTCTATTAATACGGTTGAATTAATCACGCGGGATCAGTTTTCATCCGACTGTTGAACAGTGAAGACAAAAAACTTCCGTCTTTACAGTGCAAGAGTCTGATGAAGACTGAGCGTACTCGTATTTATAGAAAAAAACCGGAAAATATTATTTTCTCTGTTTTTTTTTCTATAAATACGGGTGAATTTATCAAGCGGTACTAAGAGGTTTGGCGAAGCTAACAGATATTCTTCTATACCAATTTTGACATAATGTAAATTGAACATATATGTATATTTTTTAAATAAATGATAATACCGTATCATAATAATAGATATTTAATTACAAAAAATAATATATATGTATATTATTATATTTCTCACTTGTTTCAAGAGTGCTTTAAAGAAGTTTTAACCTTTTGTATAGTAAATTTTGCACTACATTGCAATGTTAAATTACTAAAGTAGTTGTAACCACTTCGATAATATTTTTGACATTTTTTCACTAATAAAATATAGTTCTTTAAAGCTTGATCCTAATTTAAACAATGCTGAACATAATTTGTTTCGTGTATGGTTGTGTTGTAAAATTAAACAAACCTAAGAAATATAATAAGAATTTACCTTTAAAGTTTGCACATTTTTACAAAAACAAGATAATAAAAATAAAATAACATATTCTGTTCGAGTAAAATTATGTTTTTCCTCATGAAATATGAAATTTATAAATTTTTATTTTTTTATTTTCCTCAAATCCATAAAACGGAAAATTCCTAAAGCTTTATGTTTTACAAAATTTCCGCAGGTGTATTCTAAAATGTGTCATCCCAAAAATGTTATTTGAAAATATGTTTATTATATAAAAAAAATATCATAAGTAGAAATTACAAGTGGATGATATAATAATCGCGCGGCTGTGTAAAACATTTTATTCTTTTGATTTTTATTTGATTTTATACGTTTAATAAAAAATCGATGAATTTGAAATTATTTTAATTTTGTATATTTAGCCTTTGTTAAGGATTAAATAATTATTTCCTGTTTTTCTTTTGAAGGATTTTATGTAACTATTTAATGTAACAATAAGTAATAACTATAAGTAGGAATTTTTCATCTTTTCTTCTTGAGATTTTGAAAGTTTTTATTAATTTTCTTCTTTTTTTTACATTGGGATGCAGATTAAATACTCAATTTTATTTCTTTTTGCAGTCTTTTAGCACACCCTAACAAAATCAGGGAAGTTCGGATTCTATATATATATATTGTCTGATAAATAGGAATAATCTAATTTTGTCAAAATTAATTAAAATTAAAATTGGAATTGAAAAAAAACAATGCCAAAACAAATTGACAAAAATTTATTGAAAATTAGTTCCCTTTAGGGATTTATATTGGTTGATTTCAATTTTATTTTCAATATTTTATATTGTTAATAACAATTTTAAGTACACCATAAGAACAGGATTTAAGGACATTTTATTACCAAAAAATATTTTCTTTTACATTTTCTTTACAAAATTTTTATTTTTTTTTTTCTGACAATACACAACATTCTCTCAGCATGAAAATAAAATTTCCAATGTAAGTAAATATATAGAACACAAAAAGGATTAGAATTAAGGTTATTGCAGAAAATATTTTTATTTTTCAATCGATATTTTTTATATTTTCTCTAATATAAATATTTTTCATGTTGGAAAATTGTTTTAGCAATAAATTTAGATCAAAGATATAAATAATAGTATAAAGTGAAGGTGCGGATATTTTAGATCATTTATATTATACAAAATACAAGTATACAGGTGTAAAAAAGGGATAAATGAGAGAAGTGAAAGCAAACTTGTAATATAATAATTGATAATAATTTTATCAGATTTAAATTTAATCTGGTGTCTAGAAATTTATCGAAAATTTTGACTCACGAAATTAAATTAAAATGAGAAACAAATTTATGAAACTAAAGTTTCTGTTCAAAACTTTTCTTTAGGTTTTTGACATCCATACAAAAAAACATGATCTTGGCATTAGAATGTTTATTACAGAATCTGACTGATAGATAGAATGACCTTAACCGAAAAATCTTATCTAGAACATGCAAACATTTTTCTAGTTTTCACATAATGTATAATATATATGTATATAAACCTTTTTGTTTCAATAAAAATGTGTTTTTTTTTTTTAAATCATAGGTAAAATTGTATTTACATCGTTATTATTTTTTTTTTGGGCTCTAATTCGTTATAAATAAAAAAAAACACAAATCTCTTTTGTACATATCGAGATTTTGTTTTTTTTTTTTTTGTTTTTTTCTAAGCTTTTTGCAGATTTTTATTACCATTATTATTTGTTTTTACCCGATAGGACAACGACAAAAAAAAAATAACACAAAAATAAATATAGAAATTGAAAAAATAAATATCATGTTACTTGTTTTTTGATTTTATTTTATTTATAAAATTTTTTTTACTTACCTAAAATATAAAATAAGATAAAAAAAAAATTTTTTTTTATGTGCTAGAAAATTATTATTAAAATTTGTATTCAATTGTTTTTTTATATATATATATTTTATTTGTTTTTCAGATATGGACGATAATGCGATTTATGTTTTGAATACAAATTATAGTTACGGGGTAAGTATTATATGAAAAATTTATGAAAATAAAGCAAAAAAAAAAAAAACAAATTAAAAATGTATTTTATTATGTTTTTCAATAAAAGAAATGTATAGAATTTCAGAGATTTATTGTGGCCTTATAGTATTGTGGTTTTTCATTTCCTTTAATTTATATTCAAAAATTATTGAAATATCATTGCGAAACAAACATCTAGTTCTATAATAATTTTATTTTTCTAATTCACAAAAAAAATCATTAACTGTCAATCAGGTGACTCGAAAACGAAACACCAGATGTTCTTACCAATATTTTTTTGAGTTTCAAATATGATTTTTGAAAATTTCCGTCATCATAGTGCTGAAATTATCTACGTGTACTTATTGATTTTCAAATGTTTTTTCTCAAAATTTTGTAAAAATTTATAAAAGGAGTTTTTCTACTATATAAAAAATATAAAATTTACGAAAGCTGTTTATCTATATAAAAATTATTTAAAATATGACTCAAACCATAATAACGATGAATTATTATATTAAAGCCCGGTTTTCACTATCCAAGTACACTTTGTCCTAATCGACTCGGACGCTCTTTTTGATATAGTAATAAAATGTGGAATTTTAAATGTTTTGAAACTTGAAGTTATTTGTCCAGATATTATTTTATATATCAGGGGTGCTCCAATTTTTGTATATGGGGAGATATGTTCGAAAATCGTAAAATTTTGTAAAGCCCAAAATTATCAATGCAAACTTAAATTTAAATTTCATTATCATTATTATTAATATCATTATTTATAACTGAAAGCATTTTTTTTTTTTAAATTCTTAGCTTTCAATAATTAATAAATTTAAGAAAAAACTATATTATATTTAAAAATTACTTGAAAAATATGTGCACAAAAATCTGCAAAATTATACTAAAATTGTAAAATAAAATAAAAAATTTCAGTTACAACTTAATAATTTATTGAGCCACGAAAATATAGTCAAAGAGCCGCAGTTTGAGCTTGAATGTTAAATATCATGTTGTTAGTAGAACAATCAAAAAATATAATTGTAACGAATCACAAATTCGGCTAAAAACCGTATAATTATTGTACAACGAAAATGTTCTATTTTAAAATCAAATCATTTTATAAAATTTATATTTTTTATATACGTATACGTGTACATTTATATTATATTATTTACCTTTTTATATGTATAACTAAAAATATACAATATATAAGAATAAATCTATCAATTCACATTTATATATTGTAACCTTAAAAATCCTATTCGAAAAAATAAATATCCTTATGATTTTTGGTGAATAAATTTAATCATATATGTTGTATATATATATTTTATATTTATACGTGCTAAACATACTTTAAAAAAATTTCCTATAAATATTAATAATATGATTTAGAAAGATTTAAAACCCTTTATCTTATTTTATTCAGGCTTTGAATATTTATTTTTATTTTATTAAATATCGGTATGTTGCTAGACATATTATTAGGTTTTTGCTTAAATTTAATATTAAAATGTATTTTCAAAAATATAAGTAACAGAAACATTGTATATTATAAGTTATACTGTATAACAATATATGTATACAACATTTATATGGGATTTTGGATTAAATACGCACGGGTTAACACTCCAACGAAATATTATTTTAACATAATGAAATGTTTTTTGGAAAATGAAGTCTAGATATTTTTGGCATCCTAAAACATTTTAATTCTTTTTTTTTTAACATTTATGTAACTAATTGTTTTTTTGGTTTTTTTTTTTAATTAAGTCCTTAAAAAATAAGTAAGTTTTTTTTTATTGTCATTATGTTACATTAATATGTTATTAGTGGAGTTAGAGGTTTAGAAATGTTTTGCTAACTAATACAAACTGTGGAAGTTCGGTATAGTATTTTACGCTGATAAAACAATTTATATACCTTATTCTTCTAAAGAAAGAGCATTTTAACATCAATTTTAATTCGGATACAATTTTAATTCGGATACCGCATGCTACAAAATTGCAAAATATTACTTTTTTAGATTACGTACCAAGGTTTATAATATAAATGAGGTTAAATTAATCCTTAAATACGTACATGTAAATATAATTGAAACCGAGAAAATAATTATTTTATGATATTGCTAAAATTTATAATTATAATCTAGAAATAATTTATTTTTTGAAAAATCTGTTCTCAATGTCAACAAGGGTATATATTTAATATGACAGGTGTATGTAATTATTAGAAGTAATTTTTTTAATATTACATTTCGCTTTCTATAATAATTATTTTTGCTGTGGCAACCATCAACAACATTATTTAATAAAAAACTTGAGACTATTTATAGATTAAAAATTATTTTCATTACAAGAAATTAATTATATCAAAAAGTAATTTGTACAAAATTAAAATTCAATTATCCTTCTTATTAAACGATATTAAGGAACTTCTGGTTTCATGTCAAAAAAAAAATCTTACAAGTACTTCTAAAATACATACAAGATTCATATCCATATATATACCTATAAAGAAATCATATAATCGCACAAGAAAATTAAAGAATATTGGTTTTTAGCCTTTAATTTTCACACCAGAATATATATAACTATAACTGTTTGTGAAATAGTAAACCGCATTGAAATTTAATAAGAATTTTCTTCTTTTTCAATTAAACTCTTTTAACACCACATAGTCCTTCCGTTAGAAAATTTATCATAATTTTTTTTTTCTTACTTTCAAAAAGAAAATTTGAGAAAAAAAATCCATTGAAAATAAATGGAAAACTAGAGAAGATATTGAGCATAGATTTTTCCTAAATTTTTCTTTGCAAATATATGCTTGTTCAATGTCAATTATAGTTCAATTCAAGTTGTATTTATTAATCCGTATTAGAAGCTAATCATAATGAATGGTTAAATGTTTGCCGTTTTTGGGTTTTATCATTCTAATTAGCCTTTAATTGAACTTTTTTAACAATTTTATGAAATTAATTATTGACATTAGAAAAGAATTTGTTTGAAAACTTTCAACAAAACTAAACCATAGTAAACAATTTAATCATAAATAAAAAAACTATATATTTTATTGATTTTTATGTTTTTTATTTTAATTTTAATATAAAAAATTATGATATAAAATAAAATATTGTAGTAAATTTATTATTTGTTGTTTATTATGTCATTCATGGTAATATAAAAATGATGCGAAAATAATTTTCATTGTATTTTTCAATAAAATTTTTCAAAAAATTAAATTTATTGACCAAGTGTTTTATTGAATTTCGCATTTTAAATTAATTTCTGTGTGTTTTGTTGATAAATTTCAAGTATTTGCATAAAAAATTAATTCGCTTATATAAATAAATCACTTTAAGTTCATTTATATATTATATATACTACGTTATGTATATACTATTTATTTTTTCACACACATAATTTATAATATAGTACAAGATTTAATTCAGCGCCATGATTCAGTGAAATATCTAATTAAACAAAGCCTGCGGACATCACAAACGAAGAAGATTTTGAGGATAAGAAGGATTCGAACAGCCTAAAATTTAGTTTCTATGATGTCTCTCATCAATAACTGACCCAAACATAATTTCAACTTCTATATACTTAAATACGTTTAATTTAACTCTTACCTAATCTCTTTCTACTTTTTACAAAAGTATATTATAAAAAAACATAAGGGTCATTCAATTTAATTAAATACTTCAGATTGGCACATACATACATATTATTAATAATAATATTTTTTCTTAATAATTTCTCTAATCTAACAGAATTAATTTATGATTTCCTCTGACTTAATATCAAAATTATATGGACTTAAAATTATTATGATTTTTTTCCCAGAACATTAGTTACTACGATTATGCCAATTTTATTACATAATCAATCAATATATATTCTGTATATACATAAGTATTAAAAGTAAATATTATGATTGATTTATTTCCGGTCGGAAAATTCAATACAGTGTAAAATTAAATCTTTTACTGCAAGATGAATATTGTTTGTTATAACCCATAATTTTTTGTGTTGAAAAAAAATTATATAACACATTGCTATGTGTATATGATATCTTAATCCAATGAAGGAAACAGCTTTAAATTATAGTGTATTAATTTATATGGTGTTATATGAGAAGATCCGTTTTAGTTAAACACTTTAACAAATTATTATGTTTTACTTAAAGCATGCATATAAGCATGCATATATGGAAAACTTTATATGCAATTATATTTTATTAAATTTTGTATTATTTCAAATGATACATATTTTTTATTTATATGTTCACTTAATTACTTTTTCTATTATAAACTCAAACTAATATATGCTTTTCTAGCGTTGCAGCTAATATAATTTAAAGCTAACTTGCCTCGCAAAGTTTTGATTGAGTTTTACGTTCTCCTTCTGGTCATTGCTACAATAACTATCAAACTAATTTGAGCCCTTAAAAAAATAAGCATATTTATTTCAATGTTTCAAATATTGTACTAGTTCAATTATGAGTCCTTTACATAAGTAGTATGTATATGATTTCACAGCCAAATGGGCTATATATAAAAAAAAATCCTATAATTTAAGCATAAGATTGATGTTGTATGTTGTATGTATGTTGTGAGAAAACGAAACATTTTTCAGAGCTTTTCATATACGAATAAATTTAAGTTTGTTTCCATCATATGAATTTGCTTAAATTATTTTTGTTTTTCTAAATTCCTGAAAATAAATTTCCATTACTAATTATGGTCATTATGAATATTCTTTCTAAATTAAATGGCCGGCTTATTAATTTACCAAATTAAAATATTTCCCTAATTTCATTAAAGAAAAATCACTGTAAACAGATTTTTCTATGGGTGTCTAATTTTTGGGTTAAAAAAGAATCTCATCAGTTCATTAATCACCAGTAAAAAAAAAAACAAAAAAACAGAATCTAAATGTTTTAGGCTAGACTGTAATGATGATTAATGAAATGTATGGCATTTTCAATTAAGAAATATAATTTTAACAAAATGTTTTTCCACTTAAGTCTATATAAAAATGAATTTCCGGGGTATTCACAGACCAGAAAAGAAAAAAAAAATTGATGAAATGATAAATAAATGTTATTAATACAAATTTATTTTATTTGAAAGGAAAAATGTATTATAATATACATTTTGAACATTTTGATTATCAAATATGTCAAGTTAATATGTCAGCAAAACATTTATAATATTATACATATACTATTGAATAAAAAAAGACAACTTGATAAGGGAAATCAAATAAGATTACAAAAACATATGTAATTTTTTGTTAGTTAAAATAATGTTAAGTTTAGGCAGACTCTAAGCGGTCTCATGGTAATATTTTTAACTTATGCCAGAAGATTATAAAAACGATTTGTTTGATAAAATTAAGAATCTTAGAACTCTCATGTTCAGTTTTCGGTAAGGTTTTTTTACTGTCCTGACGACATAGCCATATTATATTATGCTTGATCATGACACTTTTGACAGTTTTGGTCTAAAATTTTTATTTTGAACGAAAAATACATACATACATCGTAAATTTTTGTACTGACATATACACAAATTGTTTTATTTTTTTCAATTTCTGTTTATGCTTAAAAATAAAAATTGAATTTTCGACACTATATATAAAGTTGAAATAACAAAATAAAATAAAATTTAATAATTTTAAAAAACTTATTTTCAACATCAGCACTTATTCATAATAATATTAATTTTCTGTAGTCCTTTTTGTTCGATCCATAATAGATTATTTCTTTTTGTTATTTTGATAAGGGTTTTCTAATAAAGTATATAACATTTGATAGATGTCAACTCAACAGTAAAATATAGTTCTAATAATTAAAATGTTTTTTCTTTTTTTGCAACTTTTAATTTATTTATAAAAATCTTTCCTGTGCCTGAAAACAAGACTGAGCCTATATCAAAAAATTTAATAATTATTTCCTGTACAAAAAAAAAAAACAAAATAGACATGCCTAATCTAATAGTTTTATATTAAGAAAGAATAAATTTATTTTCTTTTTATCAAAATTTGAAAACTCAACATTTTGTGTCGGTATTTTTTTCCAATGTTTTTAAGGTCAGTTAATGTGTATTTTTAATATTATAGGAGTCTTTAACTATCTAAACAAAGATAATAATCTTTTATGTACAAAAAAAAGAAACACTAAATGGTATTTTATATAAAAATTTTCAACTAATAAAAGAATATAAAAAAAAAAAAGTTTTAAATAATAAAATAACTTTAGGGTATTAAAAAAAAAAAAAGAAGCAAATAAAAATCTTTAGAAAATTATAATATAAATCTTATTATTATTAGGTATTCAACTTTATTTAAAAAAAAAAATAATATACATATTTATGTACAAGAAAAGTATATATATATATATTTTAGTAATTCTTTTCATAAAAAAAAAAATTTTCATTTCCTTTCTTGCTATAAAATTTTTTCTTTTTCTATAAATTTCTTAAGAATGCAATTTTTCTCTTAACTATTTCATCCTGTGCTGCTTTTCTCTAAAACTTCAAGAAAGCAAAAATTAAAAAGATAATAAAGTGAACTGTATATAAAAAATAAAAAAGTTAAATTATAAAATTCAAAAAGTTTCCTTTCTATATTTAATTTAAAAGGAAATTTCATGCTATTGATTTTGCTCAAATTTTTTTATTATTCTCAAATTAAAAATTGATGTATAGGAATTTATTTTCTATCCATTTTCAGATGCAAATTGGACTTCTATTATGATTTTAAGAAACATTAAAAAAAAAATTAAATGCAATTCACAACTAAAATATTCATATTGTGAATTTATAAATTTTTGTTAAACATAAATATAAAAATAGTTAAGTAACTACTATTTTCTTTCCATTTTTATTGTACTTGTTAAACAATACAAATTGAATTTGTTCTATTAATTGAAAAATTCTCAAAACTTTAAGACTGGCGGCAACGTTTTTAAAATTTTAATTAAAATACGAGTTTTCCACTAATTTGGTGTAAACTATACTTTGCTGGCATGGTTTATGGTTTAACACGTTGACGGACAGTTGCGTCTATAGCCGTCAAGTTCAAGTTCACTATGTGACATGACGGCAATAGCCGTCCAATACGAAACGGTCGTTTTTAGACACTGCGGCTGTAGCAGCACAAATGTGCATTTACCAGCGTACAAGTAGAAGCCTAGTGTCATGTTTTCGAAAAAAAATTTAGTATGCAAGGTTAACACATTGAGTATGCACGTGGTTGTGAACGGAGTAGTGCGATCTTGTTTTCTCTTCAATTTACAGTTGCTATTGATTTAACGATATTTTTTGTTTATACTGGTAAGTATTTGTTTATGATTGATTTTACACTTTAAATAGAAATAAAAAAATTTAAATTTAGCATTTTTTGCTACATTTAGCGATATTTATGGTTTTACTGTTTACTTTTTGTTTTTTATGATATATAGTGTCAATTTTCGAATTTCACTTGTTTCTACTGTCCGTCAACGTGTTAAAAGAAGTTACAGTGCTTTCATATTTCTGCCTTAACTTCATTTAGTATAAGTTTTTATGTTCTAATAGTAAAAAAAAAAAAACTATATCACCCAAATTATGGGTATGAATAATTTTGATAAAAAATATAATATATTTTATCCTTAAAATTTTTTTTTTTAAAAGAGTAATTAATATTATTAATGTTCTGTAAAGGTATCTATATAAACCTATATTTATTTGAATATACTGATTCAGGTGTTTCAAATATATATACGTACTTAAATGTTTTATAATTTACGACTAGTAAAAATAATTTCTTTTTTTGTCTAAATTTATTTCTATCATTAGTAAAAATAAATTTATCCTTTTTTTTCGTCTAACCCTTGCTCAAAAAGGTATAGATCGAATATAAAAATTTTTTTTTTGTCATTATCAAAAAAAAAAACAAAGGAAAAAGGAAGTTATGTAACCCAAATGAGAATTAAGAAATAATTTTATAAAAATATGAGTTTTCTGGATAAAATTTAATCACCAATTAGAAGTTTTTTTTTTTTTTCAATAGGACAATAATTATGAATTTTTTATAATATAATATAGAATATTTATTTACTATTTAAATGCAGCCTGGTACAAAAAATTTGAGAAATTTTTTAGATCTGTTATATTTGAACATTAATTTAAAAATACAGAACAGTACCTCATCAAAGTATTGGGCCCGTTTTCGGCATTTCGTTTCAAGATACTTTAATTTTAAGATACCTTTTAATCATAAAGCATATACAAATATAACAATTTTCATCAAAATCCAGACCCTAGTCCGAAACTTAAGCGCTAACCCTTTTTTAGGTTCCTCCAATGTCTAATCGACATCTATTTACCAAATACCCTCATTTTCATCGGAATCCATTAAAAAAAAAATATGTAAATTTTATATGAAAATGTTTTAGTAGACCCTTGGATGGTTGAGAGTCTGCAACCGCCAATTTCTTATAACTATAACTATTATAACCATTATTTTAATGCAATTTTCCTGCTTATATTACGCTTTATCTACTTATTATTGTTTTTCCCTCGAGTTTTCTTTCTTTTTTTTTTAACAAAAAATCAACATTATTATAAATTATTATATGCATAACATAAAACATATTCATTTTCGAAATATATTAAAATGATATTGAGAAATTAGTTATATATAACAATTTTTTTTCTATAGTGTGACGAAGGAAAGATTTTAAAAAAAGGTTATAATATTATAGCATTATATATTGAATGGGAAATTATGTGTTTCCGTTTTTGCATATTTGCATTTTTTTTTTTTGCGCTCATGATTCATGGAAAATAAATTTTTATGTGAAATTTGATGTTATCAAATTGTGTATCCTTCATGCACTCTCGTTATTATTCTAATATATATTATTATATATATATATAATAAATATTATATAAAATTCAATTATATAAATATTATTATACATATAAACATATATTTATGTATATACGTACAGTGTATAACGTACATTACATTATATTTTATTTTTTCCCTATAATTTGGTTCATATTTTTCCTTAATATGCTTCATATTTTCACAATAACAAAGTTTTCTGTTTCTGTTGTATTAGGGAAAAAGTTAATTTAGTTAATGTTAGAGTAAACTTTGAAAGCTTTTGAAGTATTTTATTCTTTCTTAATATTTTTCCAAAAGAAAAAAATAAAAAATAAAAAATATACGTGAAAGTAATATTTGATTTTAAAAAACAAAAGAAAATTTTCTAAGTAATTTTTTTAAGAAAAAAAAAATTTTTTTTTTGTTCTTTATTATTTATCAAAAAGTTTATATTATTTTAATTTAATTTTTGAGAATGAAACTTTTTTTTTTTCCTTCGATTCTTTTTAAGACTTAATTCAAGTAAGAATATATTCGCTGGGATATGGAAGATAAGCTTCTTACTAAAACAATTTTGAGCTTAGATAACGCTTTATAAAGCAAAAAACAGAGTTTATTCCCTTTTCAAAATTTTATAATATTAATTCAGATTTTTTAAATTAACAAAAAAAAAATATATATATATAGGAATAGGACAGTATCTTACAAATGAAGTATGGGGCCGTTTTCAAAATTTAAGATACTTTTCTTTTGAAAAACATTGTTCGCACACAGAAAAAAATTTGCTCGTACTCATTACGTCAAAAAAGTTCGTTAATGACATTCTCGTTAAGATAACGAAAAATAATGAATAAATACGTTTTTGTAACGTAAATTTCGTTTATTTTCTATTACGAACCTTTTTTTTCATTTTTAGTACTCGTTAAAAAAGTTCGTTATCGTTAAATACGGGAAACAAAAATTTCAATCCATACAGAACTTATATTTTCCATTTTACACATTGCCGTAAATTTAGTTCATAGCTCAGTGGCAGAGTTGATGGATTGCAATGTTTAGGACAGTGGTTCGAAGCCACAAGCGGGCATAAAAAAAATTATTAAAAAAAAATTAAATAAAAAAATTTTAAAAATAAATAAAAAAAATTAATAAATAAAAAAATAAATAAAATAAAAAAAAAATAAATAAATAAAAAAAAAAAAAAATAATTAAAAAAAAATTAAAAAAAATTAAAAAAAAAAAAAATAAATAAAAAAATAAATAAAAAAAAAAAAAAATAAATAAAAAAATAAAAAAGAAATAAATAAAAAATTAAATAAATAAAAAAAAAATTTAGTCTAGTAAATTTTTTCTTTCGTATTTGCGGTGTTTTTGCTGAAGAATTTGAAAGGTTTTTGGTTTTGGGGTATAACGAACTTTTTTAACGAACTACGAGCTTTTTTTAACGAAATGTTCGTTGTAGCCAAAATAACGAATTTTTCGTTGATTTTAACGAATTATTTAGTTATTAGTACGAGCAAATTTTTTTCTGTGCAATCGGGGGCTTAACATAGGCTGCTATAATTGACATTTATATACCCAACATATACATTTTTATCTTTATTTAAACTTAAAAAAAAAATTATAAAATACATGAATTTTATATGAAAATTATTTTCACCCTTGGCTTATTGAGCGCTTCTCACTCACAAACCCGAAATTATACAAATTCTTTTAGTTTTAAGATACAAACAAAACCTCTATGATTGCTGTCAATATTGATCATTTTTTTTGTTAATCGAGTTATAATAATTTAATTTAATTTAATTGAATCTATACTTACTGTACATAAAAATAAAAATGAACGTTAAAAAATTACTAAAAAAAAATATAGAATTTCATTTAAAAATTGTTTCTGCTTTCTTTTTCAGTTTTAGGATGGAAAATGTATTTAGCAATTTTCTTTGATAGCTGTTTTAAAAAAATAGAGTGTTATAAAAGAATTATAATTATTAAGTGGTAATAGGTTTCTTATTTCCACTAATGCTATCAAACTTCTACATAAATTTTTTAATGTTTTTTTTGTAAAGAAAATTACATTAAATAATATTTATTCTGAATTGTCATTATATTAAATATGAAAGTATATTTCATAATGATGTGTTGAAAAAATAAAACTATTTTATGGTATAAATTTTTGTAATTTGAATACCTTTAGTTTTCCGAAAAGAATATACATTCAACATATATAAAGTATAACTAAAGGTGTTTTGTTCTTTTTTTCTTCTTTTTTTTTTACTATTAAAAACTATAAATTTTCCGTATCTTTATATACTTACATGTAACATAATATAATAATATATATAATTTTTTAATTGATGAACTTTGTATAAAATTTTCCTTTTATGTAAAATTTTATAGCTGATCTCATCATTTCCTTTTTAAAATTAATTAAATCTTTCGTTTGGAAATTTTAATCAGTTCATAAATGAAGTTGTTAAAAGCAATCATAGAAATTTGCAATTTGCCTTCGAGACAAACTTTTGAAAAAAAAAAAAAAAAAAATAGAAAATAAAATGAACGTAAATGTTAAAAATTATTGTTCAAAAAATATCTTATTCGTGTATTAGCAAAAAATTTTTTTATTTGAAAACTTTAAGACTGGGTGATTTTCCAAAAAAAAAAAATCTTTAAAATATGTAAACTATGTATAAGTTTTTAAAGTTGTTAAAATTAAATATTTAATATGTACCTGATGAACTTCGTGATAAATTCTTACGTTTTTATTATATTAATTTATACATAGATCTTAAATGGAATAGCATAAAATTATTGTTATATATTAATATTTTTTTTACAATATATGTATCTAAATTTCAAAATTATTTTAATATTAATTAAAAAATTGAAAAAAAAACTTAAAAAATATGTCACAATTTCACATATTCAAATCGATCACATTAAATTTCTTGTCAAAGTATGGTGTTACATTCCCTAAAACTTTCTCCTAATAATCCGAGTAATAACAAGTCCTGAACGGAATTTAAATTATCAAAATGATATACATGAATTAAAAAATATATAAAAATATATATGTAACATGCACCTAATGTTTAAATCACAAATTTCCAAAGCCACTGTACCACTTCGTTTAAATCTTACGCTTTTGACAAAATAATATCTTAACAAGTCTAAAATTACTTATCAAACTTTATTATACGTACTTCAAAATTGTAATATTTTGAAATTTTTTTATATGTACATTATATATATGGTAAGTACACTATGTAAAAATTATTTCTATAAAAAGAGTAAAATTTGAAACTTAACATACTCTTACACCCAAATCTTTATAACTAAGAACTGGTAGCTATATTATTACTTTGCACCAATTATTTTTAATGAGGATAATAAGCAATTTTCAATTCAATCTGTATGTGCTTTTTATATAAAAAAAAGTATGTCTCAGCTTTTTTTTATGCTCATTTTCTATGACAGAATCATGTTGCAAAATTTTCTAATGAATATTTAATATAAAAAAAAATGCATAAAAAGGGTAAAAAAAAAAGAAATTTTTGATGGCATTTCAAAATGAATTTATATAATGTATATCTAAATATAATTAATTTTCTTTTCCTTTTTTTTTTTTTTAGTTTTTTGAATAACTTTAAAATTAAGATGATTTCAGGTTACAACGTTGTATTTTCCTCATCACGAAAATTTTCTTCTTCAAATTTTAATGATATTCAATTTTATTTGAAGCCAATTTGGAAAATATTAACCATAGGCTTTTTGGGCTGTTCTCGAATTATAAATTGAACTTGAATATTCGAATACACCATCATAACTATATTGCACTGTAATTATAGGTCAGTGTTAAAAGAAATATTATTAATCCTATATATGTAGCTTCTCTCCAAAATCGATTATGTAAAATAAAATGAATATTTATTGAAATGGAAATTTATATAGGTAGACGGGAATTAAAATTGTATATGAAAGAATACAGATTTTAAAACGTATGTATGTATGTATTTATATCATTTTTAATAAAGAAAATTATTCAAAATCAAATAACCAGCTTAATAATAAGCCAATAAAAAAGGGTTTAAATTAAAAAACAAATTTATTAAAAGACTGGAAATATTTTTCATCATAAAAAAAAAATTAATATCCTACGGGCATGATGATTGAGTACTTTAATTTATTGGCATAAAATAATTTCGTTATATTCTGTAAGGGTATCTACATATATATTGAAGTTATACCCATTTATAGTTACATGTAACATGTATTATTTTAATTAAGTTCTTTGTTCCAAAAAAAATATAACAAAAAAAAAAATCTATTTTAAAAAAAATTTAGATGTGTAAATTACACAAACCACATGATATTTTAAATGTTTTAATGCATAATAAATTGGATTGTGGTTTTAATTTGGTTAAACCTGACAACAATAATAAAAAAAGGTTCAAGATTATAAATATACTACTTTATAATCATTATTAAATCCAAATATTCATATAATCTGTATGTATGTATAATACATAATTTTCAAGTTTTTGGTATACAGTACAAAAATAATTATAATTTTATATTACAGAAATAGACATAAGAAATTATATTTTGCAAGGATTTAGTAATATAATTTTCAGTTCTATTTTAGGCTATATTTCTTCAAAACTCAAGTAACTAAATTCTAGTAAGAGTAAAGTTAATATTTTACTTACTATTTAGTTTATTTATTTTTGGACTTTTGTGAAGGAACATTTCATAACTGATAGGGTAAAATCTTGTGTCTATACTATCTTCAACTATTGTAATGAATTCAATTAATTCAATCAAAAGTTTATATAATAAATAAAAAATAAACTTACAACGGCGCGGCCTTGTGTTTCTTTAATAATAATTTTTTTTTTATTAAAATATTTTTCTTTCATTTTTATTTCTTTGATGCAATGCATTGTTTGAAATTTACAAAATTTACATTCCTATCAAAGAGATATTATGGAGTTGAACAGTTGTGTTTAAAAGTAAAACATTTTTAATTTTTTATTATAAGTTACATTTCCTTCCAATTAAAAATTGTTTTCTTCCAAATATGTCAGTTTTGAGATGAAGGAAAGACTGTATAATATTTTCTTCGTTTAGAATGCCAAGACATTTATTTAAAAAATCAATTAATATCTATTATTAATTAAATATCTTTCAACTGATATGATTTTACATAAATCAAAGTTAACATTTATTAATCTATCGTTTAATAGTTATCATGCAATTTTCTAGTATTTAACAATGTCAGAAAATTTGGAAAATATTATTCCCAATAAATATTATTGATTTAATTTTGTGGTAAAAACAATTTGTATTTATATGGTTAGTGCCAACTACAATACTTTAATTATTAATGATTCCTAAAATATTTAAAAACCATTATGTAAATTGGATTTAAATGAGTTCTAACCGCAAAACAATTTGCTTAGACAGTCATAAATTTTTATTTGCGGTTTAAAAGTTAATATGTACATACAATATACAATGTCTAATATGTACTTTATGTTTTGAAAAATATTTTTCGTTTTTGCCCTCATATCATATGTGGCACAAAAATACCAGGGAGTAATTAATAAACGTTCAAGTTAATGTTAATATGTTTCATTTGCAACAAAAAAAAAAATATGTATAAGAGTATATATATGTTTATAACATAAAAGATCTTATGTGTTTATGTTCTAGCATAAATAATGAGTTCAATTTTTTATATCTAATGAGCAAAAAAAATAAAAAAATATTTTTTCAAAAACATATTTCAAGTTTTCAAGTAGAAAATATATCATGTTTTTAATATTATATAAAATACATGCATGTGAACAATATACAACATATATGTTGTGAATTTCAAGGACTTCTTTTAATTAAATCATGCCCTTAATCTACATCATTTCTTCGTATCATATTGTTATTAAATAAATCCTTTTTCTTTTATGGTAAGTGAATAAAAATTAAGTTCACCTTTTTAAGTTTTCTTCTTTATGCTAGAGATAGAGTCGACGTAATTCACGCGCGTGTACGCACGTAAAAAATCAAATTGTATGAAAATGTATGAGACCGGCTATACGCAACGACGTAAAACGTAGCTTACGCGCGTAAAAGTTGAAATATTTTAACTTTCCAAGTATTTTACGCCGTACATTGTGGAAATCATTTGTTTATAATTGTGTTGTTTATTTTGTTGTAATTAGAAAAAAAAATTGTGTTGTTTATTTTGTTGTATTTAGAAAAAAAAAATTTTACAAACAAATAATTATTTAATAAAATAAAAAAGTTCATAAATATAATTATATTCAAAAATAAAAATTAAATAATTATTTATTGCAAATTTATTAAAATTTTTTATGTTTTATTAAGTTCTGGTCATCTTTTCTTTATCGAATCCCTTGAAAATATTTAAATTAAAAACGCAAAATCAATTTAAAATATTTAAAAATATATACATAAATAAATGTATGTTGTTAAAATATACTTCAAAAATATAAAACATAAAAACCATTTAGAAAATATTCAGTGATGTTTATTTTATGTTTTTTGCGGAAATTTAATTTCTTCAAAAAAAAAAAAAAACTTTTCTTAACTTTTATGAATTTTCTTATTTTATTTATCATATTATTTAAGTGAAATAAATTCGTTCGTCTTTATGGCTTAAAGTTTTATAAATAATATTGGCATAATAATGCAAAAAAAAAAACAGAAATGAATTTGATTTAAATGATTATGATTTTTATGTTATTAAGTAAGTATTTTTCTTACTAACATAAACATTGCTGTTAAACTTGATTGGCTTCAAACTAATATTTCTTTCTTATATCATTTAGCTTGAGTTAGAACCAAATCAGTGATATTATCGCAAACTGATACAAAAGGCTAACTTTTCAAAAGATTACACTCATTTTTAACTTTTTAGCCCGCTTTCCTTCAAAAAAAAAAAAGAATAAACAGACTATATGTTTTAATTTTCCGACTGGGGTCTGAAAAAATGCGGGTTTCCATGAAAATTGCTACCTGAGAAGATATTGATTGAACAAACCGAAAATAATGTTTAGCAGTTTGGCTCTGTTTGTATTATTATAAAAATTGAATAGTATATAATTATATTTATATGAATTTCCACAGCTGCTGTGTATATTTAATAACAGATTTTTGATTCAACCTGGTAATTAGTTTTATCCTTGTTTTTTTTTGAAATATTCATATCACGGTCATATCACGAGAAAAATTAGTATAATCTTTTTTTTCAAATCTAAATAGTCTCATTAAAGGAAAATATTAAAATATAATTACAATAAATTGAGCCCATTACTTTGACTCCCTGTAGCTTTAAAAAAAAAAAATTATTTTTGCTGATAACAAAAAAAAAGAAAGTTATTCAACGAACGAAAACAGATGTACATATTTGTTACAATTATTATTATTTTTTTTTTGTTTTTCATAGAAAATATGAATTTGAGAAGTTTATTTAAAAAAACAAAACAAAAAATTTTCATATTTTTATTCTATTTTCATATTTTTTTCTTTTTGCGTTTTCTCTTTTCAGGAATTTGACCATCATCCAAATATATTTGGTTCGTTATTAAATTCATCCCCAACAAGTAAGAAAAATATTATTTAAGCTTTTAATATACCTATTCATAAAAAAAAACCAGCAGGAATTTTATAAAAACAAAAATTCTAAAGAATTTTGCAGAAATAAGTCAATTACAAAATTTTGTTAAGTTTGATAAGGATCGGAATTAATTTTACCAGAAACCTTCATGTTTTTTCAAACAATATCGAGCGAACCTTTATATTATGTATTTACGTAGTAAATATTTGTCAAATTAAGCTGATAATAATTGCTTCTTTGGAAATAGGTAATCATAATTGGAACTGTCAATTCCAAAACTCCCAATTAATTAACCTAAACCTATAATAGATTTTTTTATTAAAAGATTATAATTTTTTTTAAAATTCTAAGGACTTCCAATAAGTTAAGAACATTGCCTGAATTTTATAATACCTATTAAATCTACGTAACAAATGTTAATATTTTCCATTTACTTGTGAGTGTGTCAAATTTATGACAAACTGAAATTTTTTTTGTATCACTAGTACAAATAAATTTGCAGTAATATAAAAGATTAATAATCGCGTACCTTAGAAATGTATTATCAACGGCCAACCTTTTAATTGCCAAAAAAAAAAAAGAATTTAATCATGGAACATTTCGCTTAACTAGAGTCAATGAAAATATTTTTAATTTAATTTCAAGAAAAAAAAAAAATACTTAATTTCTTTGGAAAATTTTATTTTTTTTTTTAATATCACATAAATATGTAAATTTTATTTCTATAATAGGAATTTTCATTTTTTTTTTTTCAACAAAATTTTTTATTTAAAAACTTTTTTTTAACAATTTATCTATTTTTTTTTTTCCCACTTTTATTGCATAATAATCCAGCAGAACAAATGTTAGCCACTCATTCAAGCAAATTGTTGAAAAATGGTTCAACAACAACAACAAAACGTAAATTATTAAACTGTGGCAGTTGTATTGGAAGCATTATGAATGGTTCTGCTTGTTCATTAGGCACCAACAATAGTAATAGTAATAATAATAATAATAATAACAATAATAATAGTGGTTGTTCAATGTTTTCATCATCAACAGCATCGACAAAGAACACCACTGTAGCACCAGTAACATCTGGCAATAATATAATTAAGAAAAGTTCAAATATAACATCAACAATAATTGCGAAAAAAGAAAAATTTTGGAAATATTTAGAAGAAGAAAAATGGAAAAATAGTAATTTAGGAGAAACGACCAATTGTGAAACAAATGGGTAAGTGTAGTTTGTTTTGTTTCAATTTGTTTACATTTTTGTTTATAAAGTCGAAAAGGATATGATATGTTTAATTCAAATTAGTTTCGTTGTACAGTAAAATGTTTCTTTCATCCAAAATTAACAGTATTATAGAACATCATAGATCATAGTATATCATAGTAGATCATAGTAGATGATAAAATTAAATCTAAATTTAAGAAAAATTACGTATCATTTATTTGAGGGGTTCAGTTTCAAAGTAATGACTTGTAAAAATCTTAAGATCATATGTTTCATTATTAACAAAAAATCATCATCTTTTGAAATTTGCTATAAGAAGTTAGGGATTGCAATCATTTATGGACTAAGTTGATACATTTTTCAATTGTACCCACTTCTAAAAAATATTATTTAAATATAAAATTAAAAAATTTAACATTCAATTTTTTTTTCTTTCTTCTACGAAAATAAATATAAAATAATCAACATCAAACAACGTGTTTACATTATCTGGCAAACTCAAATTTAGTATCTTTGACCAATTAATATAAATTCCTAAAAATATCGTCCTTTGAAGACACTTAACTATTTGAATTTTTATTTTTACTAATGAATCATGAATTTACGGTATTTTTTTCAACACTTAGGTAATTTACATAGTTCATGTGAAAAAAGCTTAACAAGGATTTGCAAAGCTTTTTAAAACTCTTAATGATTTACATAGGGATACAAATGATCTTCAGGCTATAGACATAGTATGTCTTTTTTTTTGTTTCAAAAGAAAACCTATACTATACATTCATAGTTATAACTTACTTTATTAACATTATATGTATAATATTTATGTGTTTGATGTATTAGAAAATTATGCTAATGGAATGCATATAAATGTTAAAATTTATCATCAAATTTTATTTTTTTTCTGAAACAATATTACATAAAATATTCTTCAAAGCTCTTAGCTTTAACATGTTACAGAAAAGAATCTGTTTCGTAGAAGTATTGATATTATATGTACATTTATTTTGTTTTCTTTAAATTGAAAATTTATGTATTTTATTATTATTTTCTTAAGTTTTTTTTTTTTTTTTTTGGAAAATAAAAACAAAATAAACAGAAAATAGCTCTGAACAGGTTTTTTTGATGAAGAAATTTATTCAGTTTATTTTTTTATTATTATTTTTTGTTTTTTTTTTAATATTATATTTATTTTTAAGGTACATATATGTTATTTTATGTATGATGGATCGGATGAAATTTTTGAATAAAAATGCTATAATAACAAATTAATAATTACTTTATTAAAAAGTCAAATCATTTTTATATTCCGTCAAGATTTTTATATATATTTTATTTAACATGAAAAAGATTTATGTTAATAAATTTTTGTTGACATATTCTATAAAAAGATATAGTAGGTACTCGAATATGTAATGTATATAATCAAATGAAAATTCGTTATTCTGCGAAAGTTTTGTTATTTTAAGAATATGAAAAAAAAAAAAAGAGGAAGTTGTATAAGAATAGAAACTAAGTGATGAATGTTTTGAATAGTTTTAACATTTATTTGTTGATTTGTTTTATATTTTAATAAAATTTTTTCTTGCAGAATTTATAGAAGTTTTATATAGTTTTCATTAAGAGAAATTAAACTTTTTCAGTTCCAATTTAGAAAATTTGGCAGCATAACTTTTATAATACTTCCAAAATTCAGGATTGGCTTTAAAATGGAGAAAATTTTTTTCCAAATTTAAAAAATAATAATAATTTGTAAAGTATATATATTTGTATAAGTTTTGACTTATTTATGTATGTGTTAATTCATGTTTATTATATTTTATGTGTTAGAAAAATTAGTTCAAATCTCCCCTGTTTTATTTTTAAGTATAATTTAGAAATATTTTTATTCTGACTAATGATTTTGTGTTCAACTCCGTGGTTCCAAACATCCAGATGGAGCTTTCTTTATTTTCAATAACTTTATTTACGTAATTATTTCATTATCGCGAAAATATACTATTGGCCATTTAAGTATTTATGATTATTTTTTACCTTCGTCTATTTTTAAAATAATTAATTTCATTCAACATCCATAAAATTATTTAAAAAGATTGATGCAGAACAATATTTTAACCTCTTTTTTGTTCATTTTTGCAGATAATTATCGGAAAATTAACTTGTCTCCAGGCTTAATTTATTAATAGCTTTTTGTTTGCTTTTTCTTAGTAACAAACAACCCATAACACTTTATTGCCTTTTTATTATTATTATATTTTTTAACATTTCAACAGAATACGCCAAAAATTTTGATGACTTTCTTCTCTAGACAATTTATTATACCTACACATATTATATAGTCAGAAGGAATTATATATGTGACAACATTCACGCACAATCTAAGAGTAATCTTGAGCAATCTAATAACAAATTAGAAACACGTATAAAACAAAATTAATTTACTTTTATGACCTTATTTTTATTAAGTGCAATAAATTTCATTACAAAATGAACAAATCCTATGTTGACAGTGTTAATGCTGTCTAAAAGACAAACTGAATCAGATAAAAGCTTTGAAAAATAAAACAAAATATCCGCTTCTAATAGAAGTAAAATAATTATTAATTTTAGTGCGATAGTGTCATAATAGTTATTGTTGCCAAAAAAATAAATTAACTACTGCCACATTTTTAATTACAATTTAAATAACTGAATTAGCCCAGCTATGTTTATCATATTTTAATGGGCAAACCGTATAGCGAGGAAAATTATAATGTTATTATTTATCGATTTTTAGAAAAACCTCACTTTCAACCAATGAAAAAGATCATTTGAACCTTAGTTCACCAGATTACAAAAAAAAAAAAACAATATTCTTGAGGAAGAATTCTTGATTTCACAGAATAATGTGAGGCAGATATACCTTCCAATTGTGTTCCGATATGTTAACAATTTTATTATTTGTTACTGTTAAGGAACTGGACGAGAAAGTAGTTCGGAAAAAGTTTAAGATTTCTTTTTTTTCACTTTTTAATTGTTATACAATACTTTTTGATTGATATCAGCTGAGTATAAAGAAAAAATACTTGATATATCAAAATCTCTATGAATCCTACAATTAAAATTTTCTTTTTATATCGATTGCCAATCAAACTAAAATGTTACTTTAATTGTATTTATTATAAGAAAAGGCTATAAACACGTATTATAAAAAATTATATACGCATTTCTGTCTTTTATTCATGTTATATTATGTAAAAATGACTTTAATAATAATAATAAGGAAATATTCTCTGTATATATGGAATAAAGATAATAAATCCCACAAAAATTTTTAGTAATATTTATAATTTTATTTATTTTTTTTTGTTTTTGGCAATAAAATACACTGGCTATGTTTTTTAAACTAAAAAAAAAAAATAAATAAGAAGAAAATAATGTAATGAATATAAGAAAAGAAAATAACATAAAATGAATGTCAAAAAGAAAACCCAACAGTATTATCCTTTTTCATTTTTATCCTACTTGAAAAACAATGATTTATTTTTTTTTTGTTATATATATATATTTTTGTATTTTCGGTCCTTTTAGTATGGATATGTAGAAATAATATCCTTTGTGTACATAATTTTCCATCATATCATATTGCTTTGTTTTTTTTTTTAACAAGTATATTATATTTAATGTACATTTATGTAGTTTATTTTTCTAACAGTCATTCATTTTTCTTATGTTTATTCGATTAATAGACGTTTAATGACTTCATAACCTAAAACAAAAATTTATTAAAAAAAAAAAGAAGAGAACATGCTGGGGCAAAAAAAAAAAGAAGAATAAACTTAATTTAATTTTAATGAATATTAAGTATATAAAATTTTCTACATTATATTGCTATCTATATATATATTGCTGTATCGAAGAAAAATTTTCAAAAAAAAAATTTTTTTTCTTACCTTCTTATAATATTTTTTTAAGAGATAAAAAAAAAAAAAAATTTTTTTTTTATTATTTTTTTTATGACTAAAATAAAAATAATTAATGTGCTTCAATGACTGAAGGACATATTTCAGTGGGAAATTTAAGCACCAATGGAGAGATAAATATTTCAATAATTTCAATGTTTCTTATATACATACATTGTATAAGTATACAATATACAATTTTACTCGTGGTTTAAGCTCAAAGGCATTTCTAAAAATAAAAATACAAAAACAATTTTTATTTGGCTATTCAAATGGTTATTTTAAGTGAATTTGGGTTATTTGATGATATAAACAGAAAATTTTGCCTGCTCATGACAAGTAAACCCTAAATTTGTTATAAAATTCAATGGAAATATCTTATAGTTTTCGGTATTTAAAGAGAATTGACAAAAATTGCGAGTGTTTTCCTGTACGCTATGCAGAAGTAAAACTTCTTTCGTAAATTGAAGGATCAGAGGAATTAAGGGTCATTGGTAGAATAAAATAAGAACATGTAAGACGTAATGTAAAAGTTTTTAAAAATGCAACTACGTAAAATATGTTTCTTGAACTTTATTTAGTTTAAATTTTGTGGTTCTATCGGTATACAAAAATTACTATCGATTGATGTTTTAGACGTAGGTTAATCATCCGGTTGCAAACAGTTTAAAATAACGATGCATTGCAGCATTACATCTACACCGTTTCACTGCTTTGTTTCATAACCCAAAATCTTTCAAGACCTAGAATAATTAATGAATCTACAAATTTTTCAGAGTTTTAATTCTTTTTTATTTTTAAATTCTGTCAGCACTAAGATATTTTATTCTAAAATTTATTATTCTTAAAATATTATAGCCACCCCCTTAAACAATATTATAATAAAACCTGCATTTAATTTTAGGTGAGCAAAAATAAATAAAAAGTAAAAAAAAAAAATTGAATCTTATTATTTAAATTTCAAATGGATCCGTCATTTACATATAATTCTAAAAAAAAAAATAAAATAAATATTATATACTAAGTTAATAATAAGCTTTTTTAACAACTTATTTGTCAGAATTACCTTAAATCAAAAATGTGGGTATATTTATTTTAAAAACATTATTAAAGCATAGATGACAGTTACATGATGGTATCTTTATGTCTTAATTTCAGTTTATTTATTCTTTTTTTTGTTCTCTTTTTTTTTTCTTATTTTTATATTTTGTTTTTTTGTGATCCGGGGTTGAGGATTTACATTACGAGCAAAAAAAAAAAAATGAAAAATTAAAAAACCTTAATCATCGAAATAACGACTTATTTTTGGCATAATTTTTCATATTTTTTTTTTCTACGTATACATACGCCTATGTAGAGATAACGAAAAACTTGAAAATTAGGAAATTTTGAGAAAAAGGTATTTATTATGTAATAACAAAAAAAAAAAAACAAAAATTACATTATCCATGTAATCTTTCATCTTATTTCTTTTAATAACATCCGGAAATGTAAACCATTAAGAAATGTCCGCCAACATTTTTATTTTTCATTTTAAATAAAAATATTGTTTTCCATAAAAAGAAAAATATTTTTTTTTTTTCTTGTTTTTCAGAAATACCCACAATGTATATATTTTAAGATATTTATTTATACAAAATAAAAATAAAAAAACTTTTTCTATACTTCTCTCTAACTAAGAATGATAATAATTGAGTCCATTAGGATTTTAATTTACTTAGAAAATTGGATCATTTTCACATATTTAAGTAGTATGTATACAAAAAAAAATATCTAAGAACTAACAGAAGTAAATGGTGTTTCCTTAAAAAAAAAAGAACAAAAAGAAATAATGAAATTTTATGTTAAGCACTATTATGTTTGAATAACATAAACAAAATGGCAAATTATCCCTCAAGGACTTTTATCAACTTTTTTTTTATTTACTTTGCAGTAAAACGTTAATTTTATAAAAATTTAAATGTTTAACATATGTGAATTATGTGTGTTATCTTTGGTAAATATTCGCATATAATTAATGGGGGTTCTGGTTATGTGTTTCAAATGCATATTTTTATAGGATTTATTACCACAATAAAACCTCGAGTTCGCTTTAATGGAGATTTTATGCCATCATGCACAGCACACTAAAACCAAGTTTATGATTTTAAAAGGCAGAAATCGCAGTTGATGATGGTACAAAGAGTACCGAAAAAAAATTGTACATAATAAATAAAACAAATAACATTGAAATTAAATTCAAAATGCAAATTGAAACGAATATTTAAAGAAATGCTTAATTTTAAATTTTATTAAACTCTTATTCTATATACAATCATTAAAAAATCGTGAAAAAGTGAAATATTCGCTAAAGTAAAAAATTCTGAAACCTTAAAAAAAACAAATATCAAAAACAAAATTAATCAAAAACAAAAATCTTTTTTATACGCATTCAATTAATATTTTATTGTGTGTATTTTCATTAACAAGTGATTTATTAATTTTTTTTTTTTATAATATATACGTTTCCTTAACATTTCAGAATAAATCCAAATAAAATATATAAAAAATATATTTAAAAAATATTTAAGTACATATAAATCTTTTATATCCTTTGTATGACATTATAATATTTAAGAAGACTTTTAGATTATTAAAAACCATCAATTAATGTCATATTATTAATTGAATGTGATTGATAAAAAAATTCCATATTTATTTATGTAATCATGGCATACGCACATAATTATCGTTAATAAGGAAAAAAGCTCCGTGGATTTGAATAAGAGTAGAAAAAATTATGATTTTATAATAAGTTTTTTTTTTCGTTTTCGTTTTATTTGAGATGTTTATTCTTTGTTACAAAATTTTTGAATTTTTTTTTCTTTCTTTCTTTCTTAAAAGTTTCCCTATGGTGTATTTTCTTAATGAAAAATAAATATATACTTTTATAAGTACATTAAACTTTATAACATGATGACTTATATGAATTGTATATTATAAACATATATATATAAGGGTTTTTTTTACATATAAATATTATCAAGAAGAACATATACGACTTGAAAAAAAAAAATACAATTTCAAGTTTTAGATTCCAAAAAGTCTCAGACGTCAAAATATGTACATACATACTTACATATTTTTTGCAAAAGAATAAAACATAATATAATTGTCCTTTTTATTATGAAAATGAAACAAAGAAAAAGTTTCGTTTTTTTTTTTAACTACATACTTGCAAAAAAAAAAATTCTCTGAAGACTTCTTCTTTTATACATATAGTTAGGTACATAATATATACCTAATATGTATTATAATAGTACATAAATGTATAGACGAAAAAAATATCTAAAATTTTTTTTTCTTGTTTGATTTTCTTTATAAAAAAAATAAAAGTTTGTCATAGTACAACACGAGGACTATTAAAATTATACACCTAAAAGTGTTCATATTCGAATAATTAACTTAAAAAACTCTTTTGGGTGTGCGAATTAAATTAAAAGTTTTTTTTTTCCGATTTCTCTTATTATAATTATTATAATTATTACTATATAAATATGAACAGAATCTAAAAAACATCCACTATGATATTGTTATTAAATAGTAGCATTAAGATCGAACTCATACTGATTGGCAAAAACTCTAAATATACGACATTACTTCGTTAAACTTTAAGAGTTAATGCATTTATTGGGATGATAATCTTACAAGGTATATGCAATTGCTTTATGGACCAATTGATCAAGTTTTCATTACGTTATAATGAGGTAGAATAAAGAAAATTTGAAAATTTTATATAAATGCAAAAATTTCCTCAGACATCAAAACTATGATTGTCAAGATTAGATTTAAATAATATTCATATAAATTTTCTCAGCTGATATGTATGGAATAAATCGAGGAAGCAACTCAACTCTGTCAACATATTGTTTTGTTTTCATTTTTCCCGGATTCAATATTTATAATTTCTCAAAGTACTTGCGCTTAAAAAGAACCTATTTCTATCATTGCTATAAAATTTAATAAATTAGTAATTTTGGTGGAAATAAATTTTCTGATGCACCCCCAACAAAAAAAAATTAAATAAATTACCCCTTTTTTGATTTGGTAATCTAAAAATAGGCATTTACATTTTTCCTTTTTATTTTACTTTTATTTCAATTGTTGTGTGACTTTAAAACAAATCACAAAAACAAAAAAAAATTTCGATTCATTTTCTGATGTTACTGAAAAACTGAAAAAAAAATATGAATATTTTATTTTCGAGAAGAGATAAATATAAATTTTTTGTTTTAGCAGGATGTTTAATTCTAAGATAGCTTCCTTTTGAACTTCTTTTGAATTACTTATCACTGTTTTTGATTATAAATTCATGATATTTTTCTATTGTTGTTATTTTCATATATTTTCCATTTTTCCAAAAAAAAAAAAAATTGTATATAAATAAAAATAAATAAAATAAAAATAAACATAACTACATCTTGTATAACGAATATTTTTATTTTTATGTATAAAATTTATTTTTTTTTTTTTTGAAGAAAATCACAGATTTTTTTTTTAACAATTTTCTTCATATTCTTCTCTATGAAAATATAATGTAAGAAAAATGTAATAAAAATCAGAAAAATCTTAACATTTTATATACACATAACATAACAATTTGACCTTTTTATTATTTTGTGAAGAAAGAGAGCACCAAAAAAAGAAGGATTCAAGTTTTTTTCGGTTCTTTTTTTTTTGCTCCTTTTTTCTAGATGTGTGTCCCTCTGGAAAAATGTCTTTCTTCGGATATTATTGTTATAATAATAATAATAATAATAATAATGTAAACCTACGTCTTATATGATTTATTTTATATATATACAAATAGCATAGAAAAACTTAAATGGTCTGCTCATTCTAAGTAGGTATCCGAGAAATTATTTTTTTTCTCTTTCGCCTACATATTCATAAAGAAAATTTAAGAGCTTTTTATTTATTTATATTTTCATAAATTGAATTTTAGTAAAAAAATTTTAAATAAAAGTTAGATACAAGTATATTTTTTTGTTTAAGAAATAATGTGTTCAGTTAAAGTACCAGAACTTTCAATTTTTTTGTATAAAATTTAAAAATTTTAAATTTTTCGACTTGTTAACAAATTGGAAACTTTTAAATGATGATAACTTTCAAACTAATTATCCGATTTCGATTGGATCCAAATCAAAATAAAGTGCAATGCTGTTCATTAAACCATTTCAATTGTTTGGCGCAGTATTATTATGTTGTAAACATTAAGTTTCAAAAATATAATTGTGCAGGTAATGGTTAAAAATCTGTTTTTGTCATAATTTTTATTTTTTTAAAAAAATTTTCACACATTTATTTTTAATAAATTATTGCACAAACCCACTTACGCAACGGATAGATTTTTTATATGTGCTATTATCTATTATGGTGTATAAAATTATATTTTGGGCTAAAAAATAAAAATAATAATAAATCCGATGAGGTGTTAAAGAAAAAAAAATAATAATAAAATTTTATCAGGTCTTATTAATGTTAAAAAAAATATTTTGAATGGATAATAGCACTGCATTGCTGTTTTCAAAATAACAAGGTTAATCTAATATATTTCAGGAACAATTTTCTTATTTTGTGGTTATAACGACAAACAATGGAAAAACACAGTTTTATGATTTTGATTCTAAAGTTTTTTGCTTACGAATATTATAAAGAAAAATGTTCATGTAAAGAATAAGCAAACTTCACTATTAAATGAGAAGTAAAATCATTAGAAAAGATTTTATTCCAACTCTTACATTTATATTTATTTAATTTTGCTTGCATTTTTATGTGCAAAATATCTGCACCGAATATTTTTTTTGCTCAGATAAATCTGTTATTTAATCCAGCAAAATAACAACGTCTTCTATATACTTATTTATTTCTTGGAATTGTCCAATTTACCTTCATATCTTATAGTATTTATTCTTTCTCAGCTTTCCCTTGTGATTGAATTTTTATATTTACATTCATAAAAAATAAGATAATAAAATTTGGTGTGGAAATAATTAAAATACTTGGACACAAATTAACAAACCTATCAACGGGCCAACAGGGCTTAATGCCAGGGAATCTGGGCATTCGCAACCCGCTACAACCTAACCTAATAAGCCCATGAACAATGATACTGTCTGAGAAAGCAAACATGTGCAATTAAGTGCATGCTTTTGGATAACATTTAATGGCTCTAAAAAAATATTTAGACTTTCAGAAGAGAATATTAAACCCTTATGCTATAAGTTATAACTAAATATATCTAAAACTGGTTCGTAAATAGGTTTTTTACAAACTAATAAATAACATATCATTCATTTCCAGCTGTGAATTTTTTTTTCAATATTTTTCCAACAAAAATATTTTCATATCTTTAAAACAATATCGTTAGAATAGCAACATTATACAACTATGCTAAATATCTTTCTTTTCAATGTTTAACAATTTAAAACAATTTCAAAAATCCTTATCAAAGCATAATATTCAATTTCATTAAATTTTTCATTATATAAAACAGTACTATATCTTCCATATAATATATGCATAATTTTAAAGAGATTGCTTAATTCATTCTAAAACACCAAATGCATACACAATGATAATAATAGCAAATTAATTATAGAGCATTAAAAATTGTTTTTATATTAAATTCTATACATTGCAATATAAAACGAGGAATTGAATTTTAGGAATTCCATTTTTTGTATGTTGTTGCATACTTTATCTTAAAAATTTGAATTAACATAATAAAATGTCATAAGCACAAAATACCAAAATATTTTTAAAATTATTATGTGAGAGGAAAAAAAACTTTATAATATTATTAGTAGATATTCTTGAACAGTGAAAAAGGAATGGAATTTCTGAGAAACATGTATGTTTAATATCCAAATAGATACGTTTTACTTTTCTATATGTACCGTGAAATGCATCGTATATCGTCTGCTGAGAAATGAAACAACGTATGACATTTATACGTCATTATTTGACAATAGCACCATTCGATTCCTCTTACTCGATTTTATAAGTACAACTACTTTGCAATATTCTTAATGTTGATTAAAATGTGTTTTTCAGATGAAAATTGTACGCTACTTGATATTTTTTCATACGTTTTTTTTAATTTTCAAATCTTTAAATTCAAATTACTCGAAACTATACTTTTCATTATACGTTGTTTCATTTCTGAGCAGGCGATATGTACTATTCAGTTTATAGTTAGTAAACTTTACACAAAAAATAACTTTACTAGATATAATTACAATGAAAATAGATAATAAATTTTAATTAGAACTTGATAATTTGTTGAAACATTGAAATCCTATATCAATAATAAATATTAATTATTGTAGTGACACGATAAAAATGTAAAAATATTCGTACAATTAAAACACATTTGCGGAATAATATTTCAACAAAGCTATCATTTACAATTTATGGCATTGAATAAAATTATAAACGAACAAAGTAATCAATTCATTGATTACATACATTGACATATATTTAGTATTATTAAAATAATTAACGTAATGCATTATTATTGAATTGATAGTGTGATCCTATAAAATTTCGCCTTCGAGAAACTCTTATAACTCTTACAATTTAAAGTAGGGATTATTAAAGTTGTTTAAATTAAAAATTAACTCATTTTTGACGATTATTATCAAAATGTTATCCATTTATGTTAAACGAATAAAAATATAAGTATATATTGTATTTATTTGACAACATCAGTTGTGAAAACTCTTCATTTAAGTTTACTAAAATAATAGAAGTACCTATGTAATTGACTATTATAATTGAAAAACCATTAATTTAGTTCTTTTGGTAATAAATTTTTTTGACATTTTTATTTGTAATTTTTTTAATTAATAAATATCCACATGAAATTTGAAATTTTCTCTTATTTATTGGAAATTGGTTTTTCAAATTCTGAAAATAAATTACAATTGGTTAAAGTTTTTTTTGGTATACCATAATAATAATTATTAAGACGAATAAAACAGTGTGTTTTTAGGATTAATTTTTTTTCTATACAGCAATTACGATTGGTTATTAAAATTTTTATTTTGATATTAAGCCAAGTTTTTCAGCTTGAATAAAAATTATTAGTTTATCTTCTGGCACCAGAAGATGTCAGAAATCATAATTTCTAATGATCTCAAAATATTTGAAAAAGATATATCTATCTTAGATTGAAATTAAGCTTTTCTTACATAATCATTTTATATTTCAGAGCTGAAGAGTCATCAACCAGTTTTTCTACCCAAAATAATACAGTGAATAGTAAAACAACTCTAAAAATTGGTAGCAACTATCAAAATCCAATAAATAGCATTGAACTTTATCGTGAGGCAGCTGAATTATTAGGACTTTCGTGTACACTTTGTGATAATTGTCGTTGCATAGATTGTCAGGTAAAATAAAAACAAAATCCAATTAAAATTATTCAGTTTTGTGACAGACAAACTGAAAATAAAAAATATAAATTCCAATTCAATCATAAAATTGGAAATTAAATTATTGCATCCTTTTTATCCGTTTTGTTTTAACATTTTTTTTTTTCTTTATTCCTATTTTCTTGCAGAGTAACTATTTTGAATGTGATGATTCCGATAGTTCAGAAATTGAAAATTTCGATGAATTCAACAATTTCAGTATTAATGAATCAATCAATAATTTACTATTGAAAAATTCTTTACGATAATAATGAAACAATAAAAAATAAACTATATATACAATAATTTGATTCTGATATTAAGGTAGGTACAAAAAAAAAAACAAATTGTATGCCATAGGCATGAACATAGATATTTTTTGTTAAATTAAAATATAGAATTGAAACTTATTCCAAGAACAATTTCACTTTATATTATGTTCAATTAATAACAAAAGTTTTACAATTAACAGGAGCTTAAGAGAGACAGATGAATGAGTTTCTGTTCCATATAAAAAGTTCTCATCAAAACATAAATTTAAACATTCATTTAATTATTTTTTTTGTATCTTCAAATTCGTGGAAAAAACCATTTAATAAAATTTTGTTTATAGAAAAATATATGTATGTATACATTGAAATTTATAAATTTATTTTTGGAAATTTAGTCAATTTACTGCTTTTTCGCGCCAAAATGATCAAAGCTTTTCTTTGAAGAATATCTGAATGGTTGGGGCAAGAAATTAGTTCCAAAATAAATAAATAAAAAAAAAAATATGTTGACAAATAAAAAAAAACAAATTGTTTTGCTAAATTAAATATGAAAAATAAATCCTCTTTTGCCAAAAAAAAAAAATAAATAAAAATATATACACATATTTTGTACATATTCGTAAATACTAAAATATACATAAATTTATTCTCGCTAATATTTAAAAAAAAAAAAAAAAAAATAGGAAATTGCAAAGAGAATTCATAATAATTTTTTTTGTGGGTTTTATTATTATTGGAAATTGTAATTTCATCCGTTTTCAAATATTTTATTCATGAAGGGGAAAATCTAAAATTCTATTAAATTTTCGTTCATTTTCTTCTTTTTTTTTTTGCTAAATTTACGATTTTTTCATTTTTCAGATAAATTAAGAATACAAGAAAGAAGAGAGAAAAATATATAAAAAATGTTTTCAGACTACCACCTTTTCATTGAAATTATACATACCAAAAATTACAAAACGTTTATTTATTAAGAAATATTATGCGTTCTTAATAGATATAAATTTTAAATTTATGCTATCTGACAGGGGTAAAGATTTAAAAAGATGGCTGTGAATTACCACAAAAAAAATTAGGTTCAAAAGCCAAATTAATATCTAATAACTCGACCATAAATGCATAGCAAATGAATTGTAATGGAAGTTGCTACTTAAAAATTATTTATATTTAAATTTTTTTCTAGAGAAGAATAAATTACAAATGTACCTACTATTAAAAATTTTAAAACTAAGAATTTTTTTTTTTCCTTGCTATGAAAAATAGCTAATCTTGCTAAAGTCATCTCTAAGCTCCTTTATATAGTAAGTTATACACAGAAATTTTAGTTTCGGCAACTATTTGTTTTTCCTGGGTATTATATTTATTTTAACATAAAAGGAAATTCTTCATTAACGTCTTAACATCAATGTTATTATTATTATTATTATTATTGTTAACGTTATACCATTGATGACAATGAAAATATCTTCAAATTGAATGAATTTAACTAATGAATGTTTTCACTCTCTCTTTCTGTTTAAAAGATAACAAAAAAGAAGAATCGTTATTAGGTATATAGGTTTAAAATAAAAATTTACGTGCAAAAAAACAAAAAAAAAAAAAAAAAGGTTCCAAAGAAAAATTATCACAAATATATATTTTGAAATTCAGTAATTTATTGAATTTATCTTTATCGAGTAAAAAATCAGTCTCAAATTTAAAATTGGTAATTTATTTTTGCGAATCATTGATTTATTTATCAATGGCTTGGAATAAAATACATTATGTATACATTTTTATTAAAAATAACAATTTTTCATTCTTAAAACGAAGATTACCTCCTCATCATTTTTATTTTTATTTTTTTTGTTTTTTTTTCTGTTATATTTTCTTGAATATAATCCTACAAAAAAAAAAAACAAAATTGTGTGATAATTTTTCTGCAAAGCTTTCAATCAAAGTTTACAAAAATAAAATAAATAAAATAAAATTGTGTCTCCATCATCCACAAGAGAAGAAAAAAATTATTGCTGCGTATCATTAACGCATAATATATGATAAATGTATTTATTTTTTAAATGGGTTTACTTTCTTTTTTTTTTGTAGATGAAATTTTTATTCATACATATATATGCAAAAATTCAAATTAACTGAATATAGGAAAAAAACAACCGAGGTAGAAAGATATTTGACCTGAAAAGAGTTCTATAGGTAGATTTTAAAATGAGCTCCAAAGTTTATCTTTAACTTAATTTTTTAGCGTTTGAGAAAGGTTATAGTCAACCTAACTGCGAACCAACAACTTTGAGCTATTATGTTATATATGTTATAATATAAGACTGTAAGACACTTGTTCTGTTGAACTGTACAAAATTTTCATATTTCTATTTTACTTATCCCTAAGTTATTTTTCAATTATTCAAATTTTTATCTTTTATTAAAAATATTATTTTCATTATGAACATAAAATTTAATTTTATTATTTAAGTTTTAAAATTCGAAAATTACTACATTAAAATCTAATAAGTATATATCGCCAATGTGATGTAATAATAATTAAGACCCAATAAAAATTCAGCTAATTGATATATTTATATATTTTTTTATCTATCTTAGTTGCCTCAAAGGTTAATTACTATATTTATGTTTTTCTGTGGTAGCTTTAAAACAACAATGAGCATTAGCCAAATTTTTTGGTGTGGATTAACAACAACAAAAAAATTAAAAAATTTTCCGCTGTAAGGATAAAACAAAAAACTAATTTCCTTTATATACTTTATTTTTGTTGCCATTCACATTGAAATTATCGCTTTCTGCCATAACCATCTGAAAAATATTAAATTTTCATTTTAAAATAAAAATAATAATAATAATAATAATTACAAACCTCAAAGTATGAAAATAAAATCTATATTTATGTAAATAGAAATAATTTTCGTAAAATTCATTCAGAAAATCCATTAAATAAAATTTGCTTCTACTCAATTTTTAAATTGGTTGCTGGTTACTGAATTTTTGATTCATAATAAACTCCATTTAAAAATAAAAGAAAAAATTGCGATTCCCTTTTTATGTTGAATTTTTTGTTGTCTTTACCATTATATAATATACATTTGAAGTCTTAAAGGATAGGTTCACGCTTCATTTAGTTGATTATTCAAGACTTTGTAAATTAAAGATTTCTTACAAAAGCCAAGCACAATTTTTTCTTTGTTAAATGTTAACCGATCATAATACTTTTAGTTCAAAAATGAATTACTTGGCCATCGTACCATGATCGTTATAGTATATGTAGTTAAATCCCAGAAAATTTTCTAACCTCCAATACGATCAAACAAACTTATTAAATAGTAGGTAGCATGACATAACAAACTATTCATAACATAATAATTGCTTCTCATTCTTTTATTATTTTTATGATCTGTCACTGTTTATCATATTATTCCAGCTTTATATTTTAACATTTTATTATTATGACTTTTATTAAATATCTACTTTAAGAATTGTTTCAAAAAATAGAAACACGTTCTTTTAATCAAAAAATATGAAATACACAAATGAATACATTTTTGAGATATTATAAACAAAGTTAGTATAGATACATACATATATACATTTTGAATATTCTCGCTGTAGTGAACGTGTTATGTGGTTTTATCAAAATTTTTTTAAAAAACATAAATTTATATCTAAATAATAATTGAAAATGTAAATTTTCATTTTCATATTATTATAAAAATAAATATTATGAAAATTTGCTGCGAAAATATGTTTTAATATATAAAAATGTTAACATATTTATTTATTTTTTTTTTTTTAAATTTGGTTAAAAAGTCAGAAGTGTATATACATTTAGAAGTTTTCTAATATAATAATAAAAATGAAAATTTAATTTAAAAAAAAAGAAAATAAAATGTATTATTTTTTTTTATAAACTTCTGATCAGATTATTTAATATATTTATGTATGTATTTTAAAATTTTGTATTCAAATCCCAAAAACTCATAAAATTTTCTATTGAGGTCACCATAATACCAAAAATTTAAATGACGATGGAGAAAATATTGTTTGGCTATTAAAATATATTTCAATACGTTTTAAATAGATCGATGTGCATAGATATATGTACATTTATATAGATTTACACATAACATAAGTACCGATTTTACATATTATATAATATGTACCGATTGTATAATTTATACATAAATAACTCTGCGGGTTTATATTAAAAATAAAAAACTCTGTCCACAAAATATTTTATAATAATTTTTTATTTGCATACATTAATTTATAAATTTATATGATTATCTTTACTAATTGAGCAAGAACAAAATATATCATAAAAAATATTTGTTTTCTTAAGCTTATATTTTCAATAAAATATAACATTTCAAATATGTTATAAATTTAATCAGAAATCAAAATTTATGAATTCACTTCACTATTATGTCCTGACAAACGTTTTATTACTTCATATCTATTTAAGTAAAACAATACATATAACATAAAAATATGAAAAGAAATTCATAAGAGATTTAAGTATTTTTTTTTTCTAAATAAATTTGGCAGAAGGAAGTGGGTTTTTTTTCAAAGTTTTATACTTATAGCAAGTTGGGAAGCTTCATACAAAAATTTTATGAATCATCCTTAAATTTTGTCAAAGTAACAAAAAACTTTTCTTCTATTTTTCAACAAATATTTCTTTTTCGGGAATTTTATAATCGTTGCATTTTAATATATACGTTGTTTTATTATATATATACAGAGAATATTCGCTATAAACATAAATATAATTTTAAATTAGTTAAAAAAAAATTAATTAGACTACATATTATTAAATTGAATTTATGACCCACATAAATAACAAAAATTAATTAGTTATATGTTTAATGTATTGCAAAAAGTATATTCAGCCAGCCAGCTAGCCTCATAATATCGAATTTTTTTTAAAAAAAATCATTAAAACATTAATTAATATAATTGTTGACATTTTTATTTCTCTCTATTAATATAAAAATTCTGAATTTGACATAAATTTATATAACTAAGCTTTGCTATATCTCGATTTCAATAGAAATTTTCCTATAAAATGGTTATAATAAAAAAAATACAATTACACTATGTATTATATATTATTTATTCATCATCATCATTATTTTCTATAGAGAAATATGAAAACTCACTGAATATTGTATGCATGTATATAATATTTGTTCGAATACAACACATTACCAAAATGAGGAGAAATGATTCGTTAATTTATTCAATTTCCTTTCAAAATAAATATTATGACAAGGGCTTTTTGGATTCCTTAAACTGTATTTCATCAAATCAAGATATAGTTCTGTGAAAAACAAACTTTAGTATTCTTATATATTTTACTGGTCATCTAAATGAAATTATGACAAAACTTTGCAGAATATATATTTTCTTATATAAAAATGACATATTAAATTTTAGACAATTCAATTTAAACTATATTATATCTTAAGCTGAAATCCTTGAATATTTTCCTGGAGCGGTGTATGTATATAAATTAGTTGAGTTTAAATTTAGATTTTAGCAACATCTATTTCGTCTTAGAAAAAAATATTGAAAAGTGAAAAAAGACATTTAATTTTTTTTTACCATAAATAAAATTAATATTTTATTTACATACTCGGGAGAATTAATTATTACACAATGGTATTGTTTATTATTATAAATAATAAACAAGTAACTATTGTGTTTGAACTGATAACATTGATAGTAAAAAATATATTTATTTATTTAAAATATTCATATCAGACATTGTATCTTATACATTGTATACCAAAAATTAAACAATTAACTTTTTATGCAATCAAAATATTCACACAGATCTAGATGTAAAACATATTTCCATATAGTACATATGTATTTTAATCCTATATAATTTACACATTAATTTGTAAGTAGAAATTTAAATTCATATATATTTTTGCAGAGACCATATCTTCTAAATAAATATTATTAGGACAAAAAAAATATTTTTTACGTACATACATAATTTTATTAATGAAAAGGAAAACTGCAAGAGTTGTTAAACCAAAATTATAATTTTATTTCGAATTTATTTCGAATATTCAATAGAAAATTTTATTAAAAAAGAGCACTTTTATTTAAGAAGTGTGTATTTTATTGGTTAAATAGTTCCGAGGATAGTAACACTGAAAACAGTCCTTTGAAATGTAGCACGAATGGTTACCGTATAACAACCCAATTTCATGTATTAAGTACATACACACACAACAAGATAAAAACATAATATAATCTCATTGTTATTATATGATTCTTGATTAAACATATTATTGAATAATTTTCATTTTAATTTTATAATAATATCGCTGCAGTTAGCGTAGTTAATTTTATATATATATATATGTATACATTTATATGTTTTAATATCTTTTCATTAAATTAAATTCTTTATTTAATAAGGGAGAAAAATATAATGTTTTCTTTTTTAATTTAATTTAATAAATTCTAAGTAAAATAGACGATTATAATTTACATAATGAAATAAATCTATATTTTAGATTTTTAAAGTAGGTTGGGTTGAATGGCAGTAATAAATAATTTTGAAATTAAATTTGGTTTATTTCCAACATATGCATAGTTTCATATATCATCGTAAAATAGAATAAACACTTTTATTTCTATTTAGGGAAATATCTAGACGTTTATTATAATCTATATATTATTAAGGTTTAACTTATTTTCATTTAAAAGCTTATAACGCTTTAAAGATACTTAATACTCGACACCTTTATTTTTCTTTTGATCTTTGTTTCTTTTGAATGTTTTTCTTCGGATTTTTTTAAGTGATTCTAATTTTTCATAGTTCATAGTTATTGAGTTGGTTTTACTATTTCTCAAAATTTGATATTTTACTAAATAATTTTGCATTTTAGACTTAGCCGTTATTTTTAAAATCCACACGAATTGTAAAATAAACTGATCAAAAAGTTAATAATTATTGTTCTCACCGTTGTTGACTAATGAATATTTTTTGCAGTAGACAATGTCAAACATTTAATTATGTTTTTTTAATATTCTCTTTTTCGTTTGGTTCTAACAATATTTTCATTTAATTTCAAGCAAAGAATAAAATTTCTTTTAAATTCATATAATAACGAATAATTTTTTTTCTTAAATATTTTTATTCAAAAAAAAATAAAAGATTCAAATAATTAATTATTCATATATTATTTTGAGTTTTCATTCATTTATTTATGTATATACTATTTCAATAATTAGCCACTGAATTTGCTTTACCCCAATTTGCTTCATATATAATAATTTGCACAAAATAATATGACGAGTAAATTTTTATGTAAAACAACGTCAATTTGGAAAAATAAACAAATGAGTGCTTTAAAAACTTTTTGATTAGCTTTTAGTATGGAAATTTTTGTAAAATAAAATTACCAAAATTGTTTACAATATTATTTACCAAAGTTTTAAATTTTTATTATAGATTCTTTTCTGTGCAGTAAAATTTTTAAATTATTCCATAACTTTTATTTTAAAAATTAACTTAATTTTATATGAAAGAGGTGTCTACTACCTATCTATTATAAATTATTATTATCGTTAAAAGTTTCTAGCTAACAAAAAAAATTATTTTGCAAATATAAAATTTTGTCAACGTACAGGAAAATTTGTGCTTTTTAATTTAGTGCTCGACATTCTACACCTCTACTCAGTATACACGTACAGTTTTTGAAAAAGACTCTGTGTTTTGTGAAATTATATTTATTATTTAAATTAAACTTTAACACTTATTTCAAACGAAATAATTATAATAAGTTAAGTTTTCGTTGATGGTTAAGCTACAACAGGGCTGGTGGTTAACAAACTTTCATTTTAATTATAGCAACCTTTTTACAAGTGATTCTAGGAGTCTTTAATTAGCAAATATTTTGATAGTTCAGTATATAGGATCATTGCATTTTGACTAGATTAAATATATCGCAAAAAAAAACAAATTAACCGTGATTTATGATTTTCACTTTTTTGACAAAACTATCAATGTTAAATCGCGTATAATTTTATAACTTTAATTATTTTCTTTTAAAGTTTCAAAGGTACGAAAATTTTCTTATGGATCATCAAGTTTAAATTTGAAAACTTACGCCAAAATGTCAGTCAGAATAAATATCTTCGAAAACAATTTAGAAAAGTCAATATATGTATAATAGGTACATAAGTTTTCTAGATAAACTTTGTCTTTGAATCACATATTATATTATAATTGCTGTAATGGTGTCAAATTATGTCAACGACAGTAATAATTGTAACTTTTTTAATTTATTAAAATTATTTCAAAACCATCCTAATGAAATTTTAAATTCAATGAACTTTGAAAAACGTAACAAAATCATAACTTTAGTTAAAATGAAAAGTACAAAAATATATATAAATTAACATTTTGCATATAAATATGTATACATACATACAAACATAATATTAGGCGCAAAAATATCTTTTATACCCTCTACTGCTGCTCTAACGTTTTGTTAACTCTTTTAAATTATTCATATAAATACAGAGAATTATTACTTATTATTTTTTTTTTTTACTTTAATTTTAATTATTTACTCACAGAATTTTTGTTAAAAAACAAAATTATTCCGTTTACTTTTATGTTGTTTTACGTAAAATTTAATGTTTTTTATTCATAAAAAAAAAAAAAAAAAATTTATTAAATTGAATTAAAAAGCATGAATTTAAAAAAAAAAGTAAGGTTTTTTCCAGTCTTTTTATTTTAATTCATTATTATTATTATTATTTTATGAATTCATTTGATAAATTTATTTATGTGAAAATTTTTAATTGAATTAAAAAAAAAAAAAAAAATTTATTACTCCTACTGATTTTTCTTCAGAATAAAATTAGGAAAAAAAATGTTAAAATCAAGGTATACCTAACCCACATATAAGTATATAAAATATGTACTTTTATATTATAAATTTAATATTTATCATCATAAACAATATTATACTTTTCAATGTGCAATTAGTGGATAAAAAAAAAAACTTTAGACGCAATTTTACGAGCCAATTTTTATTGGCCAATTAATATTTTTGTCTGAAAATATAGGAAAAACATAAATAATTGTATGGTTAGCGCACAGCAGTATAATTTCAAGTAAACCTCTAATATTAATTTTCTTAAATGTATGAAAGTAATGATTTTTCAATTACAATTACTTTTTGTTCATCACATTTCAATTACAATTACTTTTTATTCATTACTTTTCAATTACAAATACTTCTAATTTTCAAATATAATTAGTTTGTATTCAGTACTTAGTCAATTACAATTACTTGTTCGTAAAAGTAATCAGTACTTTCTAAAAAATACAATTACTTTGTATTCAGGACTTTATCATATCCAATAAATTTTATAAAAAAAGTATTCTCAAATATACAATTACTTTGTATTCAGTACAAAAGTATTTGAATAATAACAGTTCTGTAAAGCACGAAGTTGTCTTATAAATGAGGTTCAACTTAAGAAAATTTGTGGTTGATATGCAATTTCTTGTTCCATAAACTTTAAATGGCATACAACTAAAATTGCCACTGAAACATTATAATCAACTTTTTAAGACAATATAATAATTTTCCATCAACTTTTCAACAAAAAAAAATAAATTAGTCCTGAAAATGGCTTTATATACATACATCCTTATCTAACCCAATCTTTCTTTTCATTATATTCAAAACAAAACTACACAAATTGCATTTTCTTTTTATTATATACTTAATTTTTAAATTTGAATAAAAATTCAAAATCTCTGGTGAATTCTCTCATTCGTTTCTGATGACGATGACGATTATAATAATTAAAAAAAAAAAAAAATTCAGTTTCAGCTTAATAGAAAAGAAAAAATATCTTTTATGTATATATAGTATGTATAATTGTTATTTTCACATTTCAAAGAAGTCTAAAGAGAAAACAATCATTTTTTTTGCTCATTTTTAATTATTAGGATCATTCCCAAACACACAGTTTTCTTTGAAATTATTTTCATTCCAAAGCGAAAAAAAAATTTTTTTTTTTTTTTATTTTTCTTTTATTTCCCTTTGAGAATTTATGAAATTCATTTAAAACAAAAAAAAAAAAAAGAAGGAATTTGTGCCTTTTGTTGAAAAAAATATTTCAAAGGTACATAATTCATACATTTGTATGTACCTGTACCTATATAAATGTTTATGCTTTTATTTTTTAGATCTGTTTGCAAGTGGAATCCAAAAATAAATTGCCAGTACGAAAAAAAAAGAGCGCTTTATAATATTTTGTAATACATTATGTATATAATTGTAATTCTAAAAACATATCTTCTATACATTTATATTTTTAATGTATACGCACACATAGTAGGTATTATACAGTCATTAATCCGCGAAACAAAATGAATTATGTCATTGTGAATAATACTTATATTATCTTATAGTGAAACAATTAGGGACCAAATTTCATAATTAATAAGTAATATTCCTCAAAAAAAATGTCTTTTGTGTAAAAATGTCTTTCAAAACATCAGTTATAGCATAGATTAAGAATACAGAAAGATTGGAAGCTTCATACAACATTTTTTCAGCCTTTTTTGGTATTTTTTGTGAAGGTGGTATAGTAAATAAAATTCTTTTCATATATTGATAATTATCACGTATTTTATTTTGCTTTACTAACACATTCACATAAAAATACCAAAAATAATGTTGTATGAAGCTTCCCATCTTTCTGTATTCTTAATCTATGGTTATAGTTATAGAACCAAAATTAATATAGAAAATCAAAGAGAAGTTTTTATTTTTCGTTTAAAGGTTTTGGACAATTTGCAAAAATTATAATAATGTGTCCAAATTCATGAGAACCTTTTTTTTAAATATTTTTATTTATATTATCTTTGAATGTTCATATATGTAACTTGCCTTTATTATCCTTAATTATATCCTTTATTATATTTATAATCCTGTGATTTGTCCCAAAAAATGTCTAGGTTTTTAATTAACAAATGTAAAAACTAATTGTTTAAATCCAATCAATTAATATATGTGCTCAAAATTTTGAGAAAAAATCTATTTTCCAAAGATGTAACTACACAAAGTTATTACCTACATAATTTTACTGGATTTCGTACGGAAAAACTTTTAACTGGCATTAGTGTAGTCTGCATTACACATTTAATATTGTTAAAGAGTATACTTAATACTGATCCTTTCAATTTTAATTTACATATCTAAGCTAAACTGGATCAAAAGTTACTTAGTGTGAAAATTATATCTAAAATAAGTTTTCATGAAGGTATTTTCGTAATTCAATTTTATGTTTTTATATTGATCATGAGATTCTTTGAAAAACAATTAATAAATTTATATTTCTTCGGTACATACAAAACATTTTTTTTTAAATAATAGTAATAATAATAATAATAAAAATAACGTATAAATAAATATTTTAAAAAGCTTACAGGCATTTACTATTTATTTTGTTCTTATGGGGGTTGAAATGAAAATAACAAACAAAATATAAATTCAACAAATTGTTTTTAGAATGAAAATTCTATAAATGATTCTATGTAAGAATCACTTTATTGTTGATTCTAAAGAGAAATAAATCTTTAATATTTATTAAAAAAAAAATTTAATATTTAATATCTATATAATACTTATTGTCCTGAATTCAAGAAAATGCATTTGACATATACAACTAACAGTAAGATATTTATTTAATTTATTTGTGCATTTCATGGTTAACTTTTTGCATTATTGTACTTATATATGTATAGGGATTACAACAGGGAATAACAAATCTAGAGTTTAAAAGGGTATTTTTAAGTAAAGGAAAATTAAAAGAAAAAGCAGAGAAAATAAATTTTTCTATCTAACAGAAAATTACTGCGAACATTTTTATAAATTCATCTTAAAAAAATATATATATAAAAAAATTGCTAAACAATTTAATTTCATTTTTTGCGGTTATTTTCACATTTTTAAATTGTATGAAAAATAAAATAAAAATAAATTTTCTCAAAATATACGAAAAATAACCAAAAGGTATTTCCTTTTTTTTTAATTTTTTGTATTTTTTTTTTTTTTTTGTTGATAATAATAACAATAATATTTTTGTTTGTTCCTAGTTTTATAAACAAAAACATATGTACACAATGTACTGTACAATGTATATAGTATATATATTTTTTTTTTGAACAAAAATATTGTAAAAGCAATAAATTTTTTAATTAAAACACAAAATTTTAACAAACTTTAGGGCTTTTTTTTTTTTTTTTTTTAATTAATTTCCTGGAAGCTTTTGAAATGTCTAAATTTATTTTTTTTAATATAATAAATATCAGAGAGAAGTTTTTTTTTTTTTGTGAAAGGCCAACATTTTACTATATATCATACTGTTGTACTATTTATGATAAAAATTTATGAATGAAAACATATGTACTTGTATACTATTGTTAAGTGTGTAGCTGGATACTTTTTTATTCATAAAATAACATTTAACGTCAAACAAAAGTTTAAGGGTATAATTTTATGATTTTTCTTCTATACTATTAAATTGCCTGAAGTTATTTATAATGTAAATTAAACTTTGTATGTACAGGATGGCATGGAAACAAAATCAATAATAATGTAAAAATACGGATTCCTTTATTGTGTAAACTTAAGAGTTTTAACAACTCAAGCTTTTAAAATTCCATTGATTGTAAAACCAACTTTAACTGCTTTGAAAAAGTTAATGAGAGTTTATGTTTTTATTTATCCAGTTGACATTTTATTGATATAACCTATAATTAAATTTTATTTTCTTGTCTTTTTCAGATTTCGTCAATGTTAAACGGAAGAGCATCGTGGCATTTTAACTACTTTATTGTAATTTAAATGTATATTACAGAAATTTATTTATTTTTTTGATCTTATGGACCAGCTGTCTTGGTAATTTTGAATTTTGAATTAGAATAATTGTAAGCGATTTTCTTTTCTCATCTCTATGTAATTGTGTTTGGAAAATTGAATGAAGAGAAAACCCAATAACGATCAAGATAAAATAAATTTGTGATTTGTTCTTCACACCGGAAAACAACACAGCAAATAAAAGTGTATACACAAAAACCGTCATTACGATTAATTCTTCAATTTAGAATAAGTCTTTAAACAATTCAAAAAATTAACTATCAACAAAAGAATATTGTAACTAAATGACTAAAGAATAATGGTTGTTTTATTCGAACTATTTTTACATATATAAAAACCAGTTTTGTGTTAATTCATGATGTCTTATTATCATCACTCAATTCTTGAAGAAATCTCTTAATTCAAATTTACCACGCGGAACAGTCTCGTAAGATTCAGCTTTAGAATAAGTATCGCTAAATATTTTGATGTTTGATTAAATAAAATTATAAATATATTGAACTGGAAATGGTTTTTATTTTTGTATTCTTTTCAGCATAATATTTGAGAGTTAGATTCAACATTTTAAAATTTGTTTTTGAACAAAAATTAACTATACAAATATACTTTTTGCAGGCTTTTTTAATTTTTAAAATATTTATCTAACCATTATGTTCTAAAAGTTTTTCACAAATAAATCATACCATTTTATTTCAATTATAATCACCAAACTTTTGATCGGACGGCAATTAAATCTTAAATAAATATGAAAAAACTTTAATTTATTCCGCAAATTAAATATAATTACAGTTGAAAGCAGTCACTAATAATCATCATTAGTAGAGGGGGCGAAAAACTTTTTCATCATTATTGCGTTAATTGTCTTCTTTTTTTTGCAATGAATTTAAATTTTCAGGAAAATTATTAGCTACAGAAAAGATTTATCTCGAGACATTGGATCAATTTATCATTTTGTTCAAATTATCTCGTATTCGTAAAGTCAGAAAAAAATTCACATTTCTGTTTTTAGTTTTCCTTTAATTACCGAAATATTGAATAATTAACTATTCTTGTTATTGCTGCTTCGTAAAAATGTAAAAAACATAAAAAAAAAAAATCATTACTATAAATACGAATGAAAAGTCAATAATTGTCATTCAATGACAATTTTAATGGATTCAACCTCCCTAAAAATCTAATTGCGATAGACCTTTTTTCTGCACGGAGAAAAATAAGGTCGTAACGTTTACGTCAAAAAAGTTCGTTATTGAAAGTCTCGTTGAAATAACAAAAATTTAAGAAAATGTAGGTTTTGATAACGTAAATTTCGTATTTTTTCATATTACAGAAAAACTAACCTTTTTTAGTACTCGTTAAAAAAGTTCGTTAATCGTTAAATACGGGAAACAAAAATTTCATTCCATACAAAACTTATATTTTCCATTTTACACATTGCCGTAAATTTAGTTCATAGCTCAGTGGCAGAGTTGGTGGATTGCAATGTTTAGGACAGTGGTTCGAATCTACAAGCGGGCATAAAAAAAATTATTAAAAAAGAAAAATAAAAAAATTTAAAAAATAAATTAAAAAAATAAGAAACCTAAATAAAAAAAATTAATAAATAAAAAAAATAAATAAATAAAAAATAAAAAAAATTAATAAAAAAAAATAAAAAAATAAAAAAAAAATAAAAAAAAAATGAAAAACAAAATAAATAAAAAAAAATAAATAAATAAAAAAAAATAAATACAAAATTTAAATAAATAAAAAAAATTTAGTCTAGTAAATTTTTTTTTGTATTTGCGGTGTTTTTGCTGAGGAATTTGAAAGGTTTTTGGTTTTGGGGTATAACGAACTTTTTTAACGAACAACGTTCTTTTTACAACGAAATATTCGTATGTGCAAAATCAACGAAATTTTCGTTAATTTTAACGCATTTTTTAGTTTTCAGTAAGAGCAAATTTCTTTCTGTGTGTATAAACCAAATAATAAAATTTTATTTATACAATTTAAATTTATTGCAAAATAATTTAAATGCTTGCCCAAGTCAAAATACAAACCAATATAAACAAAATTGACACAATTTTAATTAAGTCTATGTGTAACAAACATATACATATAATAATACTACATAAATTAACTGAAAATTTTTTTTTTGTCTAAAATTTAATGAGATACCCAAATTGAATTCGATTTCATTGCACATTGTTAAATGTTATACACCGTTGTTATAGTGAACCATAATTTCACGCAAGAAATAATTTTAAATGATAAAAGTAAAAAATATTCCTTTTTTTATTTATTTATTTACAACACCAGTGTGTAGGAGTTTCAAAAGATTATTCAATGGTAAAATATATATTTTATATTGCGTATAAAAAATTTAAATTGAACCAATTTTCATTTTTATTCAGAAAACAGAAAAAGGGCGGAAAGGATAATGGGTTGAAATCTAGCAAAAATATATTATAAATATTTCAAATTTTATTCTAAAAGTATATTTCAAGTCTTTAAAATGTTTTTTCAATAAATAAAATTATTTCTCTGGATCTGTATCTGTCTATATATATATATATATATATATATATATATATTTATATACATAGTAATAGCCATCAAAATGGAAAATGTTTAATATCCTTGTATAAAATCCAAGGATATGTCTCAATTTTCTATCACTTAGATAGATTGAAAAAAAAAAGAAAAAAATTGATAAAATTAAAATCAAAACTAGATTAAATTAAAAAAAAATTTTAGTTTAATGATATTGCTACCATTAATTGTTTTTTGAAAAATTTTTTAGGAACATATTTTTTATTATCGATTGAAATTAATTGCTTTTCCCGTTTTCCTTTTTTAGTTTCATTTCACTACATACACTTACTATATATCCACGTAAATTTTGATTAATCCAAAGAAAATAATAAATTGGAAATATTACATGTTTTATAACAGAAATCTGATGTTAATACAAATTATTTGAAAATTTTTTAATTTTTGAAATTGTTCCAAAACTAAGCAATATGGGTATTCATTTAAGTGTACTGTCAAACTCATTAAAATATTTCCTATAATATTAAATTCCCAAGACTTCTTCTAGCGAAACTCAAGTGAATTTCTATTCTTTTTGAATAACATTTCTTTTCTTATCACATTTAATAATATTCTTTATTCTTCATCAAACATTTCTTATTTTTATCTACTATATATTTATAATATATAAAATTTCTTTTATATAGTCGATTAAATGGGAACAAATTGAAGAAAATTATTATTTTTATCCATTTTTATATTATTTTTTCTGCTTTTAAATTAAAAAAGTTTTGTAGTTTCGAAGCAAAAAAAAAAGGAAAGGAAAGAAAATTTAATAATTCAAGACAAAAGTAAATAAGAAAAATATGTTCTCATAATTTTATTTCTTTTTGTTCTAGGAATAAAATTTCACTATTTATTTTATATACAAAAAAATATACATAAATGCAAATACTATATATTTAATATTAAATTAAAGGTCTTCTATGCTGGGAAAAATATAACACCTGAAACTTAAAATAAATAAAAAAAAAAAAAACTAAATGATACCTTAACCTTATATAATATTGAGCTCTTCAGTCAAAATAATTTGTTTGGAAAATTGTTTTAAAAACTAATTTCACTTTGAACATTTTCATAAAATTTTGACATAAATTCTTCATTGAATCACTCAAAATACATATAATGATGATTAATATAAGTTTGATATAAGTTAAGTTAAATGATATAAATTAAATTGCATGGTTTAAAAAAAAAACCTTTTATCCTTTCGTTCTTATTATATCTATTTATACTACTAATTAATACTAATCTTTACTAATAACTAAATTAAAAACTTGCATAAAACTTTGATAAAAATTTATTGTATATGTACATTGTACACTTCAAAATTAACTAATCTAGTAATAATTTTAGAAATATTTTCAACAAAAATTCAACTTCAAAAATAATTAAAAGTTATTTAAATATAATTAATACACTAAAAAAAAAATAAATTCTTTTATTTAAATACTTTTTATAAAGGTATTTAAAATTTGAACATTCTTCTGCTCTTGAATTAAATTTTTAAAGACAAAGAATTTAAAAGCTCTTTTACCAAGCAACAACAATCTTGCTATTTAGAAAATTATTTACAAAATAATGATAAATATTTTCATTTTAAAGGTTCGTTTAGAAATCAAATAATTGATAGTAAGTAAATAGTTCAAATATTTTATTTAACTTTATATTAACTTCAAGCATTCATCAAATAAAAAAAAAGGCAAAATGTGACACTTACTGAATATTTGTTATTGTTAAAATATCAAATATATATATGTAGGATGAATACAGTACAAATATATAGGGAAAATATAAAATTCATTCATATTTTAGGTTTTAAAGTATAGTTCACCATAGATATAATTCATATTCTATATACTTCATAATCAACTAATAATGGAAGTATCTATATATTGAGATAAGTCAACTTACCATCATAACTCGATCGTTTGAGAATACTTTAATTATGGTCTGCACTGTATACTTAGGTAGGTATCATTACTTAGCACACAATTTTGGACATAAAAGATACCGAATTTTTTACAAATATATACGTAATATACATTCAAAAAATTATATAATAATAGACGATACTTCTTGAAGATGAAAGATTAAAATTAGTCTAAACATTTATTCTCAATAGCACCTATTAATAAATTTCCGATAATAGTATTATAAATTAATTTTTTACTATTAAAATTTATCTGAATATAAGTCGATAAGTTGTGTCAATTTATTTTTGTAATGCATAGAAAATATTTTCAATAAACAAGCATTTATATATATATATATACAAATGTACATATAATTTATGGAAATAAATTGATTTTTGAACATTTTTATGTTTTCCTATTAAAAGCTTCTCTAATGTCCTTTTAATACACTATGACTTCTGCATATTAACATAAATATTTATACTAAAGATTATAAATGTATATACATATATAATATCTAAAATCTATCTATACACAAAAGGAGATAATTGATGCAAAATCAGAAAATTAAATCTACTTTGTAAATTTTGTCGAAAATTTAATATTTATAAGAGCATTACATAATTGAAATTATTACAGAAGAAAACAAATAGAATAGATTATTTGTAAAAGATCAATAAAATACTGTGTTAGAAGGTATCATAAATTTTAACACAACTTTTGTCTTTTATTTTAATCATAAATTCAATTCAAGTAATGTTATCAAGAGCTTTAAAGTAGTCCTTAATTCAAAAGTTAGTTTTCTTTTTCTGTAGAAAAATCCAGTTTAAAAGTAAGTTCTAATTTAATGTTACTTTTGTGTAAAGGTTGTTTTTAAGGTTATATATATAAATAAATAAATAAATAAATACTGTATATGAGACATGATTTTTGAACTTCTCCTTAACTTATTTACTTGAATAATCTAGATTTAGAATTCAAAGTTCCACATAACAAATAATTCGTCAGATTCCAGATTGGAAAAGCAAAAACAAAAGAAGAAAAGGTAAATTAATTCGATACATCCCAGTTTCATTATCAGATTGAATTTTAATTTAAGTTTTTTAATATACAAATATAAATAACATTTTAATTCAATATTATTTGAAAGAATGAAAATAATGGTTCTGGGGAGGTTCGGTTGAGTATAATAGGCTAAAAATGAAAATATTGTTTAATAAGGTATTAAAAAGTTATTGTAAAAGATGAAAATTCGTTAGCTCTGTTCTTCGATATATTAAAACCAAAAAAAAAGCATACAGAAATAAACGCATGAAACCAGTTTGTTGAGCAAGTGCCAGCGATTATCTTACATTTTCTTTTACTTTAGAAAATATTCAATTCATAAATATAGTTGTATATATATATATAGTAATATTCTGGATAGCTTGATGGAACCACACTATAATTTTTAATCTTTTTATAATGATGGCTCTTTTATTTTTTCTATTTCTTTATTTTCTCGTATTATCATCACCGCATTACTATTCTCCTCATTTCTTCAGCACTTTTTTTTTTTGTTTCATTTTTTTATTATAGATTATATTTCATTTTATTGTGTTTTCTTAGAATTTCTTGGCTTTTGCAAACTATTTTTAATTTTATTTTTCCCTTCGTTATCTAACCTTTTTTTTTTAACTTATTTTTATTATAAGTTCTTATTTATCAAATTTGCTCACGTAAATCTTATATACAGAAGGTTTTTTTCTTGAAGGATTTTCATTTGCTTTTTTTACAGTCTTGTATAAGGATTATCTATTACCTTTAACATTTTATCATATAATTCAGAATTTTTTTTTTCTCCTATTTTAATCTGATTATAATTAAGTTCTTTTAGTTCTAATTTTTTATATACATGTATATTTTATTTTAAAATTAAATTTAAATGAAAGCTACATAAAGCATGAGTGGAGAATGATTGACATTAGAAAAATATTATTTAGAAATTTTTTAATAAACTAATTAGAATTGTGTTTGGGTGTTTTAAACACATTTTGTAAATTTTAAATAATAATTTTTTTTCTTTTTTGGCATTTTTTGTTTTATTTTTCGATTTAATGCTTTAAGTTAATAAAAAATGTTCATAAATGTTCTCATTCTAATACTATTAGAACATTCGAACAATTACCAAACATGTACTACTATTTTTGAACTAAATAACTAAATAACACTATCAAATGATTTATAAATCAAATATGCGTGAAAGTGTCTGACTAGCATATAGAGATAAGAGCATTGAAAAATACACAGTACCTAAACTTAACCTTAAATATCTGCAATCTACATAGTGATTAATTTTATAGAATATAAAGTTTTAACTTTAGTAATTGTTTTTTTGGTTGTATGATTAATTATTATTTTTTTGGCTGAAAATCCCATTAAGTCACAGAGAAAAGAAATTAAAGTTTTAAATTTACTTAACCCAAAAATTGTTTTCGTATTTTAAAAACACTGACATTTTTAGTCTGTAGGTAACATATAATAATTTTTATTTAAACCGCAAAAAGAGAATATAAACATAAGTATATATAATATGTAGAGAGCTTTCATTTTGATTGACTTTAACATTGCTTTTCTTTGATATAAGTAATGTATTAAATTTAATTCGTTTAATATAATGTCATCATAATAAACCGTCTATATCTATATAGATATACTTAATGCAATAACGTGGAAATATTTTAAAGTTTATCTAGAATGAAAATTCCTTTTTAAAGGGGGTATACAATATTATTATAATACTCGTATAAAGTGTACGATATAATATATTATTTTATATGTGAATTTATAAAATGAAATTATATAAAAATAAAAGTTAATTTCTATATCCAATTTAAACTTTAACTGAAAACGTTTTAAATTTCTGTACAGTATTTTTTTAAAATTCTTTTTAACTTCTATAAGCTAATTTTTTTGTTTTCATTCTTCAAATAAAGAAATTGGTATAATAGTTGGCATGTTACTGACATCACGAATGAAGTTCATTTATAGTGTAAAATTTAAGTTACCGACGGCGACGAGCCGAACAAATGCATACATCTAATAAATTTTAATGAATGGCAATATTTTTTTTAAATTTAATTAGTTTTCATCTATAAAAGATTCCGATATTATATATTCCAGATTTACTGAAATTTTGGAACTGATTTTTATCTTTAAATCTACTATATGTTGAATAGGTAGATGAAAAATTTAATTAAATATATAAATAAAAAATACTTTGTTTAACATAAAACAAACAAGATTTTATGTTTGTTTTCAATACATTATTTATTCCGTCGTATTTTATTTTGTTATTCATAAAAACATTTTAAAAAAAAATCTACACTAAGAAAAACTCATTTTTTTTATATCACATTTTATCTAGGGTTCAAAACGTATGCAGACTAAATAGACAACGTTATGAACTATGTACAATTATAAATAGGTACAAAATTTTGATAAGATTTATTCCATCTTAGAAAAATAATTGGAAGGATTTTAAATTACTATTTTTTATATAGTTTAGTATCTTATTTTTATTATTGCCGTATGTTAAACAATTAAACATATTTATACACTAAAGATATGCATATTGTGTATAATATTTCGTTGTTCTTTAGACCCGAAATTAATAAAAATCGGAAATTAATAATTCTAATTTCCTGTTGAATGTATCCTTTTTATTTAAATTTTAAATATTAAAACAAGATACAATGCGGATTAGCGTTCATGTAAAGATAATATACACTTTTGATAAACTGCTGTGGGATGTATAATATTATGCATCATCAAATTTAAAAAAAAAAACTTACCGATATAATATTTCGTTTCACTATAATTTTTTAATATTTTTTCTATCTGAGTGCTTTAACTGTGTTTTAGGCAAAGTATATGATATATTTGATTAAATTCATGTAAATATGGTTACATGTAAAAAATCAAAAAAAAAAAAAAACCAAAATATATTTTTGTTTGTTTTTTGTTTTCTTTTTAAATAAAAAAATTTCCAAAATAAATAAATAATAATATATTTATTGGGAAATTATATTTGTTTTTTTTTATTATTATTATTTTAAAAGAATAAAATGAATAATAATTTTTGAAAAATAAAGTTCAGTTTTACAATTCATAATTTATGCTTTAACATACAAGTCTTTATGTTCACATAAATTTTATTTGCTAATAAAATACAAATTTTTCGATGCAAAAAATGTTAAATGAAAAATTGACGCAATAAAAATATAAAATTATTTTCCTTACATAACATTCAATTTTGCTAATATTTGGTTTATCTGTATAATTTAGAAAACCATAGACGACAATATAAATTAACAGCGTTTGGCAAACTTTCCTTTATCTTGATTTTCATTAAGAAAACTAGTTTTCCGTAAACACTGGCAGAACTGAATTGAATAAAAAATAATAAAAATAATAAAAAATAATTTAGGATATTAGTCCTGGACCTGAACTAACAAAGAAGGGCTATATAAAACCAATTCGGAGAAGAAAGTATGTATTTTATATAAATTTTGACATCTTTCTAGTTCCAACTATTCAAACATTCAAAGATTTTATCACAATTTTAACCATGATTAAATAGAAACCATTATAATTTTTTATTTTAAAGCTTTGAAACAGTCCTTTTTAGTCCTTATAATTTTCTACAAATTAAATTTTGATTAACTCTGATTTTAAAAATTAACCTTTTGTGTTATTAAATACATAGGCCAGCTGTGAAGAGAGATGTCATCAAAATAACATAAATTTTATTTTTAATTTGCTTTGGAACCTTTTATTTTATATAAAAGTTAACAGAAAACAAAAAGTTTTAGTGGTGACACAAAAATTGTTATTTTTTTATGTCAAAATTTTTATCTTCCCGTTTCGTTGTTTTTCGTTTTTTATTTTTTTGAAAATAAATGCCATAATTACTTTAATAAAATATATTTTATAACTATCCTTGTCATATAACCTTTTTTTTTTTTATTTCCTGATAACAATTTATATATTATAATAGTCCTTTGTTGAAGAAAACAGAACAGTTGTTTTCATTTTTATAGACCAACAAAATTTTATTGAAAAATCTTTTTCTTTAAAATTTATTTATGTCTACATTTATTTGAGAGAATCATAAATTTTCATTCTACAACTGGATTCTGTTTATTTTTACGACAAATATACCTGTCTAAATTTTTGCAAATTTTCATTTTTTATTAAAATAAATTTTTTATTATTTTTTTTTCCATTTGACTTAAAGCAAATTTTAGTTTCCGCAACTAAAATGAAAATATTAAAAAAAAAAATGGTTTCTTAGTTTTCAAAGTCTAGTAATTAATTTTTCATATTTTTCTTGAAGCTCAGCGATTTATAATTTTACATTAGCTTTATTGGAACTTTTTGGATCATTGTTGACAATATTCTATATGGCAAGTATAATTGAAAATTAGGTTTCCAACATTGGACTGGTATTTTGCTTTCACATAATTTTTTTTGTTTGTTTGCCTTTTACATTATTTTCTGTGCTTAAAAGTAAGAATTTTATCATATGATAACTACTGATACAAGCTAGCTAGCAGTCAAGGCTAGTTGATGCAATTATTAAATATCATTTAAACCAAGGGTCGGCAACATACGGCCCGCGGGCCAGATACGGCCCATTCGGTGTTCTTTTTTGGCCCTCCAAGATTTTTATTGCCGCCTTGTTATTCGGCCTGATTTATTCTTCTAGGCCTTTTTATAATTTTTTTAACTTTTTTACAGCAAAAAAAATTAAAACTATCAAAAATTCCATTCAGAACCTCATATTTATATAATTCAGCTTTTAAAAAAATTCTATTACTACAACTTTTTGCATTATTCAAATTCAATAAATGTTGCATTAAAAATATTGTTTTCTGCTAAATATTGATCGCCAAATTTTCTGAAGGGCTGCTATTGTTGTAGCTTTACGAATTGTAAATTAAGTAAATGAAAGAATTAATCCCACAAAAAAATTTAAAAATCTGCATCTGGCCCAGTTGATGAAAGTCTTGCCGACGCTTGATTTAAACAATTGAGCTATACATAGTTTTAATAAAAAAAAGTAGTTGAAAAATCTCTCAAATTATCTTATTTTTGTTACTTAAAAATTTTAAAAGTCGATAATTCAATAATGAATTATAAACTTTCACCCATAATAAGATTAATTCACTTAATTTTCCTTGAAAGTTCAATTCAAATTTATATAATAAAAAAAAAATTGATTGTAATAAAACAATTTAGGAAAATGAATGTAGTAAAATTTATTCATTCATTTATTTTCAACAATTTTCTATACTTTAACTTTGTTACTCAAAAAAAAAAGTTTCATTTCCGTATAAAACAATAAAAATGGGAAAAGTTCAACTTATATACTTATGAATTTATTTCTTATTCACTTAAAAAAAAAAAAATTCATTTTAAATAAATAATTTTTTTTTTTTTATTAAAATAAATTTTCTTTAACAGTGATGAAAAAATTTTCATATTGGATTCATCAGGTACAACAGCGGCTATTTATTATACTGTTTTAAATCCTAGTGCTTGCAAGAAAATTTCTAGTTAAGGTTTACCACCGTAAAATTTTATCACCGCAAGATTTATTTTATATTGCTCCACATAACTAATATTCTAAATTTTATGTTTTATTGAGAAAAATATGAAGAAATATAGTAATTTTTATCTCTCACATCTTTTGAATTTAATTGCACAAAATTTTAACTCTTTTAGTTTTTCAGCATCGTTTATATTCAAGCAAATTATAAGTTCAGCAAATAAAATTTACTAGGTATATAAGTATAATAGCAATAAAATTTAAATACTATTCGTTGGTAAGCGCATCAGAACGGCTAGACCGATTTGACTATTTTTTTTTTAAATGTTCGTAAGAGTCCGAATAAGGTTTTTAGGAAAATAAAAATTTGGAAATTTCAAGAAAACTGAAAGTGATGTAGGATTTTTGTATCAACTTAGAATCATAGCTCAAGATTTCAATGATAATAATTAAATTTCCCTCAGTTCAGTTTTAGGTTTATTATGTTTGAATTTCATTTCTGTTTTCGAAAAAAAAAAAAAACAGAAAATTATATAAAATTCATGATACATAGTTATTATATATATAGTAAAAGTAAAGTAAAAGTCAATTTCCTTGAATATCATCATTTGTGATGATCTTTTTTTTCATGGAAAATGATTGGAAAATGCCGTGAGGCAAAAATTGTTGAAAAGAAACAAAATAAAGCATAAAATTTTTTTTATGTTCTTCAATTTCAATAATATACCTTTTCAAGTTTAGAAAATAGAACTAGAGAAATAAAAATTCAAAATATAACTATAATATAGAAAAAAAAATTTTTGAGTTATTTCAATTCAATTTCTTACATCCGAATAGTCAAAGTTTTATTTATGAAAATTTCATTATATTTTTTTGGAAGCTATTTGTAAACAGATGAGTATCATAACATAAAATCCGATAACATAAAGAGACTTTGTTTTTTTGAATTAGCAGGATGATTTTATTTTTTTTTATCAAATGTTATTAAAAGGTAAAAAATAAATCTGATAAATAGAAAAAAATAATTATGCTTCTAATTTTATTATAAATGAATTATTTTGAACATATTTAAGTTGGAACTTATTTCATTCCGCGATCAATTTTCTTGCAAAAATATTGATTCCAGACTTTGTACAATTCTATGTATAATATAAATTTTTCCACAATATCCCAATTTTTAAGCATGAATATAATATAAAATCTATAATCGTCAGATAACCAGTAAAAAAAGGACTACAATGTAATTTCCAAGTGAATGAGACTAAATATAATAAAATAAAAAAAAGGACATAATATATACACGAAAAAAAAATTAAATATATATGTATTTATTGAAAATGAAAACAAAAATAATATCCCAAAAATTAAAATAAAACTCTGAACTAAAAAGTGTAAAAATGAAAAATTGAATGAGAAGTACTAAGAAGAAAAAAAACAATATAACAACTATAACATTTATTCAACCTCGAAGCGATAAATTTTTTATTTTTCTATTTTCGATTATGGTGATGTGCCTTCCTCTATAACCCATATCTTTTCATCTCTATATATATTATATAACATAAAAGTAGCTATAAAAAAAACTGAATATTTTGAAAAGGTATAAAATTTACAATTTTATCCTTTAAAAAAAATAAATAAATAAAAGAAACACATAAATTTATCTAAAGATTGCCAATAAAAGATAAATGAAAATGATATATAGGGAAAGAAAAAAAAAAAATTTATTTTCATTGCGAAAAATTTAAATTGAAAATTCTCAATTGTACTACTTATCATATAAAACAGCCAGCCGCAATAGAAAAAAATATATATATATTAATATTTTCATTATTCTCTCATACATAGATTCATTTAATTGACCTCGGAGCTATTATTTATGTAGAAATAGAGAATACGAAAGTCAGCAAGTGTATATGTCATGTGTGAATCTGATTTATTTCAAATACATAAGTGTTAAAAATTTATTCTTTATTCATAGTGTGGTAGATACTTTTTAAGTTGTTGAATAATTAGAAGTTATCACTTAGGTCAATGGTGTCTTCATTTCACCTCACTAAAATATCTTATTTCAATTAAACACTATTAGTTATAAATTTATTATTTTTTCAATTAATCAACAATCAATGAAAATCATTTCTATATACTAGACGTGACAAAAATTAATTTTTTGTCCAAATTGTCGAGTGGACCTTTATCGTCATTTGGAACTTTTGGAATTATTTAGGAAAGATATTTCTTTATCTTTTTCATTCCAAACCTTTCCAAAGTAAATAACGTATACAAAAAAAAAATAAAATTCGAGGTAATTAATTAAATTTAAATTAAAAAACCTTTATCTTTTTTAACACTTATCGAAACAACCCATTTTTCAATCAAAAAAGGAAAACTTGAAAATATTATTCTTTGTTTTTGATACATCGTTGTATTCTCATCCAAGAATCAGGTTGATTTATATGTTTTTGGCATTTTTTTTAATAAATTTAATTTCTATCAATATATTACTAAACATTTGGTATATAGGGAAAGTCAAATTGATTTATAAACCGATCAACAAACGAACAAAATACAGAAATACTTAATTCAAGTGGACAAAATGGCTAAATCACACAAAAGCATGAGAATCGAAATCTCGTCAGAACAAAATGCTGTATGGATAACGACAATATCACTATGCATTGGCATCCAACTATTTTGCTATTTATCCAATTATAAAAAAGAAATGGTCACAAATTTAAGAATTCTTATTCTAAAATCTAATTTTAATTGAGGGATAATACATTTTGAATGATATAAAAAGCAATAAGCTGTAGAAGTCTTTTAAATATTTACGATTATAAATAGAACATAAATGTATATAGTTATCAAGACGCTTCTAATAATCAATTACAAAAAAGAAAAACATTATTTTTCACAACAACCCAGTATGTTCCGAATAAAAAAAATGTATATTAAAATTAAAATGTATTTTCAATGAAAAAATTAAATTGAGTTCTAAACAAAATCAAAGGATAGAAACTTGATTAAATAAAAACAAATTTTGACCGAAAAATAACAAAGAAAGTAACTAAAATTATTTTTTCAAAAAAAAAAGAGAAATGGTTAAAAAAAATTGTTTTTCAACTAATATCTTTATTTTAGCTCAAAGTTTATTAAAAAAAAAAAAGGATTGAAAAATTTATAATAATTATTATTTTTTGAAGATTTAAAAAAAATAATAATAATGAACTGAGCAAGACCAAAGGTAGATCAAAAAAATATTGTAATGATTTCCTTTAAAAATCTTACTTTCAAAGTTTTCATGAAACTTATTTGAGAAAATATTTGGAAACGCTAATATTCTTCGGCGTTTTTTAACTTAGAGGAAATAATTTATTCAACATATTATTATTCGTCGTACTATGGAATCGCCCCTAAAAAGCTGATTTTTTCTTAAATTTTTGAATAATAATTGCTTAATTATAGAATCAAGCATTCCTCGAGCACTCTTAATATATAAATAACAAGTTCATTTTCATAATTTTTAACCCACTAGAATGTTATACCTATACAAAAACATAATAATCCAAAAGTTGAAAAAAAAAAAAAAAATCAAATTAAAAATTTTGCTACGTGAAAATCTAATTTTTCTTGACCAAAATACCAATTACACTTTAACATTTATTCATTCAAACACTAAAAGCCCTTAAGAGTTTTATAATTAAATTTTCTATAAAATGAAAATTTATTTAATTTATTTATTTTTTTTTGTTATATTTTTTTATATTTTGTAATCCCGGAATATAACACTCTTGTTATAATTTAAAAATGTTTTATATGTATTAAAATTAGAATAAAAGAAAATAAATAATATAATGAAAAATCTAAATCTATATATAATATAACGATCTTAAGAGAGAATCATCATAAATGGAATTGTTATTTAGGTAAAAAAATAAAATAAAAAAACTAATAAATGAATCAAAAGATTTTCCAAGTAAAAAACATTTTAGATAGATGCATAAAATGTATAAAATAAATATCTGAAAAATGATAATAATTTTTTTTTTGTTTTAATTCTTTCATACATGAATTTCCTATATTTGTTCCAAAAATTCAACAAAACATGATGCATATTTTCTTTTTTGACTGTATGCAATTTTTTTTTAAATAAAACCAATTTTATTTTCAATGGCAATTTGCCATTTTAGTTTTTTTGTTTTAAACGAATTTTATTATATTTTAGGGAACTTCAAATCCCTATAAGCAAAATGTATAAGCCGTTGAACACTTTTTAAAATAAGAATCTTTATATGTACTATTCGTAAAAGTGCTTAAAAACTTAATCTGGTTTGAAAACGTTAAACTGAAACTAAAATAGTGAATGTTATGGAATTGTTGAAGGAGTTATTCGTTATATTTCGATACTAACGAGCTGAGAGCTCAAAAGTATTTGAATCTAATAATTTGGGAAAAAAAATCTGGCTATAACATAGACAATATCTATATCATTAACTTTCTACTTTTTGGAAATCAGTCAATCATAAGTCGAAAAAAATATTTAAAAAAACAATTTTTATCCAAGCATTATTATAATTATTATAGCTAATTCCAATTAAAAGAGAAAACATTTTCTTAATTCAAAACTTTCCATTTTTTAAATAAGCTTTTATGATAATGTGATTGCATTGTATCCTTGGAAAAATGTGTAACAAAAACTTTTTTATTTCATTGTCCTTAAAATTTTTTATTTTATTTTAATAAGGACAAAAAAACGCTATTGTGCTTTATATTCTCATCAAAATAACTACCACATAGTCTACTGAACCTAATTTAAACAAAAAAATTGGCCATAAGATGTAGTAAATTTTTATATAAGGTTTTTTTTTTAAAATACAGACAGTATACAGTATTGGATTATATTTTTATATGCATCATAATCAATTTCTAATTATTCAGACTAAAATTAAAAATAAAACAATGTACTGTAGTTAAATGGCAGAAAAAAGAAACGCTGAAAAACTTATTTTATCTGTCTTTTGGATCATAACTTAATCTTACCGAACCCTTCAAAAAGGAATTTCAATTGACCCATAAAGCTTCTTTTAACTACTTTTATATAATTTTTATCAAAATTTTTATAAATAGAGAAATTTAATTTGTATAGAAACTACAAAAGCAGTTAATAAAGAAATTTATTTTTTTCACGCAACCACAACTATAGGAATGTTCCTTAAATAATTTCGGATTAACTTAATTTAAGATTTCAGTGATGGGTAGTTTTATGCAATTCAAAATTTTATTAAGTAAGTACATTAAATTGTTATGTGGGCTCTGCTCTGATAAATTGAATACAAAAACGTCTTTCGAAAGTTTCAAACTGAGAAAAGACAAATGAAACGCACTTATAATCATCAAAAATGCAGTTGCTATTTATTCATTTGCATTGCTCTATCATTTATGCAAATTTATTCCATTTTCTAAATATAAAAAATGAAAATAAAAGAAAATTTTAAAACAAAAACCAGTGAAAAGAGCACTTTAATATCACACAATCCTTTTTAACCAAAAAAAAAAATAAAACACAATTTTTGTTTTTTCAACCAGAGGCATTACAAATTGCTGCTCCTAAAAAAAGAAAATTAGATGAATGAATAATTTTTTTTTTTTTTCAAAATATGAAAAAAATTGTTTTCAAACTTTAATTATCATTTTATGAAATAGCCGTAAAAAACATATTCGGGTTTTAATTTTGTTTAAATAATTTTCAATAAAGTCAAATTATTCACGAAATTTATTTTTTTTTTTAAAATCATTGAAATGAAAAATAAAATGTTTTTCACGTAAATGGCGTTTTCCAACATATTTAAGCAGATATATAAACTTAGAAACAAAAACTTATGATTCCTTCCAAAAACTTGTAATCATTACTACACAATACATACTCAATTAGTCAGTTTACATTCACTTCTACAAAATATCAAAATTATATTTCTACAAAATATCAAAATCATATTTTAAAGTAGGTTGAAGGACTTGTTGCAAAACACTGTAAACAATACTTCTCAAGTTGAATAAATCCGTTTGCATTATGAAAGGCTCAAATTTAATCAATATCTACGTGCAGATATTTTCAATAATTGAGACAAAATCGAATTATTGAACGAAGATGTCGCAATCCTCGTTTATTTAACCTAACTCTGAACTATATAAAATTTTTGTGTCTAAATAAGTTTTAGCATTTAAAAATTTTTAGGTTATGAAGTCAATGTTTTGTGACCACTTCTTCTTATCATACAAAATGGTAAAATAGGCAAAAAATTTTATTTTTCTTAAGTAATAAAAAAGTCAAACAATTTAAGAAAAATATAGTAAAAAAAGCCATAAAAAAAACTATAAAAATAAAAAATATATGAAGTTTACTGTAAAAAAAAAAATATGTAGCAAAATGTACATAAAAAAAATTTAAGGATAATCACTTCTGGTTTTTTTTTCTTTATAAGCACATCCTTTTGCTTTGCTTTGATGTAAATTATGAGAAGGAACTAAATATCTTAAGAATATAAATAGAAACAAAAAAAATTAGGGAATAAAAGCAAATATTTTAAAAAGTGTTACTCGAGACTAAATTAAAGTTTTTTTTAAAAGTTTCCTATTTATTTCCGCATATTATCTTACTATCTTCCTTGCCTAAACTATCTTCCTTGCCTAAACTATTTGAGTCAATTATTTCTGACAACCTTCAATTTTTCATCAAGCCTATTATTTCTGATAGACAACATGGTTTCGTTCGTGGGAAGTCAACTACCACTAACCTTTTAGACTTTACGTCTTTTTGTAATAGTAAATTTCTTTCCGGAAATTATGTCGACTGTATTTTCACAGATTTTTCGAAAGCCTTTGACAAATTATGCCACAAAACCCTAATTTGTAAATTGGACAAAATGGGTTTTCATTCAGCTTTTGTTAATTGGATTTATGATTACTTATCTAATCGTTATTATCAGGTTTCTTTTAATAACTTCTTATCAGCACCGTTTTTGGTGAATTGTGGTGTCCCACAAGGTAGCCATCTTGGTCCTATTTTCTTTATTTTATTTATAAATGATCTTCCAAATATACTAAAGTCATCCGAAGTTCTTATTTACGCAGATGATGCCAAAATTTTCAAGTCCATATCTTGTTATTCTGATTGCATTGACTTGCAAAATGATGTTGAATCATTTAGCAATTGGTGTACCTCAAACAATCTTCATTTAAACGTTAATAAGTGTCACTCAATGTCATTCTTTAGAAAGAAAAACATTTTTGATTTTCAATACAGTGTTGGATCCTCTTCTTTAACAAGAGAAGTAGAGACCACTGATCTCGGAGTTTTGTTGGATGAAAAGTTGAATTTTGTTAAACATATCGATTTTGTTACAAGTAAGGCTCTGCGTGTTCTTGGTTTTATCAAGAGGCAATCTAAACAATTCAATGATCCATATGTTATGAAACTTTTATATTCTTCTTTTGTTCGACCCACTTTGGAATATTCTTGCCAAGTCTGGAATCCATTCTACGCAGTTCATATCTCTAGATTGGAATCGGTTCAAAAAAATTTCCTTCGTTTCGCTTTAAGGCGACTCAATTGGCAGGATAATTTAAATTTACCTCCATACACTGACAGACTTCAACTTCTAAATCTCCCAAGTCTGGAGAATAGAAGAGCTTATTTGTCGTTCAGCTTTATCCATAAAGTCATCGAAGGAAAAACGACAAGTAGCTGTTTAATGTCTAATTTATTTTTCAATGTGCCCTCAAGAAGTCTTAGAAATTTTGATGTCGTTAGTATTCAATTTTCCAGAACCAATTATGGTCAATATAGCCCACTTAACTCCCTATTCAAAATTTATAACCGATATCATTTCCTTCTTTAGTTATACGTTTTCGAAAGTCTTTCTTTTAAAAGTAAATTTTATCATAATTTTTTAATTAATTCGAACTAAGTGATACATTATTTAATAGTAAACACTGCTGCTTTGTATATATTCTTACTTCCATTATTAAATTGATTGTATATATATTTAATTTTATTATAATTAAGTTGTATTCGCTCGCTTGTATTAAGCATTTGAAATAAATAAAGTATTTCTTGAATACTCCATTAAAAATATTTATACAGCTGACTTATATCTTACTCACATAGTAAGATGAGTAAGACACGAATATTTTCAGCGATGACATTTTAGAATGAACTTTAAAACATGCCGCTTGTTAATTTCAATTACAAATTATAGTCTACAGCCAATGGGAACCATAATTTCAAAAAAATTTTACAATTTTAAAATATTAAAAATTCTATTTCACACTGTACAAAACTTAAAATATACTATAAATTTTTATTTGTTTATTTTTTTTAAATAAGAGTCTGCAACATACCTCCAGTAATATGAATCCAGAAATGTTAAGCGAACAAGTTATATTAATTCATTAAAATCTAATTTCAATGTTATATGGTAGTTAAATTAATTAATTTAATTTCTTATTTCCAGATGGTGTTTATTTATTTAAATAAAATTTAAATTTAATTTAAACATGCACAGAAGAATAAAATAAAATTGAACAAAAAAAAGATTTTAATTTTATTTATTATAAGCTTCGATTCTTCTTATCTTATATTCCTTATTATCCGTATAATATATCTAATTTTTTTGTTTAATTTTAATTTGGAATATGGTCATAATACTGCATATTTTCCATAGATTATTTTGTTTATAATTTAATTATATAGAATATTTTGTCAACACAGTACTTGCTTTTTACATTAGTTTGCGCGTACAGTATTATGATGACAGAATCGGCTCTGGGCTTAGATTAATTCAATTACTTATGAAGTATATACGTAAAACATAAATCTTTTTTAATTATTCTAATTTCTAATTATACAATCATAATTTTATAGAAAATCTAATAAGTTTTTCTCAACCAAAAAAAAACGTTCAATGCATATTAAATTTTTCGCCACCTATATCTGCATAAAAACCATATTAAAAAACATTTAAACGCAGTTTTTTTTAAATTTATAATCATCCAGTTGTTTTTAAGTTAAAAAACTGCACATACAAGGGGTAGAAAACTAATTTTTTTTTATGGAATGACTAAATGCATATATATAAAAGCAATTAAAAAGTCTAAAAAATTATTGAATGAATATAAAATGAAAGGATATTTTTGTCTATAGACTTTAAAAAAATAACAAACCATTGAAATTATTCAATGTTTTTTCTACGAAATAATACACGCTCAATCGTATGTTTCATTCATTTTTTTAATAATGTTTACAATTTTTTTTGGACAGTATGTTTATTTTCCTTGATATATTTTTTTTTTTTATTTTTTTTTTTTATTATAATTTGACATTGATGATGCGATCCAAAAACATAGAACTCTTGAATAAGGTTAACATTGCATAGTATTTAGTGTTACAGTTAGAGAAAATCAATAATAAAGTAGTGTAGGGTAGGAAAAACTCCTGTTACAACCAATAATAAGTTTGGAAGAATATAAATTTGTCTTTCTTTTCAATAATTCTGAATATTAATATCTTATATACATATCTAAATTATTTCACTAACTAAAGCACTATAATTATATTACACTTATTATATTTATTAGTTCAGCTTTTCTAATTACATTCCCATATATATTTTACTTATACCCTGGCAAAAATAATTCATAAATTACAGGATTAAGGAAAATTATATTTCCGAGATCCTTAAAGCATTTTCCCTAAAAGCAAACTCAATTTTAAAGAAGACCCAAAATATATGAATAAAAAAAATAATAAAAAATAAATCTTTTAATCAATACACTCCCTAGGGTTCACACTTATGAAACTAATTTTTAATAAATTCATAAGACACAGCGTATAGTTTATCATTTTAAATCTTTTTCTTATCATTAATTTTATGCAAATTTCATATAAAAGTTAAATTATTTATTAAAATTCATAAGCATAATTTAATTTTTAAAAGGAAAAATAAAAGAGCAAAAAAAATACCTAAAATTGTTTTAAAACTTTTTATTATCAATTAAATAAAAAAAAAAAAAAAATTATCTTAAAATTTTGTTTTTGGAAATTCTTGAGACAAATTCTTTTAGGCAAATACCTATACGTTTAAATTCAACAGGTAGATAGCACTTAAGTATTTTTGGATCTCAATACCCATTTGATCCAAGTAATAATTGATTAATATAATATTTATCCAAAATTAAGTTCTGCATTAACTTCTATTTAGACCGAAAGGAATTTAGATCAATGTTATTGTTTGGTCAATAGAAGTATAATATATGAATAAGAAGAGTCCTGACTATACAGAATTATATACGGTTTGTTTTAAGATCCTGAAAAGTTAAATATATTAAAAGAAAAACGAATGAAAATTATTCCCATAATTAAACTAAGAAAGAGTTTTGTTCTCTTTTGTATTGTTAAGCATCTATCCTAAATTGTAAAAATTAAAATCTACATGTACAGCTTTGAAGTTTTATTCAAAAATTTGAACATTAATTCTCTGACAGTTCTTAATGATTCGAAATCTAAACTTTTCATCTTCAACAAAAAGTTAATTTTAAATTGAATTAATAGGAATAACATAAGAATTTATGTTGTATGTTTAATCAAACATATAATTTCCAAGTTATTTAGTTCAAAAACTTTTTTAATTGAATGGAAATTAATTGATTTTGAATGAAATATGCATACTTATTATGTATGTGTATAGGCAAAGTCATATATATGTACACTTATAAGTATATTAAAACATTCAAAAATATATATAAAATAAATATACATAAATAGAAGTTTGAATTTTATTTGTACACACAATATATTACCAAAATTTACCGATTTTCATACACGTATAATAGGCAATATATTTATGGTAAAAGTTAAGAGAAATTAATCTATACATATATTCGATTCTTCAACATAATATTACATATATCAAATAAAATCTTTTAATGAATATTAGATTAATTTCACATTGATGCCTCATGATTATATGTTATCATGAATAAAAATTAAAAAGTTATGCTTCCCAATATACATATAAGTACTGTATATTTTTATATATTTTTTATAACATAACTAAGTGAGTAAAGTACGAATATTAGTAAAATAAAATGTATTAGGAATACCTAATTATGAGTAAACAACAATTTCTTTAGTTAGATAAAATAAATAATATTGAGTTTAGACGAAGGAAAATAAATTATTTACTAACTATAGGGATAATTTTTTTATTGCCGTTCTATCTATACAAATCAATGTTTACAATAATATAATAAATTTATTGTTAACGTTCCATTAAGATATTCACATAGATTGGATATTCAAATAGTTATGTAATAAGAACATTTTTATTCAAACTTTTGATTGCTGTTTAAATGTTCCAGATTCCCAATAAAAAATTTTACCAAATACCTATATTTTCATGCACAAAATTTCTGATATTTGAGCTTTTTGTTATTTTTATTAGAATGTCCCTTCATGTAATGTTAATTTTATTTTTATTATATAATTATGTTTATAAGAGTGTTGTATTTATAAAGAACTCTCTTCACTTCTTATAGATAACATAATTTATACCTCTGATGTTAATAATTTGTCACATTTTTTCTTTCAAACATGATGTGAAATGTTCATAATAATTTTTTTTGTTTCGTAGTTCATTAAATAAAATGAACTTTAATCTAAATTTTATTGCAGAAAAAAAATATAAATTTATGTTTCTTTTACATGTCTTTTTTAATAAATTCTGAAATTTATGTATATTGTACATGTACAATGGTTGATACATACTTGTACATAATAATGTACAAACAATATAAATGCTTACACATAAATAAAGAAAAGAAGAAATCATTCAGGTAAGATACTGTTACTGTTAAATTAATATTCTTAAGATGCAATATTGGATCTCAGGATGTTTCCACTTTAAACTAAATTGATTGTCGACAACTTGGAAGTAAATCATTTTGATGCTTACACTAACTTAAATATATATGTATATTATATATATATAGAGTATAAAAATCATGAAAACTTCACTTTTTTGTATATGTCATTTGCTCTGGAATCCAAAGATTTCTGTAACTAATTTTTTCTGTTTTTTGTCCCAATCAAAAAATCTGAGTTCACCTCTGTGTGTGAAGAAAAATTTATTTTTTACTTTTTCATGCGGCTTGGCCTCAGTTTTGTTTGAAAACTCGTTTTTTACCTTATTTTTATTTTCGGCCTTTTTCACGTTAACTAAATTGTTATTACAAATTTTCCTTGATTTTTCATGCAAGTTTTCATGATTGTTGAAGATTTTTCACTAATCATATCGATAAAAATTTTTCCGATGATCTTCCTGCTTTTCCGGGTTTTCCATGGAGTTTTCCAAAAAAGCAACTTTATGCAACTCATTTCGCTCCACAACTTTGTCTCAGGTTTCAAAACGCTCAAACGCTACCTTGGTCGGAAAAACTCCGGAAAAGCGTTTTACATGAATTTTCCTCGATTTTTTCTGCAAGTTTTCACCATTGTCGGAGAGAAAGTAATGATGCCAGTTGATAGGGAACTTGATCCTGCATAATTTAGAATACTTTTTTACCGGAAAATTTTGCGGAAAAGTAGGAAAATTACGGAAATTGTTTTCGGAAAAATCGGAAAACTCTGTATTTTTCCTGAAACGGGTTTATCAGTAATCAAATTTGTACCAAATTTTGAAATGATTTTTCCCGATTTTCCGGGTTTTCCATGGAAATTTCCGATTCAAATTTTGATAGATTCAATTGAAACGCGACATGAACCTGGCAAATTTCAGCTCGCTGTGGTGACGTAAAGTGCGTCTACGAGAGTGTCAAAAATAGTAAAAAAAAAGAAATATACAGACAGACAAATTCGTGTACGTGTTAATAATAATTGTGGCCTCAAAAAATAATAAATATAATTTTCCATAATAATTTGGTTTTGATATCCAAAGTTGTTATCCAAAAGCCACACAAAAAAAATTGCTTCGGGAAAACTACATGGAAAATTTTCAACTTAAGTTTTCCTTATTTTTTTTTTCCACCATCCAGCATATAATAATGTTGATATACGAGAAACAATGCGTTTTTAAATAATACATAACTAGAATAGAGATTTTTAACAGCATGTTTCCAACGTTTAAGCCAATTTCTTGACAAAGAACTTTTTATTTGTTTATTTTGCATAAAAAGAAAAAAGCTTTTCATGTTTTTGTTTTTGTTTTTTTTTTTGTTTTATTATAAAAAGGCATAAAACGTGATTTTAGCTACAAAGCATAGAAAAAAAATGTGAAGGTAACAAGGAATTCTAACCTTTATTGCAAAACTTTATCACATATGGTTCTCTTATGTTATTTTAATTGTTTTCTGATAGAAAAATAAATGTACATACAAATATATATTTTCGTTGTTAAACGTTACATAGAAAAGTTAGTGTAGGATTTTTAATTTTATCCTGTTATGTGTTTTCATGTCATTTTATATTCAATTTCCTGAAACACTTTTACAATGACAGCAATTATTATATTGAAATCTGAGGAGACATGTGTGATAAAGTTGGATTTTAAACTATAATGTTAAAAAAAACCATGTAAACATGCATTATGTGCATTATTTTTTTTATTCCTTATTATATCAATTCTGTATTCTAGATTTTTATATAAAGGTTATTCGGTATCTATTTGTACAGAAGAGTATTTTTCAACAGGAGGTTAGCGGTCCACAGAATACATTTTAGTGGTCCGTAAACATCTTTATATTTAATGGAAAGTTATGTTTATTTGTGTTTTATTAGCATTATTATGTAAAGTAAAGATATTCATGGCCTAATAATTTATCTATATGTTTGTAAGTAATACTTAATATTTAAATTATTATCAAATTATTATCACACTAACTTACTCTAAAATGCTCTGCTTCCGAATTATGAATTTGCTCTAAAACTTTTCGGAAAAACTTTAAGAATCAACATGCTACTTCTATGTTCAAGTATTGTGAATTCAAGTTCGAGTATTTAAAAAATTTGTTTGTACATAATATTTGATAAAATAAAATAACCTACATATTCCTAATACACTGAATTCCCAATAAAGAATCATTTAGTATTTGGAACAAATTAAAATTTAATTTAATTTCACATCATCTGATTTTGACTTTTTCTATGTAAAAAAAAGCTCTACATAACTTTGATATGTCCTTACAATATTGAAAGTTTAGTTGTATAAGTTAAGACCCTTAATCATATCATGCGCAATGAAGTTTTTAATGTCACTTTCGTTTTCTAGAATTTTATGGAAAATTTTTCAATGTCTACGAAAATTTTATGATTCACAAGATAAATAAAGACAAATTGATTTATTTTATGTTTACTTTCTAACTACTTACTTATGTATGTTTATATGTATGTTTATGAGTATATAAATATATATATCTTTATATGGATATGTATATACGTATACATATTTGTATATTAATACCTTTTCTTTTTCTGTTAATAATGTTATGGCGAAAAAGCAGATAAGCTTTAAAGCATCTAGCTAGTATGAGATAATACTACGTCTTAAATTCATTACTCGTTCATTGTCTCTATCATCGCAAGGTTTTGTTTTATGCTAAGACAATTAATTTTAAACTTTATAGTCTTCGAATAATTAAAAATTTCCGCTCAGTATGTTTAACAAACTATTAATCTGTCAAACTTCATAAAGCTTACATATACAAATACGTTCTGTCTGTGAAATATTATTTTCAAGGCAAAACAAATAGTAAACATTTCGAAAGTATTTTTATGTACATACATTTGATCAACATGACAACAACATATTTTCTTTTTTCATACTAACTATTTATACCAATTCAAACAAAAAAGTTAAAAAAAAGTTTTATTAGCTTTGAATTCTTAACGTAAGCTTTTCTATAGGCAAATATAGAGAAACATTTTGTTACAAGTATTAAAAAATTAAACATATTTATAACATCGAATAATTTTATCGGTAAAATTTGACACAGTAACTAACACTGAATCGCACCAATGAATTGAAGTCGAAAATAATTCAATATTAGTTTATAACAAAATTAAGTCGAAAGACATAAAAATAGTTTATGTGTAGAAAAAATATTCAATCATAAAAAATACATTTTATAAAAAACAACGTTTTTCTTGCGCACTAAAAAGTATAAAATAATTTTACTATGAGCTCCATTTGGGTAACAGACTTTATAACTTTTCTCCGGCTCATTCAGAGGATTGTGGACACACATACTTGAAACTGATTACAACAGTCTATAACTATAAACGTGGGCCACATTTTTGAGGTAATACTGCAAATGTGTTGTATAAATGTGCCCCATGTTTCTAGTTATAGACTGTTGTAATCAGTTTCAAGTATGTGTGTCCACAATCCTCTGAATGAGCCGGAGAAAAGTTATAAATTCTGTTACCCAAATGAAGCTCATAGTAAAATTATTTTATACTTTTTAGTGCGCAAGAAAAACGTTGTTTTTTATAAAATGTATTTTTTATGATTGAATATTTATTTTCTACTTTTTAGTTTTGAAGCTGAAACAAAGCAGAATTTTTCTTATAAAATTTGATTGTCAAAATGACGAAATTTGTGTGTTTAATTATGTCCTCTTTGTAGGTACAAAATTTGAATAAAATCGGATGAAGTTTTGAAGTCCTCTCCAAGGAAAGTAGAGGAGGCTAATAAATTTTTTGTTACAAAATTTGTGTGGGTAGTAGGCCAATAAATGTTTTGTTACAAAATTTGTGTGTTTAATATGTCCTTTTTTTATGTACCAAATTTGAAAGAAATCGGACGAACTTTTAAAGTCCTTCCCAAGGAAGGTCGCCGGGTAGGAGGCCAATAATTTTTTTGTTACGAAATTCGTGTGTTCAATCATTTCTTCTTTTTATGTACTAAATTTGAATGAAATCGGAAAAACTTTTGGTTGTGAAAATTTGTTTGCAAAATTTCGCGGGCAGACAAACAGACGAGAAACTTTTCAAATCATGATTAAAGTGGTAGAATATTGTATTGTCATCGGGTTCAGACCTATATTCAAAGTTTCGGAGCTGTAGCTTGTCGGAAAGTGGTCTAAAATTTGATTACAAAATTTCGTGGACAGACAAACAGACAAGAATGTGAGTTGATAAAAACGTTGTAATTGTAATAAAATAGTATTTTTTGAAACAAACAAAATTTTCTATCATTTTCCAACCTTATCTCTTATTTTATAAAATTCTTAACTAATAAAATCGAATATGAATAGGAACAAAACTGTTTTTACTCACGAGGTCACGACGTTCGAATTTTCACTAAAAATGATATAATTATAAAGTATAATATTTGGAAAAAAAAATAAAATAAAAAGCCACAATAACGTTTAATGACGTTTAAAATAAAATAACATTCAGAAAAAAAATGTATATGACCTCAAAAAAAAAATAAAAGCTTTCGTTCCCTTATTTCAATAATATAAAAAATACATTTTAACTAACAGTCGTAATATAAATTATCCTGGCAAAAGGACGAAAAATATATGTTGCAAACAGAATATTTTTTCAATTTTTTTTTTCAATAAAAAAAAAAACAACATTTCCAAAATGGTGTCATCTAAGTTAGAAGGCTAAAAAAATAAATCTTATTAAAACAATTAAAATATCTAATCTTGAAAATAAAGTGCAGAAAAATCAATTTTAAGCCTAACAAAGAAAATTATAAATTAAAAAAAAGTGTTACCTACCTATTATATTTATTTATTTTTTTCACACGCCTAAAAAGCCTAAATATCTGAAAAGAAAACCCCCACAAGCAAGGTATGAAAAATTTTTGTAGTCTATAAATAAAATGCGTTATAAATTTAATCAAAATAAAAAAATTAATTTTAAAATTATTAAATAAGAGACCTAATTTAATTTGTTGAAAAAAAAAACAGATAAAAACTAAACTATAGAATAAGTTTTTATTTCAATGAAAAGAAATAAAAAGATTACTTAACATTTTCAGAGTGAAAAATAACTCTTTTTGGCTATAAAAAAAAAATTTGAGAAAATAAAAAGAAATAGAACAACTACGTACAAAAAAGAAAAGTTGTGAAAAACATAACACTACATAAAAAAAGAGGAAAAAAAATAAAACCCATATTTTTTTTTCTTTCAACACTCCAAAGTATTAGGTTACACCTTCAAGTTCAACAAAAATTTTTTTGATTTGGAATTTAGGGTGAGTTTTTTTTTTTTTTTGCATTTTTAGCCAAAATATATATTAAGTCTTGTTTTAATGTAACCCTCACACAACTACTCTCGCTTTGTTTTCTCTTTCTTTTTTATTCCTTCTTCCATTTTTTTTCCTTGCATTTTTGTGACTCTTTTCCTTATTTTTCTGTTGCCATTTATTTTATTTTAGCCTGTTTATTTTATTGAAATACCATCTTTTTGAATTATAATTTTAGTTTTTGTTCTATTGTTTCGAATATAGGCCGAAGTCGTTGATGTCAGCGAGCCAAAGACATCAGTGGTCGTTGACTATATTTGAATCAGCGACTCAACAATCGACTGCAAAATTTTAGCCGGAAGCCGATTCAAAACAAACCAGTCGGCAGCCGATTACAATTTTGATTCATAAGTCAGTGGTCGATGAATGTCATCGACTTCGGTCTCCGTTGTCGGGAAATAATTTTTGCTTTATAATTTTGAAGATATAATACATTTATTTATATAAAATATCAACCCCTCTTTTTTACTCTCTCCATCCGCATTCTGCATCGTTATTTTCTGTTTTTTAGCCTCTTAAAGTAAGCACAATCGGGACAAAAGCTACAAACGACGATCGTCAGATATTTATGTGAGAGTACATACATTTAGAAAGAGTTTTTCAATGGCTGGACGCTGCAATTATGTTTACTCCAGCGATATTAAATGTCGTTTTTAGCTTTACCGGTTGTGGCCCAATTGTGTTTACTATAAGATGCATTTTAATGGTAATGCTTTGTATGTACAAAAAACTGTCATTATACTTAAAACTTTAATTTTTGCACTGTATAGTTTTTATGTTTATGTGTTTTATATGCATTATGGTATAATAATACATAATTGCTTTTAGATTATATTATTCAAAATAATCCTAGCTTAACAAAAAAACAAAAAAAAAAAAACTGAAAAGCTTCAAAAATTCTATTGTAATATTTTTGAAACAAAAAATATTGCAGTTGTTATAAAAAGAAAAATATGAATGAATATTTATAATTCACATTGTTTAATTATTTCATTATATTTATATTTACAAAAATATTCCAAAAAAATTCTCCATTAAGAAAATATGTCAATGATTATAAACAATTTACATAACAAAAATATGTTTCCCACTCATTTTCTAGGCGCGTTACGAAACTGTTCATTGTTGGAATTATAAAGAAAGATATAAATATATTCATAAAGTTAAGTATCTACCTACATAGTACTATACATTATATAATATATGTATTTGCATATGTATGTATACAAAAATTATACACTGTGTACTATACATATTATAATATCCTTTTGTGGAAAATAAGAAAATAAAAGAAAAACAAAAATTTTTCGTTCACCATTTTTATATATAAATAAATGTACATATATTGAGGTGGAGGAAATTTTAAATATAGGGATAGGGATTTAGGGACAACCAGTTTGTTTTTTTCTTTTAATAAAATAAATCTGTGTTCAAAAGCCAGAACGTCTTATCTGCAAAATCTTTGTTAGAGCGGAATAAAACTCTGAGTTAGAGCGGAATAAAATATTTTTTTGCAATTACAAAAAATGTATTTGTTAAAAAATTGTAATTTGTTTAGAAAAGTTTGGTTTCAGTTTTTTGTTTATAAATTATCAAATTATTAGTTTAAACTTCTGTTATTTGAATAAGAAGCAAATAAGACGCTTTTCATAGTATAATTAATATTATTTTCCAAAAGCACAATAAAAAAAATTTTAGGACGTTTGTCCAATGTCTATAACTTCTTAACGGATTGTCATAGAAGAAAAAGGGTAAGGATGAAAATAAACTACCTAAATAAAGAAGCAACTTTATAATATTATCTCAATTTTGTCTTATAATCATTTAAGACGTTTCGGCTTTTGAACACAGAAATATAGTATATGTATATATTTTTTTGATAAATTTACTTGAATTGTTTACAAATTTATTTACATTAGTGAGAATTACTTCTTCAAATCTATATTTTTCTTTTATTCTTCTTAAAAAGAAATAATTTCAATACGAACAGGAAATTAAGAAAGACAATTTTCTTCTTTCGACAAATATAAAGTTGTTGACGTCGCACTAATATAATAAATAAAGATTTCTACATTAATACGTAAATATGATAGAAAAAAAAAGAATTTTTCTTTTTTAAATAATTCAGTTATGTATGATACAATGACACGTTCTTGTATATAGTTTTATATATATAATTTTCTCTGTACACGCACAGATGATATGCGTTTTACTGGAAATATAATAATAATAATGTAAACTATTGTTATTGCTAGTAATTCTTTAGGTCAAGGGTCGGCAACATACGGCCCACGGGCCAGATACGGCCCATTCGGTGTTTTTTTTTGGCCCTCCAAGATTTTTATTTCCGCCTTGTATTCGGCCTGATTGATTCTTCTAGGCCTTTTTATAATTTTTTAACTTTTTTACAGCAAAAAAAATTAAAACTATCAAAAATTCCATTCAGAACCTCATATTTATATAATTCAGCTTTTAAAAAAATTCTATTACTACAACTTTTTGCATTATTCAATAAATGTAGCATTAAAAATATTGTTTTCTGCTAAATATTGATCGCCAAATTTTCTGAAGAGCTGCTATTGTAGTAGCTTTACGAATTGTAAATTAAGTAAATGAAAGAATTAATCCCACAAAAAAATTTAAAAATCTGCATCTGGCCCAGTTGATGAAAGTCTTGCCGACGCTTGCTTTAGGTTAAAGTTTTTTCATCTTTAACATTATTCAATTAACATCGTGTTATGAGTTTAACTATCATTTTATTAACATGTTAAAAATTATATTTTGTACAGACTAGATAGAGGATTGTTTCCGCATAACGACTTGTTATTGGAAAGTTCTTGGATTATTGAATAATTTTCATTAAAAAATTTTCCTCGGATTAGATTCTGAACTACGTAATGCAGGATTAGCTGATTATTAACAACGATCATAAAAATATTATAAAAAATACGGTATTTAAAATATATGTCTTGTATGAAACATAAAAGAAACAAAATTTAAAAAATTTCAACAAATTGAAAGCATAACTATAAAAGAAATTTCCTACACCTGCAGTAAATTTTTCACTATATATACGTATACAGAATATAATCAAAAGAATGATATTTAATTTTTTTAAACTCAACACTATTTAAAAACAAAATGCGAGTAAAAAACTTTCAATTTTCCTTGAAAAATTCGCAATATGTTGCAAGTATTATTATGTCAATATTTTTAAGTTTATATGTAAAATTAAATTAATGTTGAAATTTTCGGGGCCTTGTATTTTATAAAAACATAACATAATAATAAAAAAAAATTTCATGAAAATTTCATATTTTCTGTTCAATTTTCTTTTCATAAAATTTTTTAATTTGTTTTATGTCTTTTAGAGTTTTATTTAAATCGTTCCTATTAAAAGAAAGATAAAGTTTTTTTTTTTTATAAAATACAAAAACTATGTCAGCGAATGACATGTTGTGCATTTTATATTTAAATTTGGAAATAATTGGAACATCAAAATAGAATGGTGTAAAAAATTCAATAATATTTAAATTTTACAACCACATATTTTAGAAAGAATTTCAAATCAGACAGAAAAGGAATTAAGAATTGCAACAGTTTTCAAATTTGCAACACATTTAAAGTAAAATTCTTCGAATTCTTCGAATCTTTTTTGAGAGTTAATAATGGCAATATGTTTTCGATTAAAATCAATAAATCATATTTAAAACTAAAATTTTCCGGAGGACGATGAAATCAACTATATATAAAAACTATAAGCTTTCCTTACCCAAGTAATGTACAGTTGAACTATAAATTAGTAAACAAAAATAGAACTAATAAAAACTAAATACTCAAAATTATCTGTAAATTCATTTCATATTACTATTGAGGTAATGACCCTGAATACTCTTCACAAATAATTATGTTGCAAATTTATAAAGCCTTTTTGTAAACGAAACTGACATTTTTTAATATTCTATATAAAACATTTTTATTTTCATTTTAAGAAATTATATTTTACATTTTTGTAGTTAAAAGTCGAGCTATAAGTGCTACAAAAATATTTATCAATAAAATGTTTACATAGTCAAAGAATGTAATTTCATAAATTTTAGACCGACCCATTTCATAACTTAAAATTTATGCTTTTTTTGTTAACTTTATTCTTACACATTGTACTTGCATTTTATTAAAAACGTAAAAGTAATTGCGGTGAGAATTCTTTAAAATATTTAAAAAAAATCCTAGAGTTTGAACAAAAAATTTATTTATGTGCAACAAAAAATTTGAATTTATGACATTCGGATTCGACGAGAATAATATTGAAAGTTATTTATTATTTCATTTCCACTACAATTTATTGTAAGAACAGAAAATTTTACTGATGATGAAATGTCATGTGTTGTAGTTTGATTGAAGCAAACAAATTTCCTCTTATTGTTTCCTCTTACATGTTTTTTAAATCGAAAATTTTTTAATATGAATACATTTAAAAAATTTCTTTTGTTTATTGTAATTTAAGCAGTTGAAGTATTCAAAAAATTATTGCGTATATTTATACAACTTAAATTACAGATACGAAATATAAAATATAAAATTACCAATCAAAAGTTTGAGACCATAGAAAGTACAAATAAGGCTATGTCAATATCATGCAACATTGTTAAACAATAAATACTTCAACTCCTACACACTAAATAGATAGTTTAAACTTAACAACAAATTAATTTTTGTCAAAAACTCTATTAAATTTATTATTTATTTTATCATTTTAATATCTAAATATCAATCAATCAATCTAATATATAAAAATGAAAATTCTCTGTTTCTCTGTTCTCTGTTCTCTGTTCTCTGTTCTCTGTTCTCTGTTCTCTGTTCTCTGTTCTCTGTTCTCTGTTCTCTGTTCTCTGTTCTCTGTTCTCTGTTCTCTGTTCTCTGTTCTCTGTTCTCTGTTCTCTGTTCTCTGTTCTCTGTTCTCTGTTCTCTGTTCTCTGTTCTCTGTTCTCTGTTCTCTGTTCTCTGTTCTCTGTTCTCTGTTCTCTGTTCTCTGTTCTCTGTTCTCTGTTCTCTGTTCTCTGTTCTCTGTTCTCTGTTCTCTGTTCTCTGTTCTCTGTTCTCTGTTCTCTGTTCTCTGTTCTCTGTTCTCTGTTCTCTGTTCTCTGTTCTCTGTTCTCTGTTCTCTGTTCTCTGTTCTCTGTTCTCTGTTCTCTGTTCTCTGTTCTCTGTTCTCTGTTCTCTGTTCTCTGTTCTCTGTTCTCTGTTCTCTGTTCTCTGTTCTCTGTTCTCTGTTCTCTGTTCTCTGTTCTCTGTTCTCTGTTCTCTGTTCTCTGTTCTCTGTTCTCTGTTCTCTGTTCTCTGTTCTCTGTTCTCTGTTCTCTGTTCTCTGTTCTCTGTTCTCTGTTCTCTGTTCTCTGTTCTCTGTTCTCTGTTCTCTGTTCTCTGTTCTCTGTTCTCTGTTCTCTGTTCTCTGTTCTCTGTTCTCTGTTCTCTGTTCTCTGTTCTCTGTTCTCTGTTCTCTGTTCTCTGTTCTCTGTTCTCTGTTCTCTGTTCTCTGTTCTCTGTTCTCTGTTCTCTGTTCTCTGTTCTCTGTTCTCTGTTCTCTGTTCTCTGTTCTCTGTTCTCTGTTCTCTGTTCTCTGTTCTCTGTTCTCTGTTCTCTGTTCTCTGTTCTCTGTTCTCTGTTCTCTGTTCTCTGTTCTCTGTTCTCTGTTCTCTGTTCTCTGTTCTCTGTTCTCTGTTCTCTGTTCTCTGTTCTCTGTTCTCTGTTCTCTGTTCTCTGTTCTCTGTTCTCTGTTCTCTGTTCTCTGTTCTCTGTTCTCTGTTCTCTGTTCTCTGTTCTCTGTTCTCTGTTCTCTGTTCTCTGTTCTCTGTTCTCTGTTCTCTGTTCTCTGTTCTCTGTTCTCTGTTCTCTGTTCTCTGTTCTCTGTTCTCTGTTCTCTGTTCTCTGTTCTCTGTTCTCTGTTCTCTGTTCTCTGTTCTCTGTTCTCTGTTCTCTGTTCTCTGTTCTCTGTTCTCTGTTCTCTGTTCTCTGTTCTCTGTTCTCTGTTCTCTGTTCTCTGTTCTCTGTTCTCTGTTCTCTGTTCTCTGTTCTCTGTTCTCTGTTCTCTGTTCTCTGTTCTCTGTTCTCTGTTCTCTGTTCTCTGTTCTCTGTTCTCTGTTCTCTGTTCTCTGTTCTCTGTTCTCTGTTCTCTGTTCTCTGTTCTCTGTTCTCTGTTCTCTGTTCTCTGTTCTCTGTTCTCTGTTCTCTGTTCTCTGTTCTCTGTTCTCTGTTCTCTGTTCTCTGTTCTCTGTTCTCTGTTCTCTGTTCTCTGTTCTCTGTTCTCTGTTCTCTGTTCTCTGTTCTCTGTTCTCTGTTCTCTGTTCTCTGTTCTCTGTTCTCTGTTCTCTGTTCTCTGTTCTCTGTTCTCTGTTCTCTGTTCTCTGTTCTCTGTTCTCTGTTCTCTGTTCTCTGTTCTCTGTTCTCTGTTCTCTGTTCTCTGTTCTCTGTTCTCTGTTCTCTGTTCTCTGTTCTCTGTTCTCTGTTCTCTGTTCTCTGTTCTCTGTTCTCTGTTCTCTGTTCTCTGTTCTCTGTTCTCTGTTCTCCGTTCTCCGTTCTCCGTTCTCCGTTCTCCGTTCTCCGTTCTCCGTTCTCCGTTCTCCGTTCTCCGTTCTCCGTTCTCCGTTCTCCGTTCTCCGTTCTCCGTTCTCCGTTCTCCGTTCTCCGTTCTCCGTTCTCCGTTCTCCGTTCTCCGTTCTCCGTTCTCCGTTCTCCGTTCTCCGTTCTCCGTTCTCCGTTCTCCGTTCTCCGTTCTCTGTTCTCCGTTCTCCGTTCTCCGTTCTCCGTTCTCCGTTCTCCGTTCTCCGTTCTCCGTTCTCCGTTCTCCGTTCTCCGTTCTCCGTTCTCCGTTCTCTGTCCTCTGTCCTCAATCACGCCTAAACTGCTGGACCGATTTGGCTGTAATTTTGAACTTAAGTATCATTGGGGCCCGAGATGGTTATAGGGTACTAGAAATTTTGATCCGAGGCCTCGACGGGAGGCTACCTTAGAAGCCGGTTTTGAAATTTAGGTATATTCCAATAAAATATAGTAGCGTTGGACCCGAAAACCCTATTTAAAAAACTGGATGTTGAATGGCCCTCAACCGTTCTCCCATGGCTCAATTGGGGGGCTATACAACAAATTTCGAAATTTTGAAATTTTGAAGTTAAGTATAATTGGGACCTGAGATGGTTATAGGGTACTAGAAATTTTGATCCGAAGCCCCGACGGGGGGGCTACCTTAGAAGCCGGTTTTGCAATTTAGGCATATTTCGATAAAATGTTGTAGCGTTGAACCTGAAAAGCCTATTTAAAAAACTGGATGTTGAACGGCCCCCAACCGTCCCAGGGCTCAATTGGGGATTATGCAACAAATTTCGAAATTTTAAAATTTTGAGTGTAGAGACCCGATTGGTTATATTTTTGATCCGAAGCACCGAAGGGGGGCTACATTAGAATGCGGTTTTGCAATTTAGGTATATTTCGATAAAATATTATTGGACCCGAATCGACTATTCAGAAGACAGGATGTGTTAAGGCACCGGAGAAGTGGCTATTTAACAAATTTTGAAATTCTGTTTTTTTTTAGTGCACAAAATGCAATTTAGGTATATTCCGGTAAAATATTATAGCGTTGGACCCGAAGACTGGATGTGTTAAGGCACCGGGGAAGTGGCTATTTAGCAAATTTTGAAATTCTGTTTTTTTAGTGCACTAAATCTGGATTAAAGTGTTTTGATATTAATATTATGTTCGGGACTAAAAAAAAAAATTAGAATGATAGAATTTTAAATAAATGTTTTTCAGTTTTTTTTTGAAGAGGTATTATACATACATATATACATATATATATATATTTATATTATATTAAATTATGATATGTTTGTGTTGCTTTTTAATTATTTTATTTAAAAAAAAAATAAAATTGAAAAAGTTTAAGTATTATAACAACAATTTATAATTTTACTTCAAAATTAAAAACTCGCATAAAACACTCTTGTTAATATGTTTTTTTTTTTTTTAATTTATCATTAATATAAATATGAAATATAAAAACCATAAGCACTTAGTAATTGAAAATTTTTTTACAAAATAAAAATGTCGGTAATTTTACATAAAAAAATTTATAATTTTAATGGATTATACGCATTTTCTTATTCTCAAATTGATTTTATTGGAAATAAAACGTCAATAAACGTTTCGAAAATAAAATATTTGATGGCATATTATATAAATTTGGATTAAAAAGTTTTCCATTTTTATAAATTTTTTGCGTATTAATAAGCATAAGAAAATTGAAAAATTGTATGCAGCTACTTGTATACAATCTGTAATTGACTGTAGAATTTTAAATTTTATCATAATTTAAATTACTTGCTTTTCAAAATTGGGAATTTTTTATTTATTTTTTGCATACAAACCAGTTAATTTGGAAAACATTGTATTTATACCTTATTACTTATACCTATGTTTTTCGTGGCTTTGTTTTGCTATAAATTCTCAGTTTGTCTGTCCGTTTCGCACATTAACAAATGAAGAACAAAAATAGAATTCTGTAAAAATTGGATTATTGGGTAAAAATTGTACATTCAATCGAAATGTGATAAATGGATTATTTATATCCTTAATTCGTGCTTATTGGGAATAATATTCTATATTTTTATTAATTTATTATGTGTTAGAGTCTTAAACGAAACGCTGTAATTAATATTTTTGTTATGTTTTACTACTAAGTTCTAATGTTTTTGTTGCTCTTCTGTGTTTTTTATTATCTATATATTTATTTACTTAAGTTTTTATTCAAATTTAATAAATCACAAAATTTTAAATTTTCATATAATTTTTTTTCATTATTTATTTTATATATTTCAGATTTTCTTAATAGCTCACACTGCAAAAAAAAATATTAAAATTTAGATTAAATTCTCACTTAAAAAAAAAAAACTCTATATTTTTTTTTTAATATTTTAATTTTTGTTTTTTGTTTTTAATTTAATTTAATGTTGTAAATAATTCTGTGTTGTGTAGTTTTCTATATTCAATGGAGAGATATTTATAAATGTTTAAATAGTATAAATAAAAACTTATTTATTATGAATAAATAAAAAAAAAAAATAAAAAAAAAAACATAACTAAATAAAAGTGCTCTTTTCGTAATGAAATAAAACAAATTAAATAAATTAAATATAAAAAAAAAAAAATTAAATAATGCGTGATTAAAAATACAATTTATATTTATTTTAATCTTTTCAAAATATAAAATATATTTACATATATATATATAAAAAATAAAAATTTTATTACTAAAAAAAAAATTAAAAAACAAAACATTATAAAATTTTCAACAACAACAACAACAAAAAAACAAAACAAAATAACGAAATAATGGCACCATTTAAATTGAAATTTCGTATGGGCAGCTCAAGGTCAACATCTCAAGAAACAGAACCAGCTGATTCTAATGCCAATCAAGCATTGCTAAATAATTCAACAACAAACAATGATATTGGAGCCAGTAGTTCAACTATTGATTCTTTTGATTGTACAAGTTTGAGTTCAACAGGAGATAAACGCCTATTGTTACCAAATAATTTAAGCAACGATAAATTAGGTAAGTATTTTAATTTTATTGTCTCGATTATGTTGGAGCAGATTTTTAAAATTTATAAAGACTCCGCGACAAAAAAAATTGTTGTTGATACTTAAATACTTAAAATTTTACTTAAATCATATGCATGCAAGTTAAAATGTCTTATGCGTATATGAATGCTAACAACTGAAAGATTCTGTAAAGGCAAAACCGTTAAAACAAAAATTAAAATATAAAATTGGCTCAAATTCACTTTCGAAAACTTATAAAATACGAAATATGACTGTTGATTGATGGAATATTACACAACAACCAGAAAGTAAGTTAAGTCATTCATTTATATTTTGAATCTGAAATTATCTTATGGAAATGTTTTATGACAGTAGACAGTTTTATGATGCATTTCCACATAAAGTTTTACAACTTTTTTTTTTCAATTATATAGATTAAAATTTGTAAATCGTGATAACGAAAGTTAAAACAATTTAATTATATATAAATTGTATTTATATATATAATAATTATATTATTAACAATGTACATATGTATAGTTATTTTTAAAGCTAAATTATATTTCAAGTTATAATATTATTTTCAAAAATTTTCATGTTCTTTTGTCATTTTTTTAAACTATACTGCAAATAAACAAATTTACATTTAAATGCGCAAAAATAAACAAAGGCTCAGGTCAGAAATTACTCAAATTTGTTTAATGTCTTACACATATACGTTATGAATGTAAATAATAAAGTTTCTAAAAGAACAAACATAAATTTTTTACAATTTGGTTCTGTATAGTAACATGATTTTATAACAATAGAAAATTAAAGCACATATTATATGTATTTACAGACTATTACAGTGCATATAAATTTTAAATATTAAAATATGAAAATAAAATGAAATTTTATAAAAGCTTATTCCAATGTAAATAATAATGGACATTACATAAAAATATTTTACACATTCTAAATTTATTTTGTAGGTTATTCTAATCCTGCAACTGCCCAAAATACTGGAAATTCTAAGAAAATAGATGAGGTAATATTTTATTAAATATTAAATTTTTTTAAAAATAAAACAACTTGTTAAAGTATTTTAAAAAAAAAAAAAATTAATTTCTTGGAGAAAAATGCCTGTTCTTTGTTATGCACATTGTATATACTTACATGTAGAGCCCATTTATAGATAATTTTTTATAATAAATTTTTAAATTTATAACCAATTTATATTGTTATATTGCATATTTTTTTGACTCCTAATCACAGGTAAGTATTTTCATAGTTTTTGAAATTGAAAAATTGGTATTCTCTAAAATGTCTGTTTTACACTGTTAGAAAAACGGTGTTTATGGAACTCCGAAACGTAGTTCAATAGAGTCCATCATCTATCGGAGTTATTTATTTTTAATTATAAATAGTGAATTATTTACTCTTTTTCTCAGCTAAATTGAAACACCGTTTAAAAGTTTAATAAACTACCTTGAGGAGTTTCATTTTATTCCTATTTCTAGTTCATATTAAACCCTGTTTATATATAATATTTACAAAAGAAAATAAAATTTGATTTAAATTTTTATATTTTTTTATTTATTAGAACTTTTTTATTATTTTTATTAAATCTATAATTTTATTTCTTTTATTTCTTTGGGATTCGAACCTGCATCCGTAGCATTGCAATCCGCCAACACTCCCACTCAGCTACGGTGTTGAAATTTAAAAAGTATATAAAATAGAAAATATAAATTTGTTATTTCGGCCATTTGCAATGTTAAGGACTCCGAAAAAAGTTAACTTAACTTCCAACAGAATTTTGTAAAAACTTTGTACGGAGTTCAATATCAAAATTTCAACTTAATAAAAAAAACAAAAAATATTTACGGTAATATATTACTGTAACTCCGAAAGTAGTTAACTTAACTTCTAACAAGATTTGAAAAAAACTTTGTACGGAGTTCAATATCGAAATTTCAGCTTTACTTAAAAAATAAAACTACGAAAACATTCTCTATTTCAAAAAAAGAAAATTATACTCCTGGAACTTCGAAAATAGTTCAATAGTTAAATTAAACTTCTGAGCAAAGTTTCAAAAGTTTTACTTCATCGAAATGTTATTCAGTTGCTCTAAAAAAGGAGTTATATATTCATAACTCTATCCTTCGGAGTTCCATCACGTTGGACTTTTCTAAGAGTTTACGTGAAATTGGAATTATTGAAAACTATAAGGAAAAATAAAAAAAATCAAGTATAATTATTTTTTACAACATAATGTTGATATGAAAGATAATCTAGTCTTATAGTGATAAACTTTTATTAAATACAAATCTGAACCCAAATAAACCCATTTAATTTAACTAAATCACAAAAATTAGAACTTCTTGAATATGAATTTGTTTCAAGAGTTCACGAGGCCATGATATTGAATAAAATCTTTAAAAACTTCATTCTTAAAAATAATCTATTCATTGAACGATATCGTGAAAATTGATAAATGATGATTGTTAAAAAAATTTTTAATTTAGCAAAAAAAAAAATAAATAAAAGATTGTGTGATGAAAAATAATAGATGAAACAATTATTTATTTATTTTTTGTTCTTTGAACCATTTTTTTCAAACTTATCAACATAATAAAATGATTGGTAATGAATTTCTTTTTTTAATGGATATTTCAATTTATGTATTAAACTACAAAGTCTGATTAAAAATACCAAGAGAATAATTAAAAATCTATGAAAATGTCTTCAAATATATATTTATTAGATATATCATTTTTTATTTTTATGCATTAAAAATAAAATAATACCTATAGAAAAAAAAAATTATTTTCTTATTGATGGTGAGGGAATAATAAATTATCTTTCTCTGGCATGGGACTTTTTAAAGATAGGATACCTATTTCATATACATAAGAGAAAGACATATGGTTCTATATATCATCGATTTGTCGTCCACCTCATATTTAAGTGATTCTCAAACCACAAATGGTAAGATCTCATTCTTTAGTCGAGATGAAAGTATATGATATAGAATAGTTTAAAAAATATTTTCCAAAACTTTGATAATTCTTTTTTTGATCCAAAAATTGTTAATATCTCAAGTATTTTTATACAGTAAGCGTAAATAACTTTCCCAAGAAATAAAATATTCGCTTCATAAGTTTACTTTTTAACCAAAAAATATTATTTTACAAGGTTTTGTTAGTTTTGTGACCAATCTCATAAGAATGCACCTATATATGTAAAGCAAATCATTTCATTATATTTTGTAAAATTTACATTTTCATTAAGTGTTCAATAAAATCTATATATATATACTTTTACATGCTACATCACATGATATAATATGTAATACATTTTTTCTATACAATATTTATTATTCAAATTTTGTTTACTCTGATAATTTCAATTGAATGGAAAAATAAAACATAAATGAATTTTATAGAAATTTAAAAATACTAGCATGCACTATTTTCTGTTCATCGAAACTGGGGGAAAAAAAAAAGTTAATAATGATGATAAACTTATTATTATTATTATTATTATTTAACCGGAATTTTTATTCTTTCATTTTATAAACATATATAGAATACAATGGACAATTTAGATATGAGCAGCCGACTATCAATATCCACAGACAATAGTAGCATTCCATTGTCAGAATCTGTATGCAATCAAAGCAATAGTGATTATGATGGTTATTGTGCTGGTGGAAGCAGTAGTGATTTTAATAGTTCAGTAAATTTAACAAATATCTCACCGAATAAATCATTTGAACATATTTCAATAAGTAAAACACCTATATGCAATGAATCTAATTGTGGTGTTAACAACACTAATAATTCCCACCAGAATTGTATAATAAAAACCAATAATGATGTTGATGGTAATGCTGATAATGATGATGATGATGATGTGCGAAAAGAATCAATTGATTCTAGAGAATGTTTATTAACACCTGTACCATCATCACAGGAAAATTTAAATGAAAATAATTGCACAGGTTCATGTGATGACGGACAAAATGTTGGTGGAACATCTTATGGTAAAAAAAAAAAAACTAATTAGAAAAAACTATTTTATAGTTATGTTATACGTATATAATATGAATTAAGGTATACATATATGCATTTAAACCTTTAGAAAAATATATATATATAAGAGGTGAAGTGTCATCATAACTTCAGCAGGACATAACGTCAATTGACTTTATATCTCAAAAAATGGTTCGTAAAGTCAATTGACGTTATGAAACTTCGCCAAATAACAACTGTGAATACCAAGAACTTTCTGTCAATAAAAATTTTAACGTACTTGTTTCATTCATAACTTTTGGCAGTTTTAAAGAATTCTATGCCACCCGAGCGAATAAAAGCAATATATTTTCGGCATGCGATATAATTATTCATTATTTCAAATTAAGATATATTCACAATACGTACGTGCCCACATGATTTTTACTCATCTAATATCCCTAAAGTCAAAAATAAAATTAGAACTCAATAAAATTTAGCAGAATTTACATTGTACATATATATTTAGGTATAAAGTTTTTTAACTTTTAGTCAGCAATAATAAGTTTCATTATTTAGTATGTACATATGTACCTATTTCTATAATATACATATTATTATTATATAATAAAACAAAATAAAAGTTTGAAACTTTCAACTCATCCTTTATAATATTATTAAAATTTTTATTTTGCTGCTAGATGAATCTACTGGGCTTAATGATATCAACTTTATGTGTAATAATGTCGATAATCAAGATGATGATAGAAATGATGATTATTCAGAAAGAAGTTGGCATTCAAATACAACACAAATTATTAATAATAAATCATCAAAGAAAATTTACAAAGCAGTTGCTAAACAATTTGGTAAGAATAATTTATTTGCATAAATAAATTTCAAGTTAATATTTTTAAATAAAAAAACAATAATTGAGGAATATTTTATATAAGTTCCTAAATATATAGAAATACAATTATTTAAACATGTACTATAAATGTACATTAAGTAGTTAAGAAGAATTAGAATTGAGATTTGAAAATGTTTGCTATCATGGGTATTATTATAAAAATTATTAAACGTAATAGAAAAACTGAAACCGTATGAATAAAGAAAATATGATGGGAAATTAAAAAAATAAATTTAGAAATATGCATAATAAATTATAGCACACCTATCATTTTTATTTTGGAAATGTCAAAAATTGTATGGCAAAAACAGAAACTGATAAGTAAAAATTTAAACGAATTATCTGTGAGATAAACTGAACCGACGGCCGTAACGTAAACGAAAAGAATTAAAGTATATGAGATTATCTGGAAGCGAGAAATTTCTATCAAATTTATATATATATATAGAATTTTCTTCAATCTATGTAACACATCCGTCGCGTTCAATGTATATTCCAGGGGTTCGAATAAACTTTGGACAAAAACAGTAAGAATAAAAAATTACAATATTCCAATTTATAAACCGATTACTATTCTGATATCTTACCAAAGTTTGCACATCGACAAATAATTTTTTTCAATATTAAAAATAACAAATCGAAAATATAATAGTTAATGAAAATTTTTCATACTTTTAATAAGATTAATTAACTAATTCAATATCAATCCTTTTTTTTAACATACGTTTTAGGAATAACATGTACAATGTCAGATCAATGTCGTTGCATGGAATGTCAAAGTAATTATTTTGATTGTGAATTCGATGAGGTAATTTAAATGAAATATTTGATAAATTTTGTAAAAAAAATATTATAATAATATAAATTGAAGTGTCTTGGAAAAATATAAGTCATTACATTAGTTAAGAAAAATATCATGTCTGTATTTTATTTTTTTAGAATGATCAGCAACATTCAAAAATGGATCATACTGACGGAGGTTTAGGTGCAGGTACTCCAATGTTGTATAATATCGAAGTAATGCACGGATCAGCTTGTAACATTTTATAAATTAATTATAATGTTTTATTTTTCTAATACACATTGCTTTAATATATTTCAATTAAATATCAAAATTCATTAAAATAAATAAAATATTAATATATTATGTATTTTTAAGTGCCAAAAATTCAAATAGATAAAATTTAAAAAATCCTAGAACAAACTACAAATAATATCAAATTCATTCGTGATTTATTTTATTGTCTTGGATTTCATAAGTTAAGTTTACATTTTTAATACATTTCAATTTCAGACCTGTCTTCAAAATTTAAAAAAAAATTATTAAAATGAATCGATTTAAAATTTTTCAACAATATATATGTATTACACTCATATCAAAAAAACTTTTTAAAAAATATAAAATTAAGTTGAAATAAAGTTTTGATGAAGTTATAATGATGATAGTAAAAGATATCTCTTTTCAATTATTTATTCGCCTTTATCACTTTGTAATAATTTTTATTATCACATAAACTCATATCCTCTTATTACTATTCAAAGTCTTTGAAGACGATTACTTTCAAAATTCATTAAGCTTTTCATAATATTTTTTACTGTATGTATTTACAATTAATAAATACAATTATTATAACTTTCGTTACAATACGAAATTATTGGTACATTCACGTAGAAGTTTATTCCATATTTTTGACATTTATTTTTTCGTTTAAACTGTCTGAATCGTATTGTGATGAAAGTGAAAGGCACTCAAAACAAATTTGAAATATATTTTCTTATGTAAGAAAAACATTAAATTTGAATAGACACTAAAATATAATATGTATTTCTATTTGAATTTTACATACGGCTTAAATATCGCTTATAGGAATATAGGAATACTTAGGATAAAAAAATAAATAAAATATTTAAACTTTTAACCCAACATTGTATCCAATTCTTTAAGCTAATTTTTAGACTCGAACATTTCATACCTAGAGCAAATCGTTTGAAAACTCAAATCTGAAAAGATCAAGAGACCAACACATGAAGGTACAAAATTTTAGAATTTTATTTTATTAATTAATCTAAGTGTAAATGGGATGCTTATAGAGAAAAGAAATTCGAATGCGTAACTTAAACTTCAGTAGAATATACCCTCGAGTGAGTGAATTTAATTACAACATAATTATAACATCTTCATTGTATTAAATTATTTTTTGAATAAATTGGGTGGGTTTCAAATTAACTCTTTAATTTAAATTTTTATTACATAATTTAAAATCATTATTATAGATATAATCACAAACACATATAATAATATAAATTATTTTTGTCTGTGATTTAATTGAATTGGCAAATCCCTGCGAAAATAAAAATTTAAATAAATATATATACCCAAAGAAAGCATAAATATTCTGAGTCTACGCTTCGCCGTTTTGAAAAAAAAAAAAATGATATTTTGTAAAGTTAAAAGCGAAAATTTGTACAAAAATAATTCATTTAAAAAAATTAGACACTAAGTTAATTATTTTAATATTATGTATCAATGGAAAATATTTGCACCAAAACATAATATTCATCGAACGAATTTCATATGCAATAAAATCTTTCAATTATTTATGTAGCGTAACACTAACTATCATTTAAATTCTTTTTATTTTATGTTCCATTTTTGATTATTTGTATTAAGAATATTTAAATATTTAAATATTTAAAAAAATTTAACTATACAATTACAATAGCAAAAAATATTTTCCAACAAAACCATACATGTCTGAAGGCTTTTGTTTCACTTCAGATTTCCTTATTTGAAAATTATTTTAACTTCATTTAATTTAACATTAAAACAATTGAATTCAGTGTTGAACAACTTAATAAATTAGCAGAATGTGTTTATTTTTATTTTATTTCAAAAATACCCAAATATGGGTGGGTTTATTACTTAACTTTAACTTAATGCAATGTATATTTTTGAGGAGACAAAGCTAAAACATATCTTTTGGGTAATTTATATATTCAACGAAAGATTTTATTGTAGATCTTATGACATTATATTGTCTCTAAATATTGCACAAATTTTATGTTTAGAATTAAAATATGTCAAACATGAAATAGTTATGTAAACAAAGTTAATCTAAAAAAAAAAAAAAAAGAAAAAAAAAACGCCAAATAATTTGTATGAATTAATAAATTTTTTTCTATTTAGATTAGAGCTATGACGTTTTATAAAGTTGTATAAACCAATATTCATATATACTCATACTGGCCAATATTATAAAGTTCAAGAATTTCATAGAACCTCCAAAAAATTAGTTAATATTTTGGAAACAGTTTTATCGAGATGTTTTTGAGGAACTTTCACGTTTAAAAGCTCTAAATAACTTAATAAACATTATAATGAATATATATATTTTTGTTTTTGAAATATTTTTAAATTTAAAAGACTTATAATGGCCTTTTTATATCTTCTAAAAAAAAATTATTTAAAAAAGAAAAAAATATTACATAAATATCAATTTATTTTCAAAATTAAATTAAAAATAAACAATTAATAAAATGTTTTTAAGAAACAACAAAAAAATCTTAAATAAGCAAATCTAAATAATACAAAAAACATTAACAACAATATTAGGCCTATTTGCAAAGGAATACATTTTCGAGGATATATTTGGATAAAGTTTAATGATTTCGAGTTCTATTTGCTCTCAAATAAAATATAGAATAAGATTTTTGATTAAGTTTTGCTTCATAAAAAATTTAATCCAAATTCTATTAAATTTTCCAAGATAAATATTATTAAACCAAGCTGAAAAAACTCATTATTATTTGAGATTCCTCGATCAATTCTTGAACGCACAGTTTAAAAATCAGGCCTACAATTTTTTCCCGGTTTTTAAAGTTTTATTAATGTTTTTGAAAAAAAAAATAATCTATAAGAAAATATTCATATTACATTATATTACGTCTGCTGAGAAATGAAACAATGTATATAGTTTCGAGTAATTTGAGTTTAAAGATTTGAAAATTAAAAAAACGTATGCAAAAATATCAAGTAACGTAAAATTTTCATTTAAAAAACAAATTTTAATCAACATTAAGAATATTGCAAAATAGTTGTACTTATAAAATCGAGTACGAGGAATCGAATGGTGCTATTATCTAACAATGGCGTATAAATATCATACGTTGTTTCATTTCTCAGCAGACGTATTATTTATTCATTAAAAGTTTATAAACGGATAAATCATACATCAAATCAAAAATACCGGATATTTTTTATTTCAGTAAGAAAATATTGCGTCTAAGAATACATTTTAAATGCACTAAGCAAACCAAATTTTACTTGAAAAAAGATTCTTCAAACATTTTAAAGGTTAATGGGGTAATGTCTCACTCTAATACATATTTGGCAAAATAGAAGAATTTCAAACAAAAAAAATATAGTTTGTCCAATGTTAATGTTTTTTGTAAGGAAGCGATTATTTTTATGTTCCACAAAAAAATATATATTATATTAAAATAAACACTTTAATTAAAAATTTGTTTTATTTTTTCATAACTTTATTAGTAAGTATGGTGAATGACATTAATTTTAAGCTTGCGTGTATACAACAAAAGAAAATTAGAAATTCTATTTATTCTATTACCCTATTACTTTAGTGTGGAAATATTGGTTTCTATCATTAAGGTTTAAATTCATGAAATTAGCTACAGAAAGTTTTTAAATACAAAAAGTATAACATTATATTAAAAAATTGCACCTTTTTTTTTACTTAAAATTTATATTCCATTATAATGGTGCACAAACAACCTTTATTCATGCTTCATCCACGGTTTAAGTTCATACTAATCAAAAATAAAATACATACACTTTAATAATTTTAATTTATCTACTTTTTATTAATTTTATATTTTTATAATTTAACTAAACAAAATTATTCACTTACTTATTACTTTATAAAATAAAAATTTTCGATAAAATTTTTAACTCTTAATCAATGAAATAAAAGTACGAACATCGTACATATTTTACGAAAATTTGAGAACATTTTTTTTACAAACTATAATTTGATTTTTATTGAAGTATGAAATAATTGAAGTTTTTATTTTCATTTTATAATCTCAGCATAATATTTTTAATATATAAAAATTGTATGGCTACCATTCAGGTAAAGAAATCGTCCGCTCTTTAACTTTAGCTGAATTAAATTCAGATCAATTTTTCGAAGCTTCAATAAGATATGGTGCTTAGTCAAAAAATTTTCTTTATAGTTCGAGATCATAAAATTATTTTTGGGATGTAGCATTTTAAATAAAAATATGCAAATTTTCAACTCGAATTTGAAGCAAATTCTGATTGTAATCTTGTTTAAAAACATCTCGAGCTTTCATACATGGTAAGAAATTTAAAACTATATAAATAGTTGATGTATTCGCTGTTGAGTTTCTATAAAAAATAATGTATTTAGTTTTTAATCTATGTATAGTTTCTCTCTCTTAATTATTTACTTTAAAAATAAATTCGAAAATTAATTTCAATGATGGAAGAAACTAAAACAGAGCTCTTGATTTATATGTAAATTCTATTGAAATGATGCATTTTATCTCTAATAGAACATTTATTTTAATTCACAACATATTTTTGTTTGCTCCCCAAAATTTGCAACTCGTAAAAAACTTACAATTTATCTACTTAAACGTTCTTAATCAAACTTTAAACATTTAGATTTTTAATTCAAAATACTTTAAAACTACTTCAATAAGGTATATTTTAAACTTTGTTGTCCATGTCTTGCAAGATTAATACAAAAAACTTGAAAAGAATTTGGACAAGACAAAAATCAGCACACACCATTAAACAAATTTTAGTGGTCTCTAAAACCATAGATGATCGAAGACAAATATACACGCATAAATTCATAATAATAATTATTCTTTCAACAAAACATTATTTAAAATGTAAAATTTAACAAAAAAATCACATTTCTGAAATACTTACAAGTAATATTAAATTTATTATGTTTAGTTTATTACAATAAATTTCCCGATAAGAAAAATAAAATAAGACGAAACGACGAAACAGATTTGAAATGCAAAAAAAAGTTGTTTTAGAAAATAAAGAATGTCTTGACAACAATTTTCGCTGACAGAAATAAAATTATCAGATATAGCCTATCTTGAAAATTTCAATTATAACCAAATATCAGAGATGATTGAATTACACAACTAAACAGAACTTAAGGAAATACAAATTCTTGATTCCTTCCTATTATATTTATTTATTATTATATTTATTTATTAGCAAACCAGAAAATAATCATGTTAAATAGATATAAATAAAGAAAATCAAATCACAAAGGATTTTAGACTATTTTTAATTTTGTTGCAAATAAGGCTTTTCAGTTTTGTCGATTACATTAAGGTAGGATACGGATAAATAAAATTAACATGAAATATGTATTTTTTTGAATATTTTTTTTTTTTGCATTTGTTTGACATTTCTCTCATGTTTAGTAAAAATTAATAAAAGATTAAATAAAAATAACTAAAGTAAAGTATCTATTTGATTTTAACATAAATTGTTCTAAAAATATAAAAATTATACGTTTGAATATAAAAAAAAATTATTGTGCATCATTTGTATATAATTGCTTCAAAATTAATGATTCAAAATCGATTTAACCAAATAAAACCACTGTTTTTATTTTCGACAAAAATTCGAACATACAAATTTCGCATAAAAAATGTTTGAAAATGGTGCAAAATAGTCGAAAAAGTTGTCCAGCGCCGAAAATAGTTTTTCATGAATTAATAGCTGTCCTGAAAAACAACCAAATACGAAAAATAACTTTTCCAATGGTTCGTCCTAATTGCTTCATTGGCTTAGAAATTTATAATACTTAAACGGACTTTCATTTTTATTATAGATTAACATTATTCAAGATGAGACGGCGTTAATACGATATAAAATTGATCTCAAAAATATAATAAAAATTCTATCACCAAAATTGTTGTAGCAAAATTGTTCCTTTAAATCGATTTTGAATATTTTCATATTAATTTTTTTAATTTAAATAAATAAATGTATTTTATCTTTTAAGCTTAATTATTAATTTTTATTAAATTTGTTTTTTTTATTCTATATATATATATTTAATTAAATAGAGTTTAATTTTTTTTGTTCGTTTTTTTTAACAGTGTAAGATTGCATAATTTAATCATAAATTTATAATAGAAATTAAAACTCACAATAATGTTTTTTTTAATATAATGTGTACAATAATAATAATGATATTTATCATTAATAATCAATTAAAAATAAAAAAAAACTTAACATTTAAATTACATTCTACTTTTTGAAAAAGGAAATATATTTTTAAATGATGAAAAAATTTTCATTATTAATAATTTTTCATTATTTATAACTATGTTTTATTATGAACATCCATTTTTAATCTGGAGGCAGAAAAGAGTACAATCTGTACTTTTCACGGATATGGGGCCGAACATCTTCTTTCTAAAAACATAAATTATAATAAAAAATGTTTTAGCTTAAAATAATTATAAAAGTATTTTTATTATGAAAAGTTTAACATACCATAAGAGCTAATTGTTCCAAAAATGGTAGAATTTTCATTAACTCCGAATCATTTTGATCCATAAACCAACTTTCAATAGGAATACCATTTTCAAGTTGATAACTACAAATGACATTTTTTTTTTATAAAACAGATGCCAAAATTATATTATGAATTTTTTTTATTTTAGGACTGTTATTGTGATTATTTAAAGAATTTTTTTTTTTGCAAATTCCCTTAAAATTTTGTCCAATGCTTTATTTTTTGAGTCTTCCAATTTTAAAACATTCTAATTTCATATATATATTATAATGTATTTTATATATTACATATATGTGTTTTACATTTTATGTACAGGTTTTTACATATTATAACTTTACATATTATATATGTGTATTTTATATATTTTTTGTGTTATATTCATTTATTCGCTACACTTCACACACATTCCCCAATTTTACACTTCACACACATTTCCCACTTTTTTAATTCCTACGTAATATGCGAGTTTTAACACGAAATATTATGACAGATTTACCATAATAATGACATAATTGACAAAAAAAAAGATATAAGTCCCACGACGATTTTTCTACTATATGGAAGTTATGCCATAATTGTCATATCTGCACAAGGCACAAGGCCCATTTAATTTAATTTCTATTTAAAAAATAACATTATTTTTATCTATAATACTCAAATTTAAGAAGGAATAGTAATACAAATTTTAATATTTAGTATTCGAAAACTCGAAATTTTATTAAAAAATTTCAATTTAGTGTACGAAGACTTTAGGTTATTTTGACAAAACACACACTTGCTGAATAAAAAAACTCACACTCATTCATCAATTATATAACTCTCGCATTAGGAATTATGTAATTTTGGCAAGTGGGGGTTGAAAAGTTAGAGCCACACATTCATTACTTAAAATATTAATGCATTGTCAATATAAACATCTACAAACTTTTTTTATTTTGTTATTTTAACTATTAAAAGTGAAGTTTTAAACACTTACCCAAAAGCTTGAGGAGAATTATCGATTATAATGGTTTTTGATAAGTCCCTTCCAAGTATTGTGAGATCTTTTATGTAATTTCCATTCACAAGTACACAATGCTCTCGAAACAGACGATACCTTGAAACAAATATTTTTAGATCGATAAAATTTTATTAAATGTAATATATGTTACTTAATCCATTTTCTTTCTGGATCTAATAAATTCAATAATTTATCAGCATACACTCTTTTAGATGCTGTGAATAAAATAACTTCAAATATTTTAGATACTCTTTCCAAAAATTCACGAAAATGTGGTCTCGTGCGTACAAAAACTGTATATTTACAATCCTAAAATCGAAAAAGTAATTTTAAAATATGTACTATCATATAAATTCTATTTTTCGTACCTGAAACAAAACTGGAAATTTGAAACTAGCGTCCGATAATTCTTGTAAGCTACAATGAACTAATGTTTCATCTAAGTCCAAAACTAAACTGAACTCGGGACTTGATCGCGTTTTAAGTGGCAATGCTGGACACTTTCCACGCATTTCCATCGTCAGAGGAGGTAAATGCTTAATAAATAAATACGGATCAAAAGAATCCCATTGCAAATCTTCTTGCTGTCGAGGTATTTCCTCAATTTCGGGACATTCCTCACATTCTTCTGTACAATTAGATATCATTCCTGAAACTGGTTCTGTTAATTTTGCAGCATGATATAAACCGGATGCAATCATATTGAAATCTGAGCTATTATTTAATCCTGACATTGATCCACAATTATTGTCAGTACATTCACGATGATCTTTTGGTAAATTCAATTGCGAAAACAAATTTGTTGGATTTGTGGGTAAATTGGTTAATGCTTTCAAATTATCTATGGCAGTTTGTTGCATATATGCTGCTGCAGCTGCGATTGTTTGAGGATCATTTTGCACTACCATATCTTGATTCGGATCATAAAGTTGTCGCTCATTGCAACTTAAAAAAGCCTGCTGCAATAAAGTATTATATGGCAAAAATTCCGAATAATGGCAATAATCCGATGACTGCTGTTGTTGTATCATTGAGCATTGATTTGATGGCGCAGTTGTACTATTTGTAGAATCTGTGTATTAAAGAAAAACAATTTAATTTAACTTTGTATTTTTTTTTTTTTATAATAGATATAACTCTACCGTTGTTAAGTTTCATAAAATCATCATCATCGAACATTGCAATCAAATCTGGAGTAGAAGAATAATTTCCTGAACTGCTATTACCACCATAACCAGCTGGGCAATTATTAGAACCTTCACATAAATCCGCTGGAGTTAGTATTGAGCTGCTAGCTGTGGCGGCCATTGAAGCTAAATGTGGTGGTGGAAATGTCATCATCATAGATTGATGCTGAATTAAAGCAGCTGTTGTTGACGGGAGATGATTATAATCATCGTAAGATGAGAAATTACAATTAGCATAAGTAGAAAATATTTGAGAAAAATTCTCAACATTCGAAGGAGAATGCCCCGCACTGCAGGATTGCTCATTATTACTGCTTGATGAAGACGATGATGATGATGATGTTGATTCTGGTTCAGCCAGAGTTGAAACAGATTCTAATAAATTAATTGATTGCTTTTTCGATTCGATGTTAATTGCACTTAAATTATCTGTAGTTGAATGAACTTCTGGTACATCCAATTGTTGTTTTAAATTATCATAACTTCCCTCACCACCAGGAAAATATTCGGAAGACAAGATATCTGCTGACATTTTTTGTACATCTTCATCATAATCAGTTGTACTGTCACATTCACTCACACATTTATTAGAATTTAAACTCTTAATATTACAATTAGTGCTATTGTTACATGATTTTCGATTTGCTTTATTATTTTCATCAATACAATTTTTATGTAAATTTGTTAAATCTGTTGAAGTTACTTCATTTTCAATTATTTTATTACAATTTTGTTTTGTTATTGTTGATGACAATTCACATAATTTTCTAATTTTTACTTTTGATTGTGTTCCACCCTTTCGAACAGCACTAGACTGAGATTTCTTTATTGATGATGAAACTGAAAAAATTGGTCCAAATGTATTGACATCATCAGTTGGTAAGCCGAGCTCTTCATTTTTACTGGATTGTAATTTTTTTAATAATCTTCTTGAAATAAATTTCGGCTTTTGGGATTTTGATTTTGAAGCACTGGTTTTTGTTATTGAGCTTGTTGCTGGACTATTTTCATAAATTGTCAATTCACTAGCATCCTTCCATAAATTTTCTTTCTCATTTTGTTGTGGTATTTTGGCCCGATTCCTTAATGATACTATAATGAGAAGAGGAAAATAAAAATAATTAATTTTTTTTTTGATATTTACAGACATTTCGCTAACAAAATCTAACTACGTATAGGTAGTAAAGGTGACAGAGGTCTTAAGGAATTTAAAATAATAATAAAAAATTATTATCTTACCTGTACTTATAGTGTTTAATCTTTTAGGATTTTTATTGCACTTAGCTAATTTTTGAACTGTTATTCGTTTTGAGCACCTTGAAGAGGATGATGTTGATGATGAAGACGCGTTATTTGTTGCTGCCGTTCTTCGAAGAGAAATTGCCGGCTTACCCAATTGATTGAGTGATTTTTTATTTGCATTAATGGCAACTATTGACGCCTTGGCATTTATTCCGACACGACGACGTCGTTCACGTTTTTCACTTCTTAACCACATATTAAATCTGAAACAAAAAATAAAAATAAAAAATTAAATAAATTATCATGTCACTCACATTAAAGAAATTTGTTGTTTACGACAGTGTATAACAGATTTATAACAGTATTAGTAGTACAGATAACTCACAATTTATCGTCTTAAAGAAAGACTCAAGTTACTCAACCTTCTCAAAAATAAATAAAATTTTTCTCGAGAAAAGTTTGATAAAAATAATTCTCTCCCCTCTCCTAAATTTAAAAACGTATAATAAAATAAATACCATCCAGTTAAGATCTATTAAGATTTATAAATTGCACCGTAAATCAATCTTATACTCTCTACATACTCCGACTTAATTGAGACTTTTGCAATGACACCTGTTTCTTTGATCTTAAGTTCGACTTTTCCAATAGTGTCTAAAGTTTTGTAGAGACTACAAGTGTGTTATTATAATCTAAAGTACTATCTTTTTGCTTTTTTTTTTCAAATCTTTTATCAAGATTTCTTGGTGGTAAAACTAAATTTGTCAAAAATGTAAAAAAAATTGAAAAAAAAATAAATAAAAAAAATTTTGAAAAAAAATTAAAAATAAATATAAGACTCAATTGAGTCGAAGTCTGTTTTATTAAAATAAAATACATAAAATAATAATTTTTTTTTTGTTAATTATTTTGGAAGCGCCTCGGGATCCCGCTTATATCAAAAATCCCCTAAAAGTCATTAAAAATTCCAAATTTCAATCCAGAATTCACAAATAAACGAAAAAAAAACTTTCTTGCATGCCAATTGAAAAAACTTTCTCTCCAGCTCTTCATGTTACCCAATATAAAATAACATACATATAGGTTTAAAATAAAACATAAACAATATAAAAACATAGATAAATGCATTAAAATTTTTCTTAATACTTCACTACAAAAAAACAAAAAAACCAAAAAATGTTTCCCTTTTGAAATGTGAATAATGCAAATATTTATTAAAAAAAAAAAAACAAAAAAAAAACAAAAAAAAAAAAATTAAAAACTTAAAAACATTAAAAACATAACACAGAAAATCAATATGAATTTTTTTTCTATTCTATTTTATATTCTAAAAATGATTCAGAGTAGATAGATACCTCTATATATCTTTCTCTTCTGTAGTATGTACATTCAAATCAGAATATTTTTAGATTTTTCATTAAAAATAAAATTTGATTCCATTTTTAATTTGGTGTTTTTTTTTTTTTGTTTTTTGTCTTCTTGTTCCTACAAAAATGTATAATAATATTGTATAATAATAAATAAATGTAAGTTGGAAAATAATAAAAAAAAAAACACAAAAATTAAAATATACAAAAGTGCACTTTCTGTGAGTTGAAGGTATTTTATTTTTCTTCTTTTTTTTTTTTTTTTTTCAAAGACAATATAATAAAAAAATAATAAACAGCAGCAGCAAGCAACAACAACAGGCAATCAGAAAAATTGTATTATTATTATTATCATTTTACTATATTTCTGTTTTGATATTCTGTTGTGTTTTTTATGTTTTTTGTTTTTTTTTTCATATAAGTATATTAATAATACATACTATCAGATAGTTTTCTTTCTATTCAAATTATTTTATAAAAATATTAATATAATATAGATTTGTGTTCAAAACACTGTACAACACAGTGCACGTACTGTATCTCTACACTGTGCTGCTGCTGCTGCTGCTAGACATCAACAAAACACAGTGTATTTTTTTTTTTCTGAAAAAAAAAGCACCTTAATATTTGTTGGCTGACGTCATATCAAATCACAATAAATAATAATGAAAAAAAAAAAAAAGAAACTAACAAAATAGAAACTTTATGCATACGGACTTTTTTTAATAAAAAAAAAAATATATTTTAAAAAATATATAGTACTTTCATGCATATTATATGGTATTTTTAGAAATATGTATATTTTTTTTTAATTAAAAATATGTACAGTATAATTTTGCATTGTTTTATTTATGAAATTTTATTAGGTATTCACGCAAATGAAATTGTAAATTTTAATAAGGATAATTTATATAAGTTTCAAATGGAATAAATGGAATTATATAAAAATTATAAAATTGATATGAAAAAATTTTAATATATTATATGGTATATCTATAGAAAGCTAAATTTGCTATAAATAGGTGTACTTAATATCGATTATTTTTGGCGCTAATTATTTTATTCATTTTGTGTATTTCTAGTTATTACTAGATAACGCTCTGGTAGTCGAATTTGGTTTAGATAGAAGTACCTATATTTATTTACAACTAATATTTTAATACTGTATGTATTTATATATTAATAACAGGTAAGCCCTTGCTCCTTTTTTTTTTTTTTAACATTCCAAAATTGTCATATTCAGTGAATATTTTTGACATTAATTACAATAAAAAAAATTGGTAGGTATTTTGTAGAAAATTTTTATACGGATTAATTTATTTTTATATCAAAATTTTTTTAGGAAAAGCTTTACACACAGAGGTAATATAAAAAAAAAATTGTTTTCCGCTCCAGAGAAATTAGATAGATAGTTGATACAACGTTTAGAATTATTAAATATAATCTAAGTATCTATCTAATAAATATAAATGACGGTCATTATAGAATTCAAAATTTTATTAATGAAAAATAAATGAACGAATTCTTATCTTATCAAATTCCTATAAATTATTCAGAAAAGAAAATCTACATGTACCTAGGTGTGTAAAATAATAAAAATTAATATGTCGACTAAAAAATGAATTGCATGAAAGCGATCTTATTTACAGGACTGTATTATAACCAAATATTTAACCAAATATTTTACCACCAAAACCAAATATTTAATTCTATGTAATTTCAAGTGACCTTGGTTTGTTGACAAAATGAAAATAACTATTATTAGTGTCTAAATGCAAAGAACTAAAGCTCTATAATTCATGAACCTAGGCAGTATACCTAATTTGGCCCAAAGAAAAAATTTAAAATAACCATTATTAAATTTGTCATATCAAAAACCTCGAAACTTTTAAATACCTAGGTAAGTACAGGTAGATAACCACTAATAATAAAACTTTTCTTTATTCTTATTTAATTTGATAACTATTCTAAAGACCTTGCTCCAATTGGGGCTATGACAAATTTTGAAAATCTATAATGTTGCTGCTGCTAACCGCCTAAAATTTAGTATTGTGTACAAAATATACTTATACCTATAATTTATGTATATTTCACTATATCTTCTCAATACAAAATACAACCGAATTTGTTTTTTTAATTATGTATCTACATATGTATGTATGTATGTATGTACGCATAGATATACCATCTATACTATTTTAAATGTGGGACTTACTTAAAAATTTCGAATTAAAAAATAAAAATAAGAGATAAAACCACTTTATATTAGTTAGATAGATATCCCCCGCCCCAAATTGGTAGGTAAATCATTTAATTTTACGTGGGAGTTTTTAGCCTGCTAAACGAAGTCATAGTCATAATTTTTTTTTTTTTTTATTTGCAAACAAATAAAAAAAGTTATGAAATTGTTTTTTTTTTTTTTTTTTTCAATTTTTTTATTTCATTGAAATTATCGAAGCAAAAAAAATAATTCCCGCCTTTTTATTTGAAAATAACAAAATTTGTTATTCAAAAAATTATCAAAACAATAATATTAATTTTTAAATTTTGATTTTTAAATTCACATTTATTTGTTGGAAATTTTGAATAATAAAATTGCAAAAATCAAAAGTGAAAAAGAAAAAAAAAATTTTTTTTTTTTAATTTTTCTTCAACAAGAAAAATCAATTTGGAAAAAAAAGGAACAAAAATAAGAAAATCGCAAAGCAAAAATTTTTTTTTTCTTCTTAATTGAAAACAATATAAAATAAGAAATTTTGATGAAAAATTTGTGTATCTTTTTTTCTAAACAAAACAAAAATAAAAATTTATTCAACTCACATTTAATAATTTTAAATTAATTTATAGATTTTTTTTTTTATTTATTTTTTATACATTTTTAAATTAAAAATAATAATTTATAAATTTTTTTTTTTTTTTAACTATTTTTCTTGTTTTAAAAATTTTATTTCATTTTTGCGACTGTATTATCTTTTTTGTCTTTCTTATATATTTTTTTCTGAATACAAACACGAAAAAAAAAAAATTGTATACACTCTTTTTTTAAGGTGACTGCACACACAATATTTATGCACGAATAAAATTTGCACAGCTTAATATTAATAACGCGGGCAAAATTTATCCGAAAGAAATATATTATTATTTTCGACTAATTAGTTTTAAAAAAAAAATTACAATATTGATCATTGCATTGTAATCTCTTCCATTGGCTTGAAGCATGATGGAGTTCACAAATATACTTAGGATAAAGACAAAAGAAAAATGGTCGAAAAAAGTTGTGCATCGGTGGCCTGGAATCTTCAAAATAATATTGATAGTTTAAAGATACCATTAAAAGATTTAATTTAAATGGGGGTGTGTGTATAGAAATTGTAGCACTCTTTTAAATGCCACTAACATTATTCAATAATTATATTATATAATAAAACACTGTCGTCAAATTTTGTTCATTTTTCAAACTAATAATTTTATTATAATTTATTTTTAATTATTATTACTAATTAAGTCGGAGCAGAAACTTTGATTGAAAAGCTTATTTCCTCCCTTTCTTATATACATTTGTACAACTTTATAAATGTTAGAAATCCAGAATCCAGGTATCAAATTCTATATCTAAAAAAAAATCTTACTTATAAATTAAATATGTCTTTCACAGAAGACAATATTTTAAGAGATATTAATAATAGAATTTGGCCAAAGTATTAATTAATAGGTACACATTTGAAAAAATGTGCAGTTCTAAGTTCAATGTTCTTCATTGAAATTATATTTTTCCATCCAAATCTTCAGACCTGAAGTATTTGACTGTTATTACTTATTATCTTTTTCAACTGCTGTTCTATTTAAATAATCGAAACGTAAAGTTTATTATGAGTAACTTTGTATTATAGTGTCGAATCACAGAGAAATTATATAGTGTACTATGTCTCTGTGGTATAATCTAACTTCTTAGGAAGTTTTTTTTTTAGGTATACATTTACAAAAAAAATGCATTTACCAATTAAGAAAATTAAAACAAAATATTAAAAATATAAGCCTGTTCAATAAATTTCAGTAAAATTAAATATTTTTAATACCAATTTCGAAATTAAAGCCTTATAGATTAAAAATTTAACCTGCACAAAGAAAGTCTCTCAGATTTACTATTCTATATACCTAATACGAAATTCTACCCTTTATTTTTAATTCAACTGAAGCTTTAAAATTAATAATAATTGAATATCATCAAAGTTAAGTAGAATTTGAGAATATAGACTTTTCGTATTATTCTTACAATCGATCCGTAATTCATAATAATTTGTCCGTGGTCTAAAATAATTAGATATGTAGGTAGTTCAATATAGATTAAAAATACAAAAATATTTTAATTAATGCTGCAGAACATTCTAGAATCTAAAATCGTGAAATAAATTTTAATAAAAAATTAACACCTTGTAACAATAAAATTATCATTTTAATTATCCAAATTTTTTATTTTTTTTTATCATTAGTTCTTTTATTCGTTCTTCGTGTTGCATATAAAATATTAAATTATTGTTGGATTTTACAAGCTAATTAAGGAGTTATACATTATGTAATTATAATAAATATATATATATATATATATATATTTTTTATAATTTTTAAATTTAACAATAAATATTTTTATAATTTTTGAAAATAAAAAACTCAACAAATAATTCATTTAATTAAATAAAATAAAAAAAAAAATAAAAATTCAAAATTAAAAACATTTAGGTAGTAATTAAAATAGTTACACTAATTTCACGTTATAATAATGGAATTGTTGGTATTGTATGGAGTTATTATAAATTAATTCAGTTTAGTTAGTAACAAGAACAAGTTTTGCTTTTTTTATATTAAGGCACTGTGTGAAAATTTTTTGTATTTTTATCCCGACATTATAATAATTTTATAAAAAATTATGCTATGCATACTATAAATCAATAGAAATAATATTACTTCATTTTTTTTTTTTTTTTTTCAATTTCCAACAATCCATTACTTAAAAGGAAAAACTCAAATCAATATAAAAAAAATTTCTGGATCGGAAAATAAAATATAATATTATAAAATTAATTATAATAAATTTATAAGATTACATTCTGAAAGATATATTTTTGATAATACTAATATTTCAATATAATTTTTTTCTTTAATATTTCTAGTGTTTCCCGAAATCAAATTCATTCATCTTTCAAAATAACAATCTTATAATGACTTAATGCTTTTGTAATTATTAAAATTTTGTTTTATATAAATATGCAATAAAATTCAAATATATTATTTTTAACGACAATTATATCGGATAAAATATAAAATAATTTTATTCATTTCTATAATTTTTTTAAATTTATATTATGGAAGAAAAAAAATTTGTAAGCTCAAAGTAAAGGTGAAAAAATAATAATAAGTATTGATATATATTTCGTATAAATATTAAAATTCAAGATAATAAAATAAGAGTATGTACTTAAAAGTTCAGTTACAGATACGGAAAGAGTTATCAAAGAAACAAGACTTCTTGTGAAGGAAAAAAAAAAAATATGTTGGGTTTAAAATTAAGTTTAAAAGTTTTTTTAACTTCAATAAGGATAAACTCACGGGGGTAAGTGGTAAAAAAAATTTGTCAATAAAATTATAAAAAACATAATTATTCGAATTGAAAAAAAAATGGATGAAATTAGACAAAAGTGTGTTTATAACAACTTAGAGTAATGAAAATATATATTCACCCTTTTGTCTCAAATGATGACTCATTCCAAAACTGTCACATAAATAGAATTTATTTTTCAAATAGATCTAGTTTCGCTTCAATTATTTCAAAATCATTATGTAATATTTCAGCTACCTTAGCTGTCACATTATTTTCGCTATCATTTGCAATGTTTTCATCATTATTGATATTATTTATAATTTTATTTGATTCATCTGAATCATCTAATTTCTTATCTGAAACCATTCCTGAATCTAAACTCAATCTTCTTTCTATTAAGTTTACTACAAAATGCATATCCGAAGAGGTTTCTGAACAAACAGAATTATTGTGACTGTGTTCTTGATATTGCTTTTTATTATTTGTTAATGTTAATTCGATTTCATCAGAATCTTGATTTAATGGAATTTCTTTAATGGCATCAAGTAATTCGTCGACAATATTTATATTATCTTGATATAAATTAACAATTAATTTATTTTCTTCTCTAACTACTTGAATTTGGAATGTTTCTATCGAATGTGAGTGAATTATACATCGAAAGCATTCAGTCACTTCTTCACGATTAAAATCGATTTTATGTGGATTCAATAATTTACATTGTTTAGCGTAGGACGGCCATAATTTTAATTCAGCTGGTAACTCCAATATTTCAGTAGTGGTAGCTTTATTACCTACAATAAAAGATAATTTTTTAAATTAATCTCTTGCTATTGATTAATGAAAATTCACAATTAAATTTAATCCAAATTTCTTCTTTCAAAACTAGAATACAATACTTATTACTTAGTTCGCATTGAGCGATTAAAAGTGGAGTATGCAAAATTCTGGAATTCATCCGGCATTTGACTTTCGATGTTCTACTTTGGAATTCCACTTAAGAGTTTTCATTATGTTCATAAATACCCTGTTTTGTCTAGTTACTTAAAATGTGTTTTCTCAATAGAAAATGTTCCTCACTCAAATAAATTCTTCAAATCGGAAGAAAAGAAGAATTTGAATTTTTCTAAATTCGAACAGTAAGTACTCATTCCAAGTACAATAAGAAAATAAAAATCACTTGGATTTCGATACGCATACTTTTTTTTTATCTTAAGAAGGATTTCGGAATCAATTTTAGATGAAAAATTGTTCTTAAAAAATTGTAACTGAAAGAACAAAATTCCGACATATCAAACATACCAAAATCAATGAACATAACTTCGTAATCATTATTATTTTCTTTTGAAAGAATCCTAGCACGGTAATAGGCTCCATCTACAGGAAATTTGGCTGCATATAAATCATTTAAATTAGGATTCTGAATTTTTGTAAACTCTTTTTCAGCATTTGCCAATTTCATTGTTAATTCTTCTAATTTCGTTGCATCATCAGCCAACTGAACATAAAAATCATTTGGATCACTGCAGTGACTTATTTTACACAGTTTCTTTTCAATTTCAATATCTGGACTGATTAACATTTCTTTGAGTTCATCAGATATATTCTTTCCCAATTTGGTTGTATATAACTGTACTTCCCAATAATTTGGCGATATCTCTTCAATTAATTTCATTTGAAATGTTTCTCCAAAATGGTGATTATTTAATAAATCTTCGAATTTCTTTTCAATTAATTCCGTTGAATTCACATCTAATTGTAATTTACATTTGTGTGCCATATTTGAATATTTTTTTAAATGTTCAGGTAAAATTCTCAATTCTTTACAAATTGATAGATTACCAAAATCAACGAAAAATACTTTGATTTCCGATTCCTGAGAAATTTCTTGAATTTTGCCTCTATAAAAGGCTTTATCGTCTGGAAATTGAGCAGCATAAATCTCACCTAGCTTTGGCGCTGTATCTAATGGTTCCAATTCCTTTAAAAGTTCCTCTGTAATTTTTTCTATCTCTATTGATTCTGTTTCGAATTGAACATAGAATTCTCCAGTTTGAACAACATGACTGACAACAACGGTTTTCCGTTCTGCTGGGAAAGTTATCATATCATATACATTTTCGCCATTCTGAAAAAAAAATTATAATTTTATATAAAGTAAATGAAATTTAGTTTTGAATCAATTTATAAACTATAACCAAGAGAAAAACAAAAAAAAATCACAAGAGTTTCTTTTCTTAATTTACCTGCTGCAGTAGTTGTACAAAATTCCCATTAATTATTTTCATTTCGAATTCATCGTTCAACAATTCATTAAATTTCTGGTGATACTGAGGATTGTTTAAGGGTAATTTTTTAGGATTATATAAACTATATTGTTTCGAAAAATTTCTAAGAATTAAATAATTCTCCGGCAATTGTCGGACATCTTCAGTTTCCGAAACGTTTCCAAAATCAATAAATAATACCAAATATTTTGAATCAGTTTTTTCTAAAATTTTAGCACGGTAAAATATTCCATCTTCTGGAAATAATGCAGCACATATGTCGTCAACTTTTGCTTCTTCAGTAAATTTTTCAAGAATTTGTTCAGCATCAAGTAAATAATCGGTAATTTTTTCAATTTCTGGAATATCATCAACACATTGAATGTAAAAATCTTCTGGAGAATTTATATGACTGATGAGAACTTTCTTTGGCGAATTTAAAGATAATTTATTCATTTCAGAAATTAATATATCTGTTTGAATTACCGGTTGAGAGACTGAGTTAGGTTGAATTTTTTTCTCACTAGGTTGAAAAGTCATAATATCCGAATAAGTACTTGCATTCATAATATCAACTATTGGTTTGTGTTGACAGAGTGGTTTTAAAATTTCTTCTCCGACGTTTAATCCATCTGATTCAGTTATCAAATCTATCACGCAATAGCCATATTTCGGTTCGGAGAGTTGTAGTCTAAACACTTTTTCGCCATCAGCTGCTAAATTTTTAAAAACTTCTTCTGCAGCTTCCGACCATTCTAGTAAAACATCTGGTAATCTTAATGAACATTTTTTTGCTAAAAAAGGTATTCTAGCAATATCATCCGGAATTTTACGACATTCTAATGATTCACATTTATTTCCAAAGTCTATGAACAAAACATTAAAACCTCTTTCGGTTTGTTCTAAAATTTGGGCCCGATACCAAGCTGAGTCATCTGGAAATAGTGCAACGCAAATATTCTCTTGGAAATCGGTTAAAATTGGAAAAGTTTCTGTGTTTTCAGTTAAATAACTTCCAACAAGTTCTAATGTCTCGGAATCTGATTCCAATTGTAAATAGAATTCATTTAAACTTTCAAAATGGCTAATAAAACATTTATCATTATTTGTTAAAATTGTTAATGATTTAGCTAAATTTGATTTGCATAAATTTTCAGCAATATTTTCACCATCCTTGTATAATTTAACATAATGTTTTTTTGAATTTTGGCAAACTATTTCGAATTGGAATAAATCGTCGACATTGCTAAATATATTTTTTAATATATCATCTTCGGGATTCCATTCGTGTTTTGTTTTCGGTTCAACTGTTAATGAACATTCTATGGCATAAGGTTTTATTTTATTAAATGGATCAATGATTTCTTTAATGCCATTTGTTGGATTCATTATAACATCAGTATTTCCATAATCAATGTATTTTACTGCTAAACAAGCGGCATCAATGATTTCTGCTCGATACCAAGTTGAATCGACACTGAATTTAGCAATACACATAGCACCTGCAATAACATAATAATTAAAATCAGACAAGTCTTTTTTATATTGCAATCAATGTTTAGATTGTTATTAACCACATAATTGTTAATTTGAAATGCAATAAACTTAAATTTGTATGAATAATATTCATCGGCTTAATGTTTTTTTGTTCACCAAACCATTATGTTCAATGGAATGATCAAAATAGCCTGAACGATATATCGAAAAATTTCGAGTAATTTGAATTTATACTATATTAGAATTTTTAGCTTAATAGTAGCAAAATATTTGAAAAATATACCTGGTGAGTTACTTGTCAACGATGGCAGCTGACTTGCTAAAATTTGTAAATTATTTTGCATTTCTTCTAATTCACTGACATCTGATTCAATTTGTAAATAAAAGCTATTTGGTGAATTAAAATGACTTATGTACGCAGAAGCAAAATTATTGTTATTAGTAATTCCATTAGATATTTCCATTGGTTCTACTATCAAGTCTTCACAAATATTTACTATCAATTCTTCACAAATATCCATAGATGAAATAGATGATTTTGGAGTTTTTTGGGGGTGGAGATTACTTTCGGCATTATTACATACAACATCGGAAATATCATTTACAACTTCAGAGCCTTCATTTGTAATAAAATCTATTTTTTTCTGTGACTCAGTTTCAATAAGTTTTTTAACATAATCAAAATCAATTTCAATTAATGAATTATTAATTAAATTATCTAATAAGCTCATTTCATTGTATTTTAAATCACATATCCAAGTTTGAAAAATGGATTCCAGAATATGCATTTTTAGTTCAATATTTTTAGTCAATTTTATAATTTCTTCTTTTATCACAGATTTAATACTTTTAATTGGTAAATAAATTTCCGTTGCTAAGGCACTAATTTCTTGAAATTTCAATTCAAGTCGTTTAATATTTGGTTCGTTCGTATTTATTTCGATGGTTTCTTCATTCCCATAGTCGATATAATAGACAATAATTGCTTTGCCATCATTATTATTTGGTCCTTTAATTTCATTAACTAATTTAATTTGAGCACGATACCTACGAAATTAAAAAAAAATTCAAAATTATTCAATCAATTTGTATTTAATATTTAACTAACCAGTTTCCATCTGATGAAAGGCAAGCAACTAATGATCCAACTGTAATTTTATTTACAATTTTACCTTAAAAATTAAATAAAATATATTTTTGAGAATGAGATGGCATGTAGCAAACAACAAATTAAGTTTTCCTGTTTTTATAATTTGATCGAAAAACAGGTATACTCACCTCCTTTATCGTAAAATTCAAACATAAGGTCTAATAAATTTTCTAACTCAATCTCACGGTTAGAAAAATGTACATACAATTTATTAGTTGAATCAACATAACATACTTTGACATTAAAACTGGTTTCTTTAATAGGATATTGACATATTGGCGGCGGTACAATTTCTGTAAACAATTTAATTAGTGGACGTACCATCAAACTAAAAAAAAAATCATAAATTCATTTATTGAAGTTTTAATCATGAAAATTGAAATACATTTTTTCCGTAGTTACATCCACCACATCAACAATACAATATTTTCCTTCAAAATTTTTAAATTTATTTAAAAGTTGTGAATTTATTTTAGCAAATTTAACATCGTAGTATGAACATAAGAATTTAATATCACAACCTTCAACCTCAATTTTAAAATTCAGCATATTTTCAATTGACACTAATTTAGCTTTAATTCTTTGATCTTTCAATAATTCCAATTTAGTTTCTAATAAAATATAAACATAAATTAGTTTTATTTTAATAAAAAAAAAATAATTAAAAAATCTCACCTACTGGTAACTCAGATATCAAACCTTGATTTATTAAAAGTTCTTTCAACGATTTTCCATTCAAATTTATTTTTACATAATGCATTTCATTATCTTTAGATTCGAATTCACAAAATACAGGACTGCCGGGCTGTAAATATTTTTCAATTTGATTGATTATATAATTGTGATCATAATTTGAAATTATGTTGTCAAATGAGCATAATTTTGCCATTATTGGTTCCAAGCTAAAACGTTTTTCAACTGACCAAATTTCTGATTCGTTAATAATTGAAATGTTACCAAAATCAATAAATTGAACTCGATATTTTTTTAATTCTTGATTATGTGCAACAACTTTAGCACGGTACAAAACATCGTCTTGTTTGTAACGAGCAATCACATGACAATTGATTGGTACAGAGCCTGAAATTGGCGATTTATTTTTATAAAATAATTGCATATCCTTCATCATTTTTTCAAAACTGGGCGATCTTGATTTTGAGTGAGTATAAAATTGATGTGGTGATATCCACCAACAAATCAATACTTCATCGTGTGATGGAATTTTTAAATCTGTTTCTGGAATTTTTTGATCAAACGTTAAATATTCTTCTGCAGGAACAATTGTTGACGCTTCTGATTGCATAGACCAATCCTGATTTGAATTAATTGCATTACTAGCAACTTGTTGGAACGATTTTCTTGAAAACTGTGTTTGAGAGAATCGTCCAGTAGATTCAGAGCCATAGTTATTCAATTTTTCGTTTGAGTTGTTGCTTGAGAGCCTACAAAAAAAATAACATATTTTTCTAAATAAATTTAATTTTCAAAATATAACAAACGGAAGAATTTTTAATATGTTTAAATGGCTTAATAAAATTTGCTGCTAACAATTATATTAATTTAATTCATTTGAAAATTAATAATAAAAACAATACCTATTATTAAGCTGCTTTTGGAATCTTGGTGGAAGATTTCGAGTACCTCCACGACCTCTATTATTGCTGTTGAATCGAGGTGATTCTTCTTTTCTTTGTAATGGGCTGCTGCGCCGAGACGATTTATTGCTCCTTTTATTGTTACTATCTTGTGAACCAGTACTACCTTTTTCCCAATTAGTTGATAGTGGATTATCAATTTGTGTTGAACTGGATAAATTATTTTGTGGCATATTGATTTCGGAATCCTTGCTTAAATTAAAATTATTCTTTTCCGTAGCAATATATTTATTAAAAGGCATATTTAGCTTAAATAAACGTTTCATTAAATTCAGTTCAGGTTTCATGGTGTCATCAATTAAATTCAATAAATATGTGTTGTCTTTCATAATTTGAAATACATTAGCTTTAAATTGACGTCGATCTCCTGTTGAAGTTTCGGCCAGCATTTCAAATTGTGTAATCAAAGTTTCATTAGAATGATCATCAGAGTCTTCGAATCCTTTTAAACAACATTGGATCGCTTGTGGCGGTAATACCAAATATTTTTCGGAAATATCATTCAAATGAGAGGTTTCTACTGAACGTTCACAGCCATAGTCAACATGTCTAATTTTTGCTCGATTTCCTAAATGTTCTATGATTTCAGCTCGATACCAAGCATTTTCAAATTTAACAGTGCACGGAGTACCTAATTTTAAAAAAATTAAATGTAAACCAATGACTAATAACTGACTAATTACAAATTTATTAACTAGTTACTGATGTTTATGTTATATGACTTATGACATAACATAGAATTTATTACTTACCTTTGTCAAAAACTTTTAAAGAAGTTTTGTTCTTGTTACAATGCATGAATAAATCATCCATCATTTTTTCAAATTGATTTAACATTTTACTTATTTGAGTGTAAAATTTTTTAGGTGAATGAATGTAAGAAATTGTTACCAAATCATTTGGATTTAGTTTTTGCATTGGAATATATTGCAAACGACGGAAATGATATTTTTTCAATACATTAAGAACATTTCCATTATCATCGTATAATTCACAATACTGAACCAATGGTGGTCCTTCTAATGGCATTACTTTTAAACGTAATGTTTTCAAATGAATTATTTTTTTAAAATATTCCTTCAAATCCTCACTAATTGGCTCTAATTCTTTATAGCCTGATAACGCGAACCGCATGGCGAAGCATTTATGTTCAAGAAATTCTTGAGGTATTTCGTAGATATTGCTATAAGAAACGAATTCAATGTTTCCATAATCAATGTACAGCACTTGACATTCATTACATTTAGAACTCATAATAATAGCTCTATAAATTTGATTATCGCCAGAATAACGAGCTAAACATGCCATTCCAATTGGAGGTTTTTCGTTTATATTTCTTAAATGCTTTAAATTTTCAATTTTGGCCATCATAAGATTTAAGTCCTTCTCCGTTGATTTTAATTGAACGGAAAATGTGCAAGGTCCATTCTCAACAGCAACACACAAAACCGGGTAGGTGTTTCCGACCAATAATGTTGTCAAATTAAATGTTGGTAGTTTATTTTCATTACGATGTAAATTTTGCCTAACATTCGAATTAGAAGAAAGATGCAATTGCATATTATCAAATTGTATTCCTAAAAATTAAAAAAAATAATAAATTTAATTTTATCGATTCCTGAATTTCCGTATGATCGTAATACATTCTTATTTGTTTTGATAGTATGTATTTCTTTATTGAAAAATATAATCCAGGATGATTGTATTTTAATATTTAGCAAAATAAATAGTTACCTCTTATCAAATTCTGTAGTCCTAATTCTCTTACTCCAGATACTGGCCTGCTTGACTAGAATATAATAAAATATAATAAAATTTTTGAAGAAATTTAATATATATTATATTTTTCGTTTACCCAATTATTTAATTGTCTAATAGGTGGTAGGCTTTTCGGTATGCCACGAATAGACATATTTGTTGGATAATTTTGATGTTGCACTTGTTTCTGTGTATTACTATAAACCTGACAAATTTGATTACGCATAACTTCAATTGTACACATTAGTCCGAAACGTTTTTCATTTAATATATAATCACATAAATTCTTATTTTTCCAAATAATATTCGCAAAACTTAATTCACCAACCTGTAAAATAATTTAAAATCTATCTCTATTAAATCTCTTTTAAAGACATAATAAAACAATTATTGTTGTTACCAAAAAATCTTTTTAAATTATATTTTTGATCTATATTAATGATTTCGAGAAAACTAAACTCATGCAAATTGATAAATTAGTAAAATCAAAGAAAGAAATAATATTAATTTTTTATAATAATGAATTACTATTCCTTACTTCAAATTGAATAAATAATTCAACATTCTGACGAACAATATCTCTGGATATAATCTCAATATGATTACTCTTCCAATCGAAGGTTACGCCGCACACAATAAACGATTTTACTTGAATCGGATAAATTTGTAAATCATTGGGCACTTTAAAAATTCTCAACTAAAAAATAGAAAGAAAAAAAAGAATTTGATTAGAAAAAAAAATCTTGATGCAAATATAAAAAAAATATATAAAGAATAAATGATTCTCTAAGAATTTTAATATATAGAAATTAAACATGTTTTCTTTCTGATATTTTTTATCAATCTACTAATAAACTTTACTTACTTTCAAATTTCAGTTATAGAAATCTACAAGATTATTAACAATAATGTTCCAAAATCCAATGTTATTTTTGTGAAATTCATAATTTCAATATGAGCAATAAATCATAATTCTTAATAAACGAAGATACATAATAATTAAAGTTGGATGGATGTTATAAAAATTATATAAAAAAAAACACCTAATCATTAAAATCAGATTTGGAAAACTTTTACTACTTTATTTTAGACATTAATACATACTTTTATGATTTATTAGTTTATTGGGTCACAGAGAATTTTATAATTTTTTTAAATGAATTCTAATGCATTTAAAATTTATTATCGTATTATCTGAATTAGGTCAAATTCTTGTTTATCTGATAGGTAATTTAAAACGTCAGCATTTTCGATTTTTTATCAAGGAAGAAATTTCTCAGTAGAAATATCAAATAATAAAAAAAAAAAATTGAAATTGTAACGACTTGTATGTGTACCAACAAAAATATGTATATAATAACCGCAACTACTTTAATCTATAACTACATTCTTTCTAAAAATAAAACATCTGAACTTTACGTCTTTGATTGGGATCTGAGCATCAATTCCAAAATCCATAAAGTGAACCAGAGCATGAGAAAGTCGTGTATCAGTTTTCATTATGTTAATAACTTTTGCACGAGCATATCGATCATCCATTAATGCCAGGCAAAATAAACCTAAAAAAGAAATAAAGCGATTATAATTATTAATAAAGGGTGTACATATTTTTGTTAATAGTTGACCACAGTCGTGGTATTTAAGCAAAATTATAAATTAATAAAAGCATCTTGAAGGTTTTAAAAATTAAAAATCATTTCGTAGAAATTTTTGAAAGGTCTAATTAAAGTGGGTGTACTAGAGATAGGTACCAACATTTATGTAGATAGATATAGTTATGGTATGTATAATTTTTAATTATAGTGGCCCATACGAGCATACATTATTTTTGTTATATTCAATTTCTTTAAAAAAAAACATAAAAATTCACATTTTTTCTAAGGTGACTTGGATAGGTATTTATTTATTTTTTATTTTTGTACAGAAATTGTTGTTGTAATATATAAAAAGTTTGTGATTTTCGATAATTTTAAATAAATTATAGATTTTGCGATTTCATATTGCCCAATTTTAAATTTAGGTAATTTACTTAAGCAACTTACCATGTGATAAATTTTCTACATTTGGAATGTTAACCAAATCAGGACGGGAAGCTATGTGATCAATTTGTGATTGAATAACTCTTATTTCATCAAAATTTGTTTGTCCAAAAATTTGCAAATATGGTCCAAATGGAGTAATTTTCGTAACATACATCATTAACATTGTTGTTATGTAGATATATCTTTTTCTTTATTTTCTGTCGAGTTGGTATATAGAGATTGTTAGACAGTAATTAATATAATAAATATTAATAATAATCGCACAAATTTTTTTTTTGTATTTTTTATCAACTACGGACTCTAAAAAAGTCAAAAATAAATAATAAGTATAAAACAGAAATTAAGTTTTCTTTTTTTTTCTGCTAATGTTGATTTTATTTTTTTTTATTTACAAATTCAATTCCAACTAAAATAAAAAAAAATACAATTGACTTATAAAATTTTTTTTATTTTATTTTTTTTAAATGCAAAGCAAAAATTTATGATAAAAATTAACGTTGTCAGCACAAAAAATTTGACAATTTTTGCAAGTCCCGTTCTAATTTATTTTTTTATTATTCATTTATAAAAAACAAAAAAAAAAAAACAAAAGAATTTCATTCAAAAAAAAAAATAATAGATCTTTTTGGAATATTTATTAAATACGAAGAGAATTTTTCTTATTTTTTTTTTAGTAGTATAAAAATTTTATTTGATATTCGTTATTAACACCTATTTCATTATTTTGAAAACAAGTTTTTTTTTAATTTATTGAAATAAAAAAAAACAATAGATTATATAGATAGAAGTATCTATCTCATAAATAAAGTAAGAAGCGATATTTCATTTATGATCCTAGTCTAAAATTGACCTTTGCTAACTCCACCTTTATAGGTATATCTGCTTTCATAAAAATCCATCGAATGCCAAAAATTTGTTTAAGTTCCTTTCATCGTCATCTTCTCGTTCTCATATAGGTAGATAACTACCAATAATTATCTCAAGTTTCTTGCTTCAAATTTAGCGTTTTATACCTTATCTGCACTTGGACCTTAAAACTGACCTTAGAGCGGAACTGACCTGTAAACTGACCTGTGTACAGGCCTTTCTCATACAAAAAAAAAGAAAAAAATAACTAACCTTTGCGTAAAAGGCCAGTTTGCAGTCAAAAAAAGTTAGTTTGCAGACAAAAAAAGTCAGTTTGCAGGCATTATAGTTGCCAACTTTTCTGCTTTTTCCTTGTTTTTTTCTGCCTTTTTTCTATTTTCAAAAGGTTGGCAATACAAACTTAAAAATAAACAAGATAAAAAAGTTTGTTTACACATATTTTGATTTAAAGTCTCAAAAAATAGAGTGTGTACGGGTTTCGTTAAGGTGGCCTTAGGAATAAACCTTTGCAGACAATTACAGATACGGTATTAGAAATTACGATTAGAACAAGAGCAGTATATTCTTCTTTTTTTTTTTAATTATTTTAAATACTTGAATTGTTGTTTATCTTAACTAGGTATTTATAGGCTGGCTACTACATATACTGAACAAGTATTCGGAAGAGCAAATTGATGGATTTATGGAAAAACTAGCATTATTGAACCTAAATACAGTATGAGGATAATTTAATGAATGGATTCAATGAGTAGGTAGATATATTATTTTTTGATACTGGATCATGTATTATAATATTAAACGTGTTTAAAGATAAAACGTAGAAACAAAAAAATGCATACAGACAGGTGTAGGTAGATAGCTAATTAATTGATGATATACCTAACAGGTGTTATTTACAAGGAAATGAAGAGTAAATAGGTGTTCTTAAACTTTTATTTGTATCTAACGTAATTTCCTCTAAATAAATTTCAATAAAAAATAAAAAAAATTAAACTTAAATAAAATAAAAAATTAAATTTAAATATTTCAATAAATCATTAATTGGAGATTGTAAGATATCAACATTTAAAAAATATAAAATTTTTGTGCAATTTTTTTAATTTTTTTTTGTTTCTTTCCATTTCCAATCGAACAAAAAATCAAACCCAAATTTTTTTTTAATTTACCTTTATGTTTTGTATTTTTTATCTTTTTGATTTTACATTTAGCAAAATTTATAAAAACAAATATTTTCTTGTAATTTAAATTACAAAAATATTTTCTTTATTTTGAAATATAATAAAAATTTCAATCTTTTTTTTTCTACAATTAAAAAAACGAAATTTTACAATTTTTCTCAGCAAAAATAATTCAGGAATCCAAATCTGACAATTAGAAAAAAAATTTCCAAATAAAAAAAAAAACAAAATATATGTTATTATCACAAAATGTACTAAATTTCATGGCTAACTTGATATTGGCAAAAGAAAATTCGCAAGTAAAATTATTTTTTATTTCGGTAGTGTTCGCTCTCAGGCTACAATTAACAATTCTGATGAATAATTTATACCAATGATAATGATACAAATAATTTTCAAACTCTATCTGAAACAATATTGCATCTTTGGCTTTCTCATCATCATTTCCGAAATACCAACATCTAAAGGATCTGGCTCAGAACATATTGTTAAAGATCAATATATAGACATTTGCTTGGAGTACAATTTAAAATATCAATTATTTAGTATTAATTTTTTTATAATCATACATTATGTAACTAGTATTTCATTGAATTGTTATTTTTTTTTTTATATATTATTTATATCTAATAAGTTAAATAAATGGGGATTCTGCGTTAACCATAGCGCCAGATTTGATGACGTCATGTTGTGGAAATCGAACGAAATAAACGAAAAAATTAGATTAAAAAAAAAAAAATTTCAATTAATAAAAATTTGGTTTCAGCTTGGCTGGGGCACTACAGAGTAAGCTAGTTTAGTATTTTTTTGAAAGTACATTTCGCGGAGAAAAATTTGCAAAAAGAAAAAGCGGAAAAGGAAAAGATATTTTCATCGAATTTATTGGTCTTTTTTATTTTACTGGAAAAAAATAAAAATAAAAATTCAATCATTATGAAAAATTTCAATTAATTTTTTTTAGGTAAGTATCGATTTCCGAAATTTTTTATTTCTTAATTTTAATTTTCTATGATAGAGAACAGAGGGCGAAGTCGTGTCGACTCGCATCGACTTAGTCGAGCTAGTCGGCACAATTTTCGAGTCGCCGCCGCTGGTTCCTTTTTATCGACTCAGGTCGACTAGCTGCTGCTGAACTTTTATTCGACTTAGTCGACTAAAATCCTTTTTTTTTGTTTTTTTTTTTTTTTATTTTATTTTATTTTTTTTTTTATTTTATTTTTTTTTTTTATTTTTTTTTTTTAATTTTTTTTTTTTTTTTTTTAGAAAAAATGCGGATTTAGTCGACTAAGTCGATCAAGTCGAGCTGGTCGCTGAGACCGGAATTTATCGACTGAGTCGAGCCGCTGCTGGCTATTTTTACCGCAAGCCGCTGCTGACCAAAAATCAAACGACTTCGCCCTCTGATAGAGAACAAGGATAATATATAATATGACTATTCTATTATTGATAGAGAAAGCGTTTGAAATTGAAATGTCAAACATTATAGAGTAGATAGCAGATAGATACTGGCACCTACCTAGTAATAAAACCTACAAACCTACGTAATGTATACTTAGGTAGCTACATAGGTACCTACCTCCGACATACGATATTGTTACCCGTGTTTTCATTGCATTTGCATCTATATGAATAGGATAGGTGTAGGATCTAACCGGCATCTTTTTCAAAATTTTTTGTTTAATGTTTTCGGGTTTAATTTAATCTAAAAAGATACAGCAAAGTTTTATATTTATTATACAAATATTTATATATTAATACATTTGTACAACAAATACAGCACAAAATTTTTCGTTATTTTTTTTTTATCTATGAATTAATATTATGAACTGTGATACTCTGATACTGCATTTTACTTGTCCCTATTAGACTGAAATTTGGTGGGGGTTGGAGGCGATGCCCAAACCCTCAAATCCAAAAAATGTTCCGTTTGAGATATGGACCGCAAACTTTTCATACATTAGTTTATGGCCAAATTTTTTTTATCCCTGATTTGCCCTATTTTTGGGGCAGGGATAGAGGAAGTGTTCCAAAACGAGAGGACAGACGCAGCTACACTTTTCTTGATAAAGGTCGACCCAACGTGAAAATTAGAATACAAAATCGACTTGAAATTAACATTACTTTTATTCCAATTTTTAAATAGGTATGTAGGTAGGTAATGTATTCTATTCAAGCCATAGCTCTTAAACATGAATATTTTTCATGATGGTCGAAAAACCAATATTACAGAAAAAATTTCTAATTAAGACATGACTTGCACATTTGGACATCATTTCTTACTCGAACTATGTTTTTATTTTCAGAAGCTCTTCCTTTTTTTAAGAATTATTTTCAAAGATATTCTTCAACTTTTGCGTGTTTTTATTTGGTAGGTATATTTTAAAATCGAAGTTAAATCCTTTGATAATTCTGCAATTGCTCATCAAACGTAGTAGTAACGTTGAGATTTTTGTCATTCCTTCTAAATGTGATAAGTTTTTGAATAGTTTCCATTGATTGAGCTTAATAATTCTGTAATAGATTTTTGTTTTCCCCGAATGCCGATCAACCGTAAATCATATGAAGATCGACCAATTGATCGCGATCAATCGTTTTGCCACCCCAGAACAATAGTGTCGTATTTTATAGGCTTTAAATTGATAGGAATATTGTGAATGCTTAAAAGAACAAAAATATTGAATTTATAATAAAATGCTGTTGCTTGAACTGCATGTGCAACAAATGTGGGATATTAATTTAATTACCTGTCACTACAAAATCATATTTAAAATAAAAAATTCGTGTTACACCACAAAATTAACAATACATTTAGTTTAATATTTATTTATAAAAAAAAAAAAACAAATAGAATATGTTTATATTTTTATGTATACGCGTATCAGTGGAATTTCAAAAAAGATTATGCTGGAAAAAAATAAAATTTTGAATGAATTGTTTTGAAAATCTGATATTTTAATTAATTATATGTACATGGTTAAATCAATCTTCGAGAACATTTAAATTATTTCAAATAAATGATTAGTATTATATTATTTGTCAAAGATGAAATTAATTTTATTCAAGGTTTCATTTTAATAACTAAGTGGTACTAGGGGTTACTATAAATTGTATTTTTCTATTTCTAGAAACAAACATGTGAAAAAAAAGTGTCGAATTTTATACATAAAACATAAATAATTACGTAAAATAATTACCTACTCCCATTTTATTTTTTTTATCATTAGGTAAAAATATACTTAATTTTTAAGAAAACTGTTCTTCTTGATTCAACCCATCATATATTTGGAACTTAATTTGTTTTTATTTTTAAGATAAAAAGTTCTTCAATATTATCTTAATAATACTCTAATAAATCTATTTTCGGTTGTAAATTTTGAAACAAAAATGACAATAATTAATTTATAAATAAGCTTGAAACATAACAATGCGAAAGAAATTCAAACAAAATACAAATACTGTTAAGTGTAGGAAAATAATACCAACTCCCAACCAGGCCAAAAGCATTGAGCTTTAGGAAGAGCTAGGATTGATATACTGTGAAAGCACAACGAAGATGTCTTGTTTTGAATATAATTTGAAACAGTTAAGTAGAAAATTATCTAGAAAAAAAAATTCAGTAGATAAGTGTAATCTGACTAGCACTATAAGAACCATCATTTTCTAAATTTACAGTTCTTTAATTATCAGAATACATTATCATTTTAATCTACTTCAGACCTTATCTATTTGTTATCTTATTTCGATATTTTTCATAATCTTCTTACAATTGTATAGGTTTCTACTTAAGATATGGTACGTTTTTGATTAAATGCCTTTGTTTTGTAAGAGATCAGAGTTCTGTTCTAATTTTTTGAAGAATCGAGTATTAATACATAAATTTGTTATATTTCTTATTTAAGTGAAACAACGTAAAATTTCATAAATCTAATAAACAACAAACAAAAACAAAAAATGAAATAATAATAAAATGATGTTAACAGGATCGAATCCTTGAATCTTATATAATAGATATTGCATTTCCAAACAAGTATTTTTTTTTTAATTTTCTTACGTATTGTTTATTTCATAATTGTTTTATTTTAAAATAAAATACCTTATTATAACAATTTTATGTTTTGTTTAGCATGTTTCTAATATTTTATAGAATTTAATAAATAAAACAAAAAAAAATGAAAGAAGTATGAAAGTCATGAATAAGATAAAATATGATAAAGAAAAAATTTATTAAAGAGGTTGAATAAACAAATATTTCTGAAAGGATTTAATATCCTTGAATTATGTGTTCAAAATAATTAAAAAGTTCGTTATCGTTATTATATGAATTTCTAATGTATCATTCTTATATATGAATATTATCTAGAAGTATGTACCTTTAATTTTCTTCAGTGGCGCAGCGAGCATAACTGGCACCCGGGTAACAATATCTTATGGCGCCCTCCACGTTATTTCACTTAGGCTATCTTGCCCCATCGTTGACCGTAGATATGTCAAAATTAATTCGCAGCTAATAATTGACACTGAAATAGTAAGGAGTATTTGATGTATGACTCTCAGATTTGGAAAACATCTTCTGCATTCGAAATCGTATATTTCGACACAGAGTTTCGTCTTATAAAATTTATATTTTTCACTTACCTATATTGTTTGTAATTGTTTTAAAAAAGATTCAAAATTTAAGAATAATAACTTAAACTATTACTTTTTTTATGTTGTATCTGCCGTACCAGTACCATATCATTCTTACGAATACTATTAAGACCATATGCTGCAACTCGAATAACTCCCGCACTGAAAATTTTTTAAATTTATTAACTATTCTAATACGTGCTAAAATGATAAATTCTTTTCTTTAATTTTGGTATTCTTTTTAATTTAATATATAATAAACTAAAAAACTTGATGATAATTGTATAAAATTTAACTAAAAAAAAGTCTCTAGTTTGTTTGAATAATAATTTTAATTTGCTTTTTCAATATATTTTTTTTTTGATACACATTATTTTTTTTTTGTTTTTCGAAATCTACCGCTACTACACGAGCGCGCGTATAAATAAAAAATTTAATAAAAAAAAATTAACTCCACTTTAGTATTAAATCAGTCATTCAATCACTCGTTTCCACTATTCTAAAAACGAAAATAATAATCGGAAAGTCCGGTATAATGTTTTCGGTCGATGGGCAACCGTAATAGATTTTGAAAAAAAAAAAAAAACAAATTCGTACTGTGAAAAATTTATAGGTTTTTAATAATAATCCTTATTATTTTTGAATAATAAGACGAAACGAGGATCCTATAAATATTTCGTGAAATAAAAAAATAAATTTATAATTTAAAAAAAAAATACATGAAAACGCAAATATAAGAAAAAAAATTGTAACAAACTTTAATAATTAATTTAAAAATAAATTCCAATTAAGAGATTTATTAAGTCTTAGGTCTTAGGTAAACTTTGGAGATTTGTTTTTTTTTTTTTTTATAGAAATCCTTACCTGTTAAAAAAAGGATATTTCGATATTAAGGAAAAAATCTTTGTTCTAATGGTACTGTTTTATGGATTGAAGTAAAATTGTATTAAAAAAAAATATATATTTAATATTATTTAAAAATAAAAAGTGTTTGAATGAAAATTTTTTAAGGTAATTAAATTACATTTACATTAAAATTTTAGTTCTATATCTAATATTTAAATATCGTAGTTTTAAAATATTTTCATACCTTATAATTTTTTGTAACCTTTAAAGGTAGGTACCTATATTGATTTCATTTTATAAAATCATTTCTACTTACGTATAAGTATAATTGCCTTTAAAACCGTATGAGATCGAAGGGATTTTCCCTTCGATTAATGATGCAACAATCAATTAACGAATTATTTACAAAACAAAATTCTTATCGACTCTTGTGTTATCAAATACCGTGCTCTCTAAAGTCAGAAAAATAAACATAAGTTTATGTGGGCAGAGGGATTCTGTACTAATTAAAATCTAATGTTAATATATGAAAAATTGAGAAATGTTGAAAACAACTTTATAAATTATAATATACACTTCATAGCCAATATATTTACTACTTAATAATTTTTTTTTTATTTAATGATCCCCCAGATATTGTTGTAAACTATTATGTGTACAATTATTAAACAATTCAGTGGATTTTTTTTTTCTTAAATTGATTTAAATTAATTTTAATATCTGTGGCAACTGGCAAGTGTTTTTTTTTTATTTGAACAGTATTTTATTTTATATTTTTGACTCGAAGAATTTTTATTTTCACCGGTCAGTATTTTATTAAGAAAAATAAATTATAAAATGTAGAGTGGAATTAGAATAAAGGTCATGTTCAAAATATTATTATATTATTTCATTTCGTAATTATTTTCCTCCATATCGGGAAATTTATTATTTATATAAGTATGTAGAACATATATTTTTTATTCATATTTTTTTTATTTTTTTTTAAATGGCCAGAACAAACGTATTTTGTTTTTAAATTTTCAAAATCTCCACAATACGACAATTTGGGGCTATTTCAAAAGTTTACTATTGGCGGATGATTAATATTAATAGTCCCTGTTATAAAATAATTTTTTTAAACGTTTTTGTTAATTTGGCATTATTTCGATCAACAAATTATAAACTTACTGTTTGGTTATAAGATACTGCACATTTTGTTTTAAAACAAAAATAAACAACCTAATAATTCAAATTAAAGAATAATATAAAATAAAAATATATAACATACTGAAAAATAAGTTTCGTAATTCAAAAATCAACTAGGTATGTTAACTTTTCATTTCGATTTATTGATAAGAAAAGTTTTTGTCTGATTTAAATGAGCTTGAAAAAGCTCACTTCTAAAGGTGTTTCTTAAATATATAAGAAGAAACAGTTTGAAATAAGAAAATCTTAAGATTAAAAAAAAGCGAAAAATTCAAATATAAATTGAGCTAAATAGGTACACAATAATTTGTTTATTTATTTTAAGATTATTATGTTCCATTATTAATATTGCTTGCATCTCTTTTTCATAAATTTTTAAATAAAATTTTCCTACTGCCCTACTCATTAAAAAACAGAACATTAATAATTAAAAAATATTAAAAATTTTATTTTTTCTTTAACTTAGAAAAGTTTGCTTTGAAATGCATTTTTAAAATTGCTTAATTTGAAACAATATTTTCTCTAGAGTTCTGCTGAAAATTTTCGATTTTTTTTATCATTGTTTGACTTATCATTTTTCCGTAATTCATAGTTAAATTCATATAAAATTTATTTAATTTTCTTAATATTAAGTATTTTGAAAGATGTACAATTAATCGTTGCAAGAAGGCTTGAAGTAAAAAATAAGTAGACGAAGTATATGTTTCCGATCGAAAATTACTTAAAATTTTAGTTGAGCAGTATAAAAATTGAACGAAAAAACTATATCTACAATTTGGTAATAACTTTATAATCTAATCAAACATTCTGTGATTCCATTGAACATAGACTAACTTTAAAGTTTAAAGAATGCACAATACAGTTGAAATCTTAGAAAATCTTCTTCATTGAATTCTCTTATTATTTTTTTTAAATTAGAAAACAACAATGATTTTTTTAAATATTAATGTATAAATAAATATCTGTGGGCCATTTCTTAATATTAAGAAAATATATCTAAATATTCGTTTTTGAATTATATTTATATAGTGACAAAAAATATGGTGTAGGTGGTGAAGCCCTTTTGCCCAATTATACTTAAAAAAAAAATAATAGAAAATCCATAATTATTATTTTAATTGAAAATTTTTTGATTTCTAATGTTAAAAAAAGTTTAGGGAAATACGAAAATAATTTTCATTTATATAGTAGGTATATATAGTGAATTATTCAGTTTTTGGAAAATTAATATTGCGCGTTCACTGCCAATTTCTATTTAAAGCGTACAGTACTATTTATTATGCGAAAAATAAATAAATATATTTTTACTGAACCACAAAAAATTTAATATACTTATTTATAAATATTTTTTGTTTATTTTCAAATAATTTTTTTTTTGTTTAGTACCTTAAAATAATTATTTTTGATTATAACAAAATGCCTATAAAATTGAATTTAGTTTAATTCTGATTATGAAATTTCTTCTTAAATACTTATATTTCTCTTAAACTAAGCTTATATTTATTTACATCTGTTGTAGCTAACTCTTTATTTATTTATTTATATAACTGAGGTTATTATTATTCTATTTTTTTTAAATACAAAAATTTAACTTTTTCAAATCATTTATGATACAATCATTAAATTTATTAATATAATATACTTTTAAATTGTTTTCAATGATAAGATAATTAATTTCAATTGAAAAGTGTAATAATTTTCAATTAATAGACACAGTTTTTGTTTTTAAATGTAAGAAGGAGTATACATTTTGACGTATGCATATACATAAAGTATTTTTTACGTTCCCTAATTTCCCAAATTTTCTTATTAACAACATCATAGAAATAAAATCTAGATTGGATTTTTTTTTCTCTGTCATCTTTGGAACTTACTAAACCACTTTAGTAACTTATAATTAGAAAGTTTACTTCCAATGCATTAAATTAAATAGGTACTATGTTCATAATTTACAATAGTACAGGAACATGAAATTCTTAAGTAATGATAATATCGATCACAAGCTCCAGAATTTCGAATAAAAATCATTATATTATAATTGTTCCAAATCAAATTCTATAATTTGGATTAAAATAGATCTAATAGAATAAATATCATTAACATATTAATGAGTTAACAATAAATTTATTTTATAATTTATAATTGTAATCTGAAAGAACATATTGTAGTAAAGAAAAATAGCTATGGTCTTGCGTATTTTGCTACAATTTATTTTCTATACATTTTTGAAGAATTTTATTTAATCAAGTAATAAATAACGCGCTTGAGTTATAATCTTTATGTACCACCAACATTTTTTACTTAGTTCTATACATATATGTTTAAAATATATTAAAATTTAAATTCCGGTATCAAGTTCAAGTTGTCACTTATGTAAAACAAAATTAGGGTGATAACTGATAAGGAATAAAACATAATTAATGTTGTGGCTGTTGATTTTATTTATATTTTTTTTGTTTTACTACTAGTTAATGAATTACGAGATGTCGCATTATAAAAATTTACGATTAAATTTGGCCTGAATTACTGCTGCTAGTAAACTAATTCATAGATTTATTTCTCTAATATAATGTGATTCAGATCTTAACTTGGTTTGTCTTCGAACTAAATGGTTTCATTTCGATTCCCGAAAATTCAATCGATAAGATATTATTTCTTGGGAAAACCCTTTCTATGATATTTATCTCAAATAAAATATACTTAAGCATGGTTATTTTTATTTTGTCACTTTTATGATTCAGTAAATAATTTGTATGATAAATAATGTGAAAAAAAAATTACATAGATTTCAATATCAAATTTCATTATTTCAATTGAATTATATATTATTTTACAATTGCAGTTTTGGTTTATTTGTTAATTGTTTTGTAATTGCATATTCCGACTAAATAACGTATAACGTATACTCATAATAAAAACTACTAAATGATAACTTAAAAAAAAAAATAATAAAATTGTCTGCTAAGCTATTGTTAATTAAATTACATTATTCTGACTAAAACGTTAAATATATCAGAATAATTTTTATGTGCATTATGATTAAATTTACTTTTGCTTCGATATCAAATTAATGAAAGTGATTTGGCTAAAAAGAAAATTATTTTTCTGTATATAATTTTCTCATAATAAAAAAAACTGTTGACGTTGAGACTAGAGATCTTTCACCAATCGTAGCTTTCAAATTATGGCTTCAATATGTTTTATTTATCACTGATATTGGCGCTATATCTTACAAAAATACATATGGATAACAATAACTCCGCTTATTTGTGAGTCCGTATAAGGCTGTGTATTCTATCCCGTATATTAACTCTATGTATTTTAAGTATATTGAAATTATAGTACATATTTTGTTTAGTAATGTTTTCTTCCAGAGTATAGTCATTTATATATTTCTTCAAATGCGTCATAAATATTTAAGTGAATAATAAATAAAAAACTCATAAATATTAAAAATATGTATATAAAATTCAACATTACTACAATGTGCAATCAATATACATATTTAAAAGAAATTTAATTATCAGATTTTTTTTTGCAAAAAACAACATAAACTGATTTTTGTGGTTTCAAAATTTGGTAGAAATATGTAATAAATTTTAATCGGTGTAGTTATTTGTTTATTTTTTTTTTTTCTATATTTATTTTAAATAATAAATCAAATTTCATTTTTTGCTAATAAAGCAAATCATAAAATCAGAGAAGTTAATATTAAGAAGTTTATCAAAAATAAGTTTATGAATTTTATAATTATTATTGCTTTAATATTTACCAAAAAAAAAAATTCTACTAAAATCTCCAAAAGAAGCTTAATGTTTATTTAATATTTACAGGAAGTCGTTTTTTTTTTTGTAAAACGTAACTAGATATAGTATCAATGTATCGCAGAACATTTTTCTCGGTATTATAGACAGTCATTATCGCTCACCGTGATGTTTCGATTTTCCATTATTATAAAAGAATTGTGCTGTTTTGGGTTTGGAAAGATGACTTCAATAGTTTAAAAATTTGTCTCTTTTCTTCACAACTTTAAAATTTCGAAAGCTATAGTGTCAGATTTTAAATTAACTAAAAAACGAATTTTACTATGGAAATTCTTTCCAGTAAAACAAAAAAAAATTATAGATAATTTTTTATTTAAACAAAATTTTTCTTTCTTAAAATTTCTATCTAAACAAACAAAACATTAAGATATTTTTATTAACCCAAAATAATTTTTTAGTAATTAATACAAAAATAAAGTATTTTCCAAGTGTATAAAACATACTTGTCCATAGGAAACAAGTTCTTATTTCTATCAAACCAAAACATTTCATGGAATTTTGTTTTATATACATACATACACGGATATGGGAAAAATTTGAATTACTTTGGCAATATAAAAATGATTTCAAAACATACATAACATATAAAAAAAAATTCTATATTTAAAAGATTTCTTTAATAATTTTTGCTTCTTTTTTTTTTTTGCTTTATTAGCAAAATTATATTACTAAATTTATTTCAAAGTGATTTAATATATATATTGTTTGTAGAATTTATTTAGATAAAACAAATTTGTTATTATTTTATTTTTCAATTTAATGAAATTGTTTATTCATCCAAATCAATATTATTTTTGCTTATATTATGACTATATAATTTTATGTCCTCATAAATTAGATATGTAGCTAATTTTTTTTTTAAGGTTTTTAATTTTCTCATGTCTAAGGTTCAAGTGTGGATTGAAGTTCGGTAAATCATTTTTCACAGCATTTGTTCGCGATTTTATATATACGCATGTATTCAGTTTGTATCTTTCTATATAAGAAGAAAAGGGCCAGGGCAGCTACTTTGTGTGGAGAAAAAAAAGGAGCTATAAAAAATTCAATCACTTTTCAACTGGACGAATTATCAACACAGCACAGTACGAAATCCAACGATATTTGTGATCAACAAAAAATTTAATGTCCGTTCTGGCAATTTAGTTTTTGGAATTAAAATTAATATCGTTTGTTGTTGAGACCATAATAAAAACAACAATGAAACAAAAGTTTATAATTCAAATCAGGGGAATCAAAAGTTCACGATGCCAAAGTCTTTATAAGCCAATCTGCATAAATTTAATTTTAATTTTATCATTATATGAATCTGTAAGAATCATGATTTAGAATGCTGATGTAAAAAAAAAAAAAAAGAAAAGAGCAATAAACGATATACTTATATGGGTTAAATAGTAATTAGAGTGAAACATTAGTGCAACTGAATGAAATAAGAATATTACAATAAAATACCTAATTTCTTATTTTTTGCTTTTAATTTTTTTTTTTTTTTTTAGAATTTGTACGCGTTTGTTTATAATAGTATTTTTTTTATAATGTCCATATATTATACTCCATTTTTATTTAATTTATTTTTTGTAAGAAATATTTAAATATTGATTTCTAGATTTCAATTCATCTTTAATTTCGAACTATAGTTATTTACTACTACAGAAATTTTAGCATGCCTGAGTTAAAATAAATATTTTTGGGTAGGTGTATTATAAAAAAAAATTAGAAACTAATCCATCTTAAAGTAATCAGGTTTTTATCCATTTTATATAATATTATAACTTCTACTTTAAGAAACCAAAATATTTGTATTGATCTTATAATATTTTTTTTTGTTTTTAAGAATTTTAGTTACATTAGGTTAGGATATAAATGATTAATTGAGATAAAAATAATAATTGAAGAATTTCTTCAAAAACAAAATTCGTTATTAATATTTTATGTCAGTTTTAATAAGTACAATCAATTGAAGATTTTCCCGCTTTAAATGAAGAAAAATTGTGTTAAAAAAAATTATAAAGAGTAGATATTAATACATAGTATAAACATAAAAAATAAATTATATAAAACATAATGTTAGTTTTGTATGAAAAATTTTTTTTAACTATTTTTATCGAAGAAGTTTATATGCAATTATAATATTTTAACGATACTTTTCACATTTTCAATTTTTTTCAAAATGTATGAATTGATTTTGGTTTAAAACAATTATTTTTTCCTGAACGACGATTGGTTATTAAATATTTTTGCAATTTATGCCAAAGAGTTTGGGACACATTTGTACTGTAAAAGCACAAACAAATAAATAATATTTTATATTTATCTGAGGTGAAAGATAATTGATAGAATGCTCTTTTGAAATAATATGTTGGATGCTGTCGAGTTTGTTTGACCAAAAAGAAAACAAAAAAAAAATTTATATATTTTTTAATTTTACTGATTAGCCTTTTTACCCTTCGAAAATATAAAGAAACTAAAAGTTTGTCTCATCAATTAAAAAACTATTTAGATTTTTTTTTTCTGTTGTGCATTGCATACGTAGTTTTAATCGGGAAGTCAAATGGAGCATAACCGTTTAATTTTATTGTCTTATACAAAAATAAAAAAAAAAATGTTAAAAACCACATTTATGTATTTTTATGATACAATGAAAATTAGCATATTTTTTTATTTTATAAATTCAGTTTAAATTTATTAATTTACAAAAAAAAAATAAATAAAAATAAAATTAAAGAATGAACATTTATAATTTCGTGGAAATCAATTTAAAATTTTTATTTTCATACATTAGTTGTAAAAGAAAATTTGCTCTCTATAAATAAAATCAGTATAAATTAATTATTTATTGAATTTGTATTTTTAGCAGGTCAGTAGAACAACAAATTTAAATTTCAATAATTATTTAAAAAAAGAATTATTTCTGTCAAAAGATAAAAATCATAACAATCATAATTAAGTTCACTATCACAAACCATTTTGTTTATAAAAAGGAATACAATAAACCTTAAGCAAGACTTTGAGAAAAAAAAATTTATATTTTTATTATCATTATCCTGAATTTCCTGAATAAAAAAAAAATAATAAAAATTCACAGTAACACAAGAATTTTATTTTTTTTTCTATTTATGTATTTCCTTTTTGGATTTGTCATGCAATAAAAATTTATATTGTATACATATACATTACTTATAACAAGTAGCTTAAAAATATTAGGAATTCATTGACATAGTATTATTAGCATGAAAAAGATAACATTTTTTTTTTCCACTTGTTTTCAACAGTTTTCATTATTCTACAAATTTATAATTTACCAAAGTTTAAAAACAAAAAAAGATAATACTTTATGGACAACCAACCAAACTAATAGTTCAATATAACTAAAATATGGATATTAGATTAGAATTTTGTATTTTTTGTTAGAACTTTATAAAGCCTCTGGAACAAAAAATTAAATTCAACTCTAAATTTTTTACTTGCAAAAAAACTATTGAATGATTTTGTACAAAAATATTATTAATTTTTTTTTTTCATTAAAACAACTTATAGTTTACCGGAATTAACATTGTAAAATTTACTATGAATCAAAATTAATTTTCATAGAATTTTTTTTTAATCACTTTAAAAAAAAATAAAATAAAAAATACTAGAAAAAACCCAATGGAAATTATTAGTGTAAATTTTCTTTTTAAAATTAATAGATTAACAAAAATTTGTTCAAACTAAGAATTATATTTTTAACTAACGTAATTTAGCATAATTAGGTTCGTAGCGTGGAAAAGAAGCAAAAAATTTTCTGTTTGCTTTATTAATCATTTTTAAGTTAAAAATTTTTTTTTGTTGATTTTTGAAATTTTCATTTTATAATTTTCTGCTGATCGAAGATCATTATAAATTCGATCATATTTTTTCTTTGGATACCTCTCCGATAAAAATAAAATATAAGTAATTAAATGCTTAAACGAATACTAACGTGTATAAGTTCAAAACATTTATAAAAATGTTCATTTCTGTCACCAAACGACCATTCTTTATCTACATTTCTACATTTTGTATTATTGTTTCAGAAATTTAGAGAAATAATATAAATACAAATGATTTTAATTTGTTGATAGCAACACACAGAAAGGATAAATAAATAAATAGCCACAATTTCCTTTTACTTAATTATAATCTTATCACTATCCGCATTTAAAAATACGAATCTTTGTATATTAACAATATGACCAAACGCCTCTTCCCGTGTACCTGTGGTTACATAAACATATTGCAGGGAAATGATGAACTAAAGATATACTCACAAACAAAATTTATAAGAAAAGTTAGGAAATAAATTTCTTATTTTAATATATGTATATTCTACCTCTTTTTATCTGTTTTAACACCTGCATAAATATGTAAATCTCATCGTAAGTAAAATATAATATCTAACTTTTTGTTTTTTCTCATTTTTATTATAAATGTATTCAAATTTTCTTTCTTATTTTTGTTTATTTTCAGAATGAATCCACATATTTTAGTATTATATTTTGGTTTAGTTTCAATATTTGATGTTACAACTGGTTATAGTATAGCTAAAGAAACAGTGTGCCAATTTTTAAAAATTGATCGTAAATTAAAAGCTCGCTGTCATGATATGAATTTGCGAGAAGTCCCCCAAAATTTAAAATCAGGTGTAGAGGTAAGATGGAAGAATTTTATTTTATAATTATTAAAATCATTGTTTGTCCATATAATTATTATAATTTTTTTTTCATAAATTCAATTAAAAAGTAGTTGGTTTAGCTATCCAAAATATAAAAATTATTATTAAAGTATGCTTTGATGTTTTTATTATGCTTTTTAGCATAATTTGTAGAAAAAAAAATTTTTTTTTAATTAATTTTATAATTTATCTCCAGTGTGTCTTTATCAAAAAATTCAATTAATTTACAATGTAGATTTTGTTTAGATATAGAAAAGAATATATTAATGGTTTTATTAAGCATTTGAAATTCTGCTATACTTGAAGAATAATAAAAAATTATTTAGGCTATGAATCTTTTTGGGTTTACATACATATGTCTACATAAACATTGTAGTTTTATTTTTATACATTTAGGCCAACAAAGTGTTACATACTATATATTTGCAGTCTACAAATTAAATAAAAGCTAAATAGGTACACACTGTTATTTATTTAAAAAAATTTGCCAAATTTATTTGTCGGATATTTTGATTTTATTCTTTTTACTTAGAAAAATATGTACTTCGATATTTAAGCTTTCAATTAACTGTGCTCTTGTAATCATAAGTATCTTTCGTACAGATTAGGTATTGTAATTAAACTAGCATTAAAGTTTATTTTTGGTATACATTGATATATTTTATACTTATAATAGTATTCGCTGGATGATTAAGTTAGGACAGAATAACTTAATACTTTAATTCAGATTCAATATAATGTTATAATTTTTAGCTTTTTAACTAACTACGTATTGAAAGTAAAAATGAAATAAATAATAATAAAAATTATCTTATCATTTCAATGATCCGAATTTGTACTTTAATTACGTTACTTATTTCAAAATTTTCATTTATTAATTTTTTTTTTTGTTATATTTTGGTTAAATTGCACGTTGTATATTTTATTTCGTTTATGAGTTTTTTTTTTATCAAAATAATAGCAAAATTTCAGTTAATGTAGATAAGAAAAAATATTTTTAAAACAAATACACAAAAAAAAAAATGTTTACTACTTATACGAATATGAAAATAAAATTGTGTATTTAAATTTTGAATGAATAGTTAGTTGAATAAAAAACAAAAGAATAAATTAAAAAAATATTTATTAATTATTATTGACACAAAAGACATACAGGATATATAATTATTTTCACGGTACTTAATTCTCGAAGATTTATAAAACAAAGAGATATTTGAAAACTTACTCAGAATGTCTACAAGAGGTACTTGAATCTCCCAAATTAGGGAATAAGCCCAAAGAAACCTATAATAAATAAATATATAAGCTTTATTAAATCGATCTTCTTAATTACATATATATATAATATTCTTTTAAATTATTTTAGTTTATAATTAAACATTTTCGCACAAATTATTTTCTTTCAAGTGTATATTTATGTTTAATGTTTAATTAAAAAAATATATTATTTGAGTATTATATAGTATTATATAAATTTAAAACTTTGCAGTATGTATGTACCTACCTATCTACAGTTTTTCAAGCCTTTATAAATTTATTTATTTTTTATTTATTTATTTTTTTCAGATTTTAGATTTAACAATGAATAGAATAAAAAAATTAAAGAAAACTTCATTTGAAAAATATTCAGGTATTAAATATTTATTGCTTCATGATAATTCAATATTCTCAATTGAGTACGGTACATTCAGTATTTTGGAATCAATGCAGGTAAAAAATAAAATGTTCTAGAAACAAATATTAAATAAAATGTTTACCTACCTATTTGTGTAGTCTACTTCTTACATAATGTGTATATCGATAATTTTCGATTTTTTTTTTAGGAAATTGATTTGTCGAGCAATAGTTTAACTTCAATTCCATTAGAATTATTTCAACTTCCATCTTTGAGAAATTTATATATCGACGATAATAGCCTTATTTATTTAAATAATGATATAAAGGTTCGTATTTTTAAATAATTAAATTGCTGTTTTTTTTTATGATTTTAATAATTTATTATCTGCGAAGAAATATTAAAGTTCTAAGTAGGTACTTAATGAAAAAAATGTATAGAATAAATAACGAATACTGTGAATTTCTTTAATTTTATAGACTGTTGTAGTTGTATTCAAAAATATAATGTATACTGTTAACAAAATAAGTCGTTCTTTATTTTTCCTAAATTGATATTAATTTTATTTTTCATATTTCAGGATTTAGATAAGCCAATTAAAGCACCATTAGAATATTTAAATATCGCTAAATGTGATTTAGAAGAAATTCCAAATTTAGGAGTATTGCCATGTATGAGACAATGTCGAATTAGCTGATAAATTATAGTTATTTATTAATTTTCTGTATTTTTTTTAGATCTTTGGCATTTAAATGCATCAATGAATCCATTGTCATTGATAAATGTAGATTATTTTGCCGGAATGTGCCATTTAACAAGTGTAGATTTAAGTGAAACTGCAATGCCACGTTGTGCCTGCGACGCTGTTACAAATTATCTTAAACATTTAGGTGTTAAGAAAAATTTTTTCAATTGTGATACTAAAGGTGAATTACGTTAACTAATTTTACGTTGCCCAAAATATTTTAAGAATGCAATGCTAGTTTTAAAATTACTTTGTCGACGTAAAATAGCAATACGCAATAATTTTAGGCCATCTTTACAAGTCATTATTTACGAAAATATATATATTTGTTTCTTTCAATTTTAGGTGAAAAAGATGACTTCATATGTCCAAATTTGACCAATGATACAATTCATAATGAAGACTTTCAACAATGCAATGCCATGATTGAAGCTGATTATGTTAAAAAAACTTGGATATACGTCGGAAGTACTGCAGCAATTCTAGCTATCATTACTTCTTGTAATTGAGTATTTTTTTTACTTTTGTTTTTTTTTTTTCGAGTTTCTTTTTCTTTTACGAATTTGAAATCATTCCTAATCCGTAAAACGAACACAGTACATAGAAATTCGTGTAAAAAAAATTAAATTCCTTACTAATTATCAAGCGGCTGATCTTTAAATATAAGTATGTATGTTTTTGAACTGATTATTTGCTTTTTTGTAGGTATTATTTTTTGTGCCATTAGGAAATGCCGCAAATCAAGACGAAAGGCTAATTTACAAAAATGTACCTCCAGAAATCATGTAAATAGTGAATTACTTAGATCCAGAGAAATAAAGACACATAATTTAGAATAAGAAAGTTAATTTATATGTATTTAAATTGTAATTTTCTGTTAAAAAAAAATTACCGAAAACTAAACCAAAATAATTCAAACCAAAAATTAAAAATAAAGTAATTTTTTTTTGATTAAACTTTACTATAAGCGCAAGGTAACTAAGCTAATAATTCTAAAGAAAGATGTTTAAGTTTTTATTATTGTTATCTTATTTTTTAATTAATAAAAAATCCCAATTTATATTAATTTGTGTTTATTCCGATTTTCAGCATAAAAACAAAAGAACACTTTTATTTTCAAAAGTTAAAAATTCAAAGAGATTAATTCATTATATATCATTTTATATAATAACATACCGTGTACATAGGTATGTAAATATTATGTAAAAAAAACTAAAAAAAAATAAAGGTTGTTACAACTTTTCCTATTCTATTGACTTGACACAATCTGATTTTTTTTCCGCTGTTAAGGCTTCAAATTCTTTTTCACATTTTTCTTCAGTAAATTGATCAGATTCATTGTTGATTATTGATTCTTCAATGATTTTATTAATATTGGGGTCTAACTTTCCCTCATCAGATTCATTTTCTTTTTTGGGTATATCAAATACATTTTCATCCTTTTCGAGGCATATATCGATTTGTTGTGATTCTACTTCCATTTCTGTCATATTTTTCTCTTCGGGCTTTTCTAAAATATCTCTGTCCTCTGATTTAATTAGTTCATTACAGCTTTTATCAACTTCTTTTAGATTGTTATCATCTGTTATATTAGAATCGATTGGAGATATAGTTTGATCATATGTGTCGCTTGATTCGTAGAAAATTTTGTCGTTTTCTACATGAATATTTTTTTCTTCTGATTCGGCATTATTGCTTTCCATTTCTTTAGGTGACGCATCATCTTGGAAAACTTTATTTTCTTGCAAGTCACATTGCTCTAAAGATTTGCCTTCAATATCGTCTGTAATCATATTCTCAACAAACGGATAAGATTCTTCTGACTTTGACTCTTCTGACCTTACAGATTCAATAGGATCTTCATTTGTCGCTGGTTCCAGACTATTATTTGATTCTGTGCTATTTTGATGTTCATATTTTTTACCATCATTTCTATTTTCTTCTCTGCTCTGCAGTTTATCATGTTTCTCATCTATATCAGCTTTATCCTTAGTTCTACTTATTCGTCGTTCAGAATATTTGCTAACTTTCTTTTTTAAAGATTTTTCTTTCTCTTCAACAGGAGTCCGAGGCTTAGAGCTCTCACAATCCGAAGTAGGATTACTAAAAGTTGAATCCTTAGGCTCAGCGCTAGATCTACCATCAGTGCTATTACGGAAACGAGATTTCCCTGGCTGATATATTTGAAGAGATGGTCGATCCTACAATAAATAAAATTTTTAATTAATTCAATCGAGTTACAAAATTACAATTACAATACATTTAATTAATTCACGAACGTCTACAGTAAAAATAATTTTTTTTTAAATCCTTTTTTAAGTACCTTATTTCTGATTCTTCTTGTCTCACGATCATCTCTCATTTTGTCGTGTTTTTCATTTGTGCTTGAACTTGATCTAGACTCTCTGTGTGCTGCCTTTTCAGAATTTTCATTTTTTTCATCAAATTTAAGGCTTTCTTCAGTTTCAGCTTCTTTAAATTTTTCTAAATTATCATTCAATTCGTGTAAAATCGTGGAAATATTCGTTTCTTTGTTTTTTGATTCTGATTCTAGATTTTGACTTCCCACTTCTTCTTCAGCTTTATTTTTCAATGTATAATTGGAGTCTTCAAAATTGCTGGCCTGCTTACATGTTAATTCCTTGAAAGCACTTTGAAAAAATGCTTTAACATTTTCATTAATAGTTGTATCATTCGGCCGATTTTCTAAAACCTTAACATCCGGTTTAAGTTCTTCATCTTTCTTGTTAGAACTAAATGTCGCTATTTTTTTTTCACTTGTTGAATGCTTTTTTTCTTGTGACAACAATTTACTTTCTTCTGTCATCTGTTTATTAAATTTTTCACTTTCTTTAGCCATTTCTCTGGAACGTAATTTCTCACGACGTAAATCGCTATACTTTTTTACCTCTTTTTTTGGTTCTTCCTGTTTAGAATTCGCATCCGAAAATTTTTCCGAAAATTTATCGTGCTTCCGATCATTTCCTCTATCCTTTCTCTTTTGATCTCGTTCAATTCTTCGTTTTGATCTTATATCCTTACCATCGTCGTAATAATCTTTTTTATCATCATAACGGTGATCACGGCGATCATCTTTTCTATCTTTTCGATCATCATCTCGTTTTTTTTTCTCATCGTATGAATCCTTTCTTTCTGTATGACGATCTTTTTTCTCTTCACTACGATCCTTTTTGTCGTCGGTTCGTGATTTTGAATAATCCTCACGATCTTTTTTATCTTCTTTTTTCTCATCTCTTCTATCAGAATAATTCTTTTTATCATCAAAACTTTTATCTTCACGTCCACGCTTATCTTCGGGTTTTTCTAATTTTTTGTCCTTCAACTGTGAACCAAATTTACCATCCTAAAAAAAAATTAAAATTAGAATTCAGGTGAAGATAATAATAATAATAAAAAAAACATACAATCTCTTTTGAATTCTTATTATCCTCTTTAATTGTAGTTTTCTGTGCAATTATAATTTTCTTTTTTTGACGATCTTCATCTCGCTGACGTCTTCTTTCATCATATCTTCGTTTTCTATCATCTTGACGTTCCTGTTTTTTACTAGCCAAATATTGTAACAAAGGTGTTGATGTTATTTTGGTTGACTCTTTTGTTGTTTGCAAGTTAAATTCTAGCTTCGGTTCAGATTTTTCATTTTCTTCATTGGCCAATTTCTGCAAAAAACTTGTGTAATGAGTGTCAGTTTCAATTGTGCTTGCTTTTGGATCATTTTTCCTTGAACGATTTTTCGGAAATCCTTGAAATGGTGCAAATTCAACAATAGCCGAATATTCTGCTCCCTTGTTATCAACGAAAACATATCCATCAAATTGTTCTTTAAAAATATAAATATCTTCTTCATTTTTGAAATTTATATAAGCCCGACATGTGGCATCAAAACTCAATGACCAATCGGCTTCAACGTAATAATAGAAATCATTTTCTGGCAATGGATCTATTTGCTTTAAAAATTCTTCTTCGGTCATTGTTGGCGGTAATCGACGTATGACCACCTTAAATATACAATAATCAATCAAAAATTTAAGTTAAAAGAGGTACAGGTAGAATGGATTTGGTACTGTCTGTGCCTTTAATTATTAGAATAATCTTTAACAGGTTTGAGTTTCAAATTTAAAAACCCAAAACACACGAGAATTTGACCTGCTTTCTTTTTTTTGAATACATTTTAAACATGTAAAATTTCTCACCTTGGTCATTGGTTTAGTTTTGTCCCTCTTGGATCTCTCTTTTAATGCTGCTGCTGACGAATTGTTGTTTGCGGTTTTTATGATTTGATTTTCATTTCTTTTATTTTTTTCTATGTCTTCAGACATGATTTTTTTTTTTAGATTTCTGCTGCTTTCAATTCACAAGAATAATTTCAAAATCAGAACTTTGAATTGAAATATAATCGAAAATTTTTTAGAATATTTTAATTCTTTTTTATTTTTATATTTTTACTTCAAATTCAAACTTCCTTCCTTTCTAATTCCATCTGTATGTTCCCTAAAATAAAAATATGATGATGGATGATAGAATATAGAACGGATCTGACGCCGACAAGAAAATACGCCGTGCACTGACCGCCGCAAAACATTTTTTTCGAGATTTCAGTGCGTACGCCTTGCGCCGCATTTTTATATTTTGTATCGGCGTGCTAAAAATTTTTCTAATATTTTTTTGGTTAATTTACTTTTTTTCGTTTTTTTTTTTTTTTTTTCGTTTTTTTTTTTTCGTTTTTTTTTTTTTTTTTTTGCTTTTCCTTTTTTTTTTTTTGCTTTTTTTTAGCACGCGCCTGAGTTTTTTTTTCTAAGCCAAAAACTCGTCGGCGTCGTCGTCTGATATAGAATATAGAAATGGAATTAAAAAAAACAAAATTCACAAAATGTCAAAATCACAAAAAGTCATCAAAACAATGATGAAAATAAACAAAAATAAAAAACTTATAACAGTAATTTTTTCGTCTTTCTTGCTGCACAGTCATATTATGCGATAAACGACATCTTAAAATTAATCGATAAATTTTTCTTTTCCTGTCATGCCTATAAATATGCAATATAAAATTTAATGTTTAATGGAAAATATTTACAAAAAAAAAATTCTATGAAATCAGCAAGAACAATCCATACAGGTTGCGTAATATTGAACAAAAAAGGAAAAAAAAATGGCCGCGGCTCTGACGTCATTGATATCCAATTTCCATATATTGTTCCATATATTGTTGTTGTTTTTTTCATTTTTTTCTTGAAAAACGCAAATTTTATATAGAAAAATTGAACAGCTGGATATCACTTACGTCACTTGACATTTGTCAGAAAAATCCCGTATTACGCAACCTGTATGGATTGATCTTGGAAATCAGTTTGTTTTTTTGAAGCTAATAATAAAATTGAATTTTTGCAAATCGTTCATGGAACCAGTTTAGAAAAAAAAATAAAATCTACCTATATTATTTATTTATGTTGCCAAAATTGAAAATAGCCTTCGACTTATCACCAATTTTAAACATTATTGGCATTAACGAAACTGGTCTAGTCTTCCAATATATAATATTAAAAGCTTCGCAACAGATATTTTTATGTTATAAACTAAATTGAAAAAAATAGTTGTTTTAAATAGTCTTTCAACATTATTACACACTAATCAACTTGTCTAACAACTTGTATGTGGTAGACCCACAAATCTAGTAGACGGATATTTGTTGAAATACACACTATAGATGAGTAAATTTTGAATCTGGTCAAGTATCCTCAATTTAAATAAACATTCAACTCGTCTGTATTATTCATTATTATAATTTAAAAAGCTAATTATTTTGCTTTTGTTGATAAAAAGCTTTAAATACTTATACTATTTATAATATACTTTATTTTCTCTAAAATAAACGATAATAATATTAATTTATAAAAAACTACCTACAAAGAGATTGAATCGAGAAAAAAATAACCAAATAATTTTTGTTTCTTGCATTAAAAAAAATTTATATTTTGTGAAAAATTCAAAATTTTAAAGTTTAGTATATAACGATCAGTTGATTTGTAAAGTTGAATTTTTTTTATTCTTCTCTCTAAATATTTGGTTGAAATCATAAATTCAGAAAAAGGTAGAGTAAAAAATATTAATGTGTGTTGTGTTTTTATTGTTTTATTTTTTTAATTAAAAATAATTATATATTATTTATTTGTAAATATGTATTATATGTACATATCATTAAAAATATAAATATAACTACCAATTTTAATGTTATAAATTTAAGAGAATTATGTTTGTATATAAAATTAATGTGAATTAGGAAAAATCTTAAGAAAATATCAATTATTTTTGATGAATATACTTTTTTCAATATTATGAGCTAATAATTTGTTAAAACAATTGAAAATGCACATTAAAGATTTTTAATTTGCTGTCTTTTGCTATAATGAATTCTCTAGACCTAAACTACATATTTTTACCATCTATTGATATACATATGTATGTATATATATTTTTTTAAATATTTTACAAAAAGAAACTATATATAGACATAAGAAAGAATAGATAAGATAAATTTAAAAAACTTGAGCCAGTCTCTAAAGTTAAATTCGTTGGTTTTGTGTCGTTTGTTTTTCTGTTTTTGTTAAGGACTGCTGTAGTTGTACTCGTTTATTTTATTTTATTATTGTTGTAATGCTTTATTGTTTCAATTTAAATTTGTAATAATTTTCAAAAAATACCTCAAAGGGTATTAAATCTCAACCCAATTATAAAAAACATTTTGATAGAAATGATATATGGATACATAATATGAACATAAGCTTACTTTATCTGTATAGAGTTATACATAATGTATTGAGCGTATATATAACAAATTATTCAATTATACAACGTACATAGCAATAACTAAAATGTTAAGCTTATTTTCCAAATAATAAACTAGATTTGATTTAGTTTAGTTCAGTTCAGTTACAGTGTAGTATCGATTCGATCATATTATAATAAATAACATATTAAACAATGCAAGTATCATTTATTATTTAAGTCTTAGGCCGGTTATAAAGTTCAATTTGTAGTAGGTAATTTTTAGTTTAGAAGACTATTTATTAAATAAAAAAACATTTTTAGTGAGCATTTATTTAGAAATATTATCCCAAACATGCATATTTATAGTCTCGAACTTAAACGATTAAAATTGATACCTATATGTTTTGTTTTAAATTTTTTTGATCAACAATAATATATGAATCAACATTATGTTCTTAGGTTTCTATGCTCAGCAGAAAAATGTAACTTAAATATTCATTATGATTTGTTTATAAAATTTTCTTATTTCTTTTTTAAATACCGTACAATATCTCAAGAATTTTCTTTATCAAAAAATTCTAAATATATGTATACGGTATTATTTTTAAAATACATATAATATTTTCTGATGAGCTGTTTGTTTGTTGATAATGCAAACGTTTTTATCAGCTTTTGAAATGCCAAAATAGAAACAAAATAATTTAAAAAAATATTTATTCATTTATTCTTATTATTTTTATTGATCATTCTACACACACATATGATCTGATCTTCATTATGGTCATATTAATTAATTATGGTCGTATTAATTAACCAAAATATTAGTTCTTAAATTAAAATATTCGACCTCTCAATATCAGTAAGACCTTGAACTTTTAGATATCTTTTATTTTGAATACAGAATAATTTTATTATAGAAGTATAAATAAGAGAAATTTAACTAGTTTCTCTTAAGCTATAATGAGGGTTATCAAAGAAATAAATAAAATGAAAAAATATAATTAAAATTTCATAATTAAATTGAATGGATTAATTAAAGAGAAAACTATTTTTGTTATTATACTTAATATACTCCTTATTTACTATTAATCATATGGGGGCTGCAGGTAATATTTTTTCCTCCTAAATCGGTTTTATCTACTTTATAATTTTCAAATAACTCTTTTTACAAAATTATTTTAGAATAACGAAAAATGGCAAAACCAGCTTTATATTATGCTACTTTATCACCACCATCAAGAGCAGTATTATTGACAGCGAAAGAAATTGGTCTAGAGTTAGAATTGCGGTAAAGTTATCAAAATTAAATAGAATTTAACAATATGTAATAAAGATTTTTTCATTACAGTCCAATAAATTTGTTGAAAGGTGAACATTTGACTCCAGAATTTCTTAAAATAAATCCTCAGCATACAATACCAACTTTGGTTGATACTGACGAAACTGTAATTTATGATTCACATGCAATTTGCTCGTATTTGGTTGAGAAATATGGTAAAAATGACAAATTATATCCAAAAGATTTAGCAAAACGAGCCCAAGTTGATGCAAGATTACATTTTGATTCAGGTCATCTATTTTGTCGGCTAAGATTTTTATATGAGCCTATTTTATACTTTGGCTCTACTGATTGCTCTATCGATAAAATTGCTTATATTCAGAAAACTTATGATATAATGGAAAATTTTTTAAAGGATAATTCCTATTTATGTGGAAATGATCTAACTATTGCCGATTTCTGTTGTGTAGCTACAATAACATCAGTTGATGATGTCGCTCCAATTGATCCAGCAAAATATCCAAAATTAGTGGATTGGATAAAACGAATGTCTACCTTACCTTACTACAAAGAATCAAATGAAACTGGGGCAGTTGAATTAAAACAAGCCTTTAAAACTATTTTGGCCAGCAATAAGGAAAAGAAATAATTTAATCTAAATTTAAAATAAATGTTTTATTAAATTGGTTTTAATTTAAAGACATGTTTTTTATTTTACTTGAATTTTTTCAATCATAATATTAGCTTTATCATACGCGGGCTTTAATCTTGAGTTAGTTGTGCTAATTATCTCTATTCTTGATAAAGAAAAGGATTTTTATTACTTATTTCATTATAAAATATTGGATAAAAGCTGTTATAAATATTGTCATTGAGTGTGGACACTGGGCTAGAAAAACTTACTAATTTAAAACAAAATCATCCAATACTGGGAATGCGTAGACAACAAAAAAGAAAACATTAAACGAATACACAAAGAATATAATTCTGTAAAATAAGGAAGTATAAATAAAGCAAAATTTAATTTAGTTTTATTACTTTAGAAAAAATTATCTGTCTTGGCTGAAATTTGAATTTGACTTTTCTTTTACCCAAATAAATGTTTCTCGCGATTCAGTTGTTTGAAAGCAGTAAGAATTATTAAAGGCAGACAGACAAACGGACCAAGAATCAGAGATCGATTTCATTATATATTAGATTACATTAGATCTGAAAATTTTTCAAATGAATTTTCTCAAAAACTTAAATGTTTATTTTGTTTTCAAGTCTTTATTTAATTTAAATTAGAAAAATAAAAGTATAAATTAATAAACTTGCCTTGTTGTTCAATACTTGAATTTCGAACTATATAATAGCTCGGTTAAATAGATTGAATTTACTTATACAACGTCTAGATTAAGATCAAAGCACTCATTAAATAAATATTTTTTACTTAGCAAATAAATTACTTTTTATACTGCTTAGTGAAAAACGAAATCCAAACGCTACATTGATATAAAAAAAAAGAACATTGAACAATTATTAGAAAAAAAAAAGAATTACAAGACTTAACTTAATATTCTTAAGCTGTTAATTGTTTTCTATTGTAAATTGCAAAATAAGTTGCTAAAAATGCAATAGCTGTAGCTAGATATTCCGAATTTATCAATATCGTCCTTTCAAAACCAGGATGATTGACTACAATATCAGTGAATGATTTCACTGTGCTTAAGTCATCTCCATTTCGTTGTGCTTTTTTTAAATTAGCATAACCTTCCTCATCAAATAATCTGACATTGAAATCACCACTTCGAGCTTTTTTGATTTCTTCATTCCATGAAATTTGATATCTGTTTTCTGATTTACTATCTCCGACTTTGGCAACTATTTTGATTTTACCCTCAACTTCAGCAAATAATTGAGGATAGGAACCACCATCACAATTCAAATTGAATTCTCCAATGTATGCAATTTGTGACACAATTTGAGAGTCTAGAAGTATACATTTTTTGTTTTTATAATTTTTATGCTAATAAATGATAAAATAAAGTTCTTTTTATAGTAGGTAGGTGTGCCTAAAAATATTAGATTAGGGAAATCATAGTTGCTTAACAAAAAAAAAAACTTGATTTTGTTTTTTTTTAATAAAATAATAAAAACAAAATTAGGTTTTGCACTATACAACACAAGAACAAGTGTTACGGATAATTGTAGGTAGGTATACAAAAGACGAAGTCCCATCTCAAATGTTACTTTAGCTGGTTGGACATTTTAGTCTCGACTTCCAAATAGGTTATTAATTATTGAATTCAATTAATGAAATATAATCTAAGTAAATGTAGTTTAGGTTAATGCGGTTAATAAATTAATTAATAAAATTCTTCAAACCTTTAGTTGTGAAAGAAGTTACATCGGCCACAGAGCATGCTCCAGAAACATAATAAATTTCTCCAATCAATAGGAAAGCTATTGCTGCAATTAATTTCTGCATCATTTTTTTAAATTTATATATTTAATTTATTAAAATTAAAATAGAAAATTTCAAATAAGAATTTTATTTAATTCCAAGATAAAATCAAGTTTAAATTTTGACACACTATGATGAGTTGGCGAACGTGAAATGTTGTTGGCGATAAATATTATAGGTATTAATTTTCACTTGATTTTCTTATCAGCCTGTCAAAATATCCGTTATGTGTTGCCGTCACGGTGAACAATTTTTTTTTTTTTACTGAAGAAATAATTATTTTATTTATATCAAAGGTTCAAGAATTTTTATTATTAATCAAGAAACTCTCGTGCACTGGAGCCATTTGAAATAATGCGTGTCTTCAAATCTAGTATTTTGAATCTATGCAAAATAATAGCATAAAAAAAAACAAAGATAGATTTCTGGAAAAAAAAAATGTAAACACCGCTAATACGAATGTTTCTAAATTTTCACGACCATCATCATGTTAAATGTGTACTTACTTCAAAAATTTGCGCAAACCAAGTCTTTGACACTAATCGGTATTTCTTAAATCATAACAAAAAAATTTCGCGATTTAGTGAAATTTTAATTGAGAAAAAAAGTCACTTTAAAATTTTATTACAATTTAAATGTAATTTCTTTCTTTTTTTTTTTTAATTTAAAAATTAAAATAATTTTTTGTTCCCATAACAAAAGTTCTGTCGCTCGCTGTGTTCATTTTCTAAAAAAAAAAAAATATTGTACATATATTATATATTATACATTATATATAAAAGACATACCTAATTCATAATACCAGGGTACCTATCTTCCTATATCTCCTAATAACATCCTTATAAGGTGCCAACATTTAAACTTCATTTTTGGTAAGTTATGAGTAGGAAGTTTAGTAGAGATCAATTGCGCAAAGGGTTTCGAATACAAATTACAGATATCGGATATGTAGGTACCTGTACCTAGGTAGGTACCTACATGCAATAGGTTAGGTTTTCATCCCAAATGACTTTCGAGTTCGATTTATAAATTTTAGGGGGGTTAAGTTGGCAATTTTTTTTCTTTATTTTCCTGTAGTGTAGGCAAATCATTAATTAAGATAAGAGGGAAGGCACGACCTAGGTAGGTACTTATCCAACTATGAAACTAATCTGACCACCATCTCATCCCTGCGAATTTTTATACACTTTGGAACAATAATAATAATTTTAGGGCGATTTAATTCATTTGCTTAGAGATAGACATTTAGTTACATATAAATATATACCTACCTATACCTACTTATCCGTAATTATTAACCTTTGCTACCCAGATTTGAATTTCTTGCCTGACATGGGGAAAATGAAAGAACTTTTAATAGGTACTAGAGCCGCTCGCTCGAATTTCTGATGTTATTAATTTTGTTTCTCCTTTTTCACAGAAGACGATTTTTTCTTTTTTTTTAAAACGGATATATCTAAACAAAAAATATAATATAAATATACATTTTTAATGTTTAACAATCGGAATTACGATTATGAGTGTACTAAAAAATGTAAATTACAAGATCATGGAAATAAAATTACTGCAGCTTTGTCCAAAAGATCAATTCCTCCAGAAAAATTGGCTGCATACATAGCAAAAATATGTAAAAATTTTACTGAAATCAGAGACTCGTTGGTAAGTTAATGCAAAAATGTTATTCGTTTATAAAGTTTTAAATTTAAAATCATAGTAGTTTATAAAAAATATATTATTTTACATGCAAAAATAAAATTGCAGGGTCGCACAGCTTTAGATTTGGCGGTATCAGCTGATAAATATATCATCACTGAATGGCTTTTAAATCAGGTTAGTGAATGAATTAATTCATATAATTCACTGGATAATAAATTAAATAAAATCATAACCAGAAATCAATAAACTCAGTTATAAATAAAATTTTAAAATATTTTTTTTATTTTATTTTAGGGATCATCAATTAATGCTAAGGATGAAGAATCGGGTAGTAGTCCATTGCATCGGGTATTACAAAAAAATAAAAAAAAAATTATACAAAGTAAAAAAAAAAGTTCACTTTAATATTTAGGCAATTTTTTATGGTTGCATAGATTGTGCTGTATTGTTAATGCGATATGGAGCTGGATTGGATGTTTTGGATGATGATACAAGATTTCCATTGCAATCCGCTTGTGAATTATCTAAATTCCGTAAGAATGTGTAAGGTTGAAATTTATATTCGTTTTAGTTTTAAAAAGAAAATAATTTTATAAGAAATTTTGAATTTATTTTTCATTTACACACATACAGGAATATATTACTGGTCGCGCAAATCGAATTCAACAGTATTCCTTTAAATTCAATTTAAATTCTTAGAGGAAAGAACTTAATAAAATTGTTTTTCTAACAAAGATTATTATTTTTGGCTAGCCAATTTTACACTGTTCTTCTGTTCTTATTTTGTAATTTTCTAGATATTGATAATTATCAATATTTGTATAAAATTATAAGTTATATAAATATTAAAATTTAAAATATAAATTCTAAAATTTTCTTTAATCATTTCTAGGCCAGCATTAAATGAACTTCTTGCTTGGGGCTCAAATAAAAATTATAATTTAGGACTCAGTAACGAACAGGGTTCAACAGTTGCCCAATTTATAGAATTTTTTTGGAAAAATCATATCTCTGTTGAATTAGTAGCTGTAAGTCAATATCATAGTTTGTTCCTGGACAAGAAGGGAATTTTATACTCCGTGGGACATGGTGGAGGTGGAAGATTAGGAATCGGTTCTGAAAACAGTTTAGTTGCGCCGAAAAGAGTTAAACTGCCGATGAAAAACCCACAAGATGAAAAAATTGTACAAATTCGTGTTTCCGTTAACCATTCTATGCTGCTGACAACCAAAACAGTATATGCATGTGGTTCAAATGAGTTCCAACAATTGGGCATGAAACCAGCTCCAGAAAAACTTTTAGTATTCAAAGAGGTTCCTTATTTCAACCAATGCAATATAGAGAATTTAATAGGGATATCAGCAGAGGATTGTTTCTCAGTTGCTTATTCTAAGATGGATTTATATGTTTGGGGACTGAATAAAGGCCAATTTGGATTTAGTGACAATATTGAAAATATTTTATTGCCGAAAAAGGTGAAGTCTCAATTATAACCATTATCATTATTTTTCAAGTTTTTTCTTTGTGATTAAGGTGGTACTACCAAGTAGTTGCCGTATTGAATTTGCTGTGACCTGCAGTAATGCTATGATTGTTTGTACGACAGAGAAACAAATTTTGCTTTATCATAATTATAAGACAAAAGTCATAAAACCACCCCAGTGAGTGTTTCCGATTTTAATGATTTACATAAAAAAAATATTTTTTTCAATTTGGTTTTAAACAAAATGTTTTATTTTTATTAGATTAGAATCAATCAAGAGTATTCGTATAATGACTGACGAGCAGCACACGAAGAATTTAAAAAATAATACTGCCAATAAAAATGAATTAAGATTTTTACTTTTAACTGATACAAATGTTCTTTATATATGGCAAAATGATGTACAACAATATTTGAGGTATATATTATTAACTTAAAGGATTTTATTTCTCAATATTGGAAATTTTTTTTCTAATATTAATAATAATTGTAATTTTTGAATCGATTTTATTTCTTTAATTGATAAACATAACGTTTCTAATCTATTTACATTTAGTAAAAAGTACTTTAATCACTGATATTGATATTTTAAAATCAATATAATAGTTTACAATAATTTTAGATATTTATAAGCTTCGATACTTTGGATCGGATATAATGTACCTGGAAAGTCCATTAAATCAACAATATGATTAGGAGTCAAAATTCTTCTTGGAAATTTATTCAAATTACAATTTTTATATATAACTTGGCAATCATTAATTTTGGGCTCCGATTCTGACACTGGTATCAAATTATATAGTAAGCGACCATCAATTGTTTTTTCTAAAGTACACGGCAACCCAATTTGATCTGCTAATGATTTAAATAATATTGCTCTTTCAAAGTAGCCACCAACTCTTACTTTGCCCAATGGAATAATATTACAATGCAATTGAGTTTTTAAGTGATTTAAATGATTCAATACTACGTGTTCGGCACAAATTTCGGACTGTATTCCTTTCTTATTACCACACAATTCTGTGGCGACCACTTCTGCAATAACTTGGGCACGATCACTTAATTTTGTTATATCAATTGCAGACGAATTTAAATTATCCATTAATCCTTTAATTTCAAGTAATTCTTGAACAGTTTTTAAATATTTCGGTAGACCTTAAAAGTTTTTTACACGAAAATTATTAATTATTATATATATGTCTTATAAATATTAAATTTAAAAAATATATTAAAACGTTCACTGGGTAAATCGTGCTCGATTTTTGGTTTCTTGGAGTTTTATTCGTCGAAAGTATTAATTAAATATGGTAAAACATTTTTTTTGTTCGTCTTTACCCCTTCTGGTTCCCGAGATAAGTTGTATTAAAAATTTGGAGAAAAGCTTATGTGTAAAGTATATTTATTTTAATCATACAAACCATCATCAGGTGGACGACGACAATATATCCATTCATTAGTCTGTGGAACAGTGATACTCCTATTTCTTTTGTCAATATTTGTATCCTCACTAGTTCCTTCCGATTCATCGGATTCATAGCTTTCTACATGTACAAAATCTTCATCATTTCGTTTACTATTAAAATTTATCAATATAAGAGGATACATTGGGGAAACCTCTTCCGTAATAAGACGTTTTAATATTTTGAAATCTTTCCATTGTTTTTTGGACACGTGAAAATCTTTTGATCCAATAATGTCTAAAGTATCCAAACGCTCACGAACACAGAATTTTAAAGAAAGGTCGCTAGATAGTATTGCTTCTATAGCAGCTGACCAGCTTGGACAATTCGACATTGAAGATTTTTCATCACGAAGTAATGAGGTCAATACATCGTCTTGAAAATATTCTTGAATAAACGGTTGATATTTAGCTGATAGTGTTATAAAATCTGTAGCTGCTGTCTTTAAAGCTGTCGATGGACTATTAAGGCACTTTAAAATTATTTTAGCAATATCTTTTTTAAGAAATTCTACTTGGAGAATATTTTCACAAACATAACCTGTACTGCATTTTATTAAATTAGTAATGAGAGCCGCAGATCGAAATGAATTTTCTATAGCTGTAATCAAAGCAAATGATAAATTTTCGTCCATTATTGCAGCTCTTAGTTCATAATCTTTGGTGAATGTATTCAAAATATTCAGTAATTTTGTGATATAATCAAACGGAATATCACCAAATGGCCTGTAAAAAAGAAAAGAAATCATTTAATTATGTTATGTTATTATGAAAAATAATGACTGGATTTGTACCTTTGTAATATCTTTAAAATTGTTTTATTTAGTTTGCCCTTAATCATATTTTGACACATTTCTTTACCATGTTCAGCCAATGAATACAAACTATCGGCAGCCGCTTCCTTGTATTCCCAATTTAATACCTCTGAATTTAAAATATTTAATAATATAGGAACTGGATTATTTTCAAGAATTCTTGCACAAGATTCTGCAAATTTTATCATTCTTTTTATTCCTATGGAAATGTCAGGAGTTATTTTGATCAATTCAGCTTCTTTAATAAATCCCAATAATAGATCTACAAATCCGGATTCATGGAGAATTTCTCTAAATTCATTATATTTAGATATTTCTGATAAAACTGTTAAACCATCATCTAGAAAAATTAGATTATCCTTTAGGAAAAAGCAAAATTTGCTTAGATAATTCTCCGAGGTAAAAACTAATGAAATGGCATAAGATTTCATTAAATTTTTGTACATCTTTATTATTACTCTATTTTTTTCATAATTATTAATTGTTTCAATGATGTCGTATGTTTTCTCGAAAAACTTTTTTTTTTTGAATATGTTTTCGTATTGTTCTTTATTAGCGCATTGGGAAATTTCCAAAAGTACAAGTAATGAAATATCCTCAATTTCAGGAAAGCTTTGATTAACGCTTGTATTTAAAAGGCATGCGACGGGCATCAATTCTGTACCACAAATATCAATTGATGTCGATTGAAATAGTTTTATTAAAATTTTAAGTGATTGATATAAAATATCTGGATCGTTTGTAATTTGGACATGTGTTAAAACTCCTGCAATAAGTATAAAAAAATTGATAAATTTTTCTAGAGACATTATAAAATTTATGAATTTTTTTTCCTTTTATGGCTGTAGGTTTTCACTAATTTAAACAAATAAAATAAGGCTATAATTTTACTCCTTGAAAAAAAAAAATTGTTTTCTTGATTCCTTACCTCTCACTGTTCATACATTACTTTAGAGATTTTTTGAGCTTTCTAATATTCTAAATAAGTCATTGTTTTTATTCAAGAGATAAATAACTAATAATTTAAATAAAATGTTCATTTAAAATAATTGAATTTAAAATTTACCAAACTCAATATTCAGCAACAAATATTAATTTTAATTTAGCATTGTTAACATAAATTTTAAAATGTAAAAAAAATTTATCTAGTGTCGCTGGATAGTTAAATTTAACCTCAACGTAATTTCCTAATATTTCTTAAAAATTTCCTAAAAAATGCATTCCAATTTAATTTACCTCTTAAAAACTCTAAATCAGTTTCAAGCAATACACAAATTCTAGGTTCATTTATTAAATTAACTAGTACAACTGATGAATATTCTACTATCCAAGAGTCTCCATCATATAAATAATATCTTTTTACAATTTCATAAATTTGTATCATTAATTCATATTCATATTGGGGTAATGCAATTTCATGCATTCCAGCTAACATTTTTACAGTCAATCTTTTTACATATAATTCTTCATGTTCATATAATTTTTCATTTAAAATTATTGAAATTATTCCTAATTCTACAGTCACTTCAACATTTTTAAAACATTTATCAATGTATTTATCTAAATGATATAATGCGGCAATTAAAATTTTCAATTCGGGTGATTTAAGAAGAAGTAAAACTGTTCTCACATCTTCAGCAATAATATTGAATGGTTCAAATTTTTCCAATTCTAGTTGATTTCTATCAGGATAATCTCGTTTTGAATTTTTTGATAATCTTGAATGTCGTTTTGCATTTTGATTATCGCAAACTAAATTTTCTTTGGGCATTTAATATATTTTTCTTCAATATTGATTTGTATGATTTAAAATATCAAAATTTCAATAAAGTTGTTTATTAAAATTACATATATTTTATTTTTATTTTCAGATGCTCCTTAGCACATATAAAACTCAGTCAAATTGATAAAATATTTTATAAATTAAATCAAGTTTTTATTTTATCTCACGGTTATGTATATTTTGGTACATGTCAAAAAGTTCCTTTACAAAATTCAATTCAAAATAATGAAATTGTATGGCTATCAAGTGGTCAAGAACGTAAAGATATGTGTTTAAATGCAAAGATTCGTATTGAAATTAAAAAAATTGCAAACATTGATCGAGCTGTAGACATATTTTGTGATGATAGTTTTGATTCATTTGCTGTTCTACAAGAAAATTCAAAAAAATATTGCATGATTCCACCGTTAATGGCTGAGGAATACAATTTTAAAAAATTATTACTTGAATTAAATGAATTCGATGGAGTGCACGATTTAGTATTTCATATTGATTATGAAATTTATTACGCTCATAAATTTATTATATTTTCAAGGGCTAAAGGCTTAAAGCATATTGTAGAGAATTTCCACACAAAAGATGTTTTTATAAATTTGAAAAATTTTACGGGAAAAATGTTTGAATTAATCTTAAAACATATTTATTCGAACTACTTTTTAACTTATGATGGTGAGATAATTTAACCATTTTTATTCACTTTGTTAAAATTTTGTATTTCTTTCATAAATGTAATTATTCATTTTAAGATATGGACGATATACACCAGAGCTTAGGTTCAGATTTCGATTCTATTGAACGAGAAAGTGTTTGTGAAATATTTTTAGAGTTTGTTGAGAAATTTCAATTAAATGATTTAGCAAGTAATATTAAAAGGTAAGAGAGAAAATGTTGGAAAGATTCTTTATCTTTATCCTTGTTAAAAATCAATTAATGTGCTTGATGAACTATGTTGGTTATTATGCGAAATTCTTTCTGTCGTTAATTCAAATTTTAAAAAAATAAATTTTTACTTCCATTACTATTAAATTAAAAACGTTGAACTTGAATTGGTCTTCGGGTCAAGAGATTTATTTATTATTATCTGAATCTATTTGACAGAGAAGGAAGAAAACGACCTTGGCCCTACGGCTATTTTTGAACTGTTATTAGCGTACATACCTACATTTATATTTTATTATTATAACATATTCCAAGTACTTACTATAAAATATTTTTTATATCGATTTATGTAATGTTAAAATGCGTTTTTCCATTCTCTTTTTTTAGCTACCTTAATATATCGGATGGTTCATTTGTATTTGATAAAACAAAATGCCGATTTAATCGTTTGAAAAGAACTTCATTTCCAGAATTGTATGATGTTGTGATAAAATGTTCAAATAATCAAGAGCTACAAGCGCATAAATGCATTTTAGTCACCAAACTGGAATATTTTAATTTAATGTTTTCACATAATTGGGCTGAACAAAAATTTATTAATTTGTCAACAATACCAATTGAGTACATGCGGCCGATTATTGACTTTCTATATACGGCCGATGTTGAAGCTTTTCGTAAAGAAAATTTTTCAGAATCGTTTTTGTATAATATGATTGTAATATGTGATCAATTTTTTATAAATCGTCTTCGAAAGATATGTGAAATATTGGTGCTAGAAAAAATTTCTATCAAGAAATGCGGAGAAATGCTTGATTTTGCTTGCTCTTATAATTGTGAATTATTAAAACTAGGTTGTTTAGATTTTATTTGTCAAAATCTTGCTAGAGTCTTAGCACAACGAAGTTTAGAAAATGTTGAATCCAGTTCTTTACATTTTATCAACGATCATTATCGTAAAATATTTAAAATTGTATTTGATTATAGATGTATCACACCGGATGCTGATGCTGTTGAAGATGCAATTTTATTGAGTTTTGTTAATGATTTTAAAGTAGATTTAGATGAAACTAACGCTGATATCGTCAAGCATCAAAAGTCCCCAAAACCAAAATTAAAAGAAAGTAAAACTAAATTAGATCGTCGCAGTTTAGAAAAAGATGCAATTTCTTTCTTGAAAGAAATTAGTTTGGACGAACAACCTCATAAGCTGATTAAAAGTGAAATTCTTAAAGAAGTTATGGAAATAGATGAACAACTACATCAAAGATCAGTTTCCTGGACAAAAGTAGAAGAAAAAAAAGATATCAAGAAAAAATTTGGTGTTGTTAATGCTAATAATGTCTTAAAAGTCGAAGAAAAACCGAAAGAAAAATTTATAAGCTTCAATAAAATATTAAAATCTCCACCTGAAAGAGCTTCAAACAAAGAAAATCATATCGAGTCACACAAATCAAATTTTAATCTTGGTGATTTTAAAGCATCCTTACATAATGAAAAATTGTCTCAAAAACAACGCAAACGACTATCATCTACAGAGAAAGTGGAATTAGTTTCGATTGTCTCTTCACCAATAGAAATTCCAAAAATCAAAAATCATTGGAATATTCTGGAAGACCCAACGAAAAGTCCTTCAACTTCTATATGGAATGAATCTTTTACAGATATTATAAAATCACCTAATTCTAAAGATTCATTTGAATCGTCTGGAAAATTTTTAAATAAATTAGCTGAGTCTCCAACAAAAGCTGTAAAGTCAACAGGTGCAATTCGTAAATCCAATAATGGTAGTGATCTAAATTTTTCAAGAATAATTCAAGATGAAAAAAAACAAAAAGATTATTTTGAAAAAATGAAATCAAAATCATTGATTCTGACACAGATTGAAGAAACTGCAATCGGTGAGCTAAAAGGTAAAAATAATAATGACAGAATGTTTGTCTATATTCGGTTAATAATGTTTTGTTTTTGAAAATAAGTAATTTTAAATTTTATTTTATTTGCAGAATTTTACAATGTTGCTAATATTGAAGATGAAATAATAACTGTTGAAAGAAAACCAATTCAAACGACAATGAATTTTGCAACCTGGACAAAAATGTAAATTACAACACAGAGACTAATATAACTTTACAACAGACAGCCAAAAATGAATATTTTTCGTGCTCAAAAAATCCAGGAAACTGGCTCCTTTTTTATTGGATGGTTTGTACTATAAAATAAAATTCTTGTCATTATTATTGTGTGCTTTTGAATGCACATTTTATTTAAGAAAAAAAAACAAATCGTTGCATGTAATGCCTTGTTCACACTTCGCTAATTTAACATGTTCGAAAGGAGTTAAACATCTTTGGAAAATCGACCGTTCAAACGATGTTTTTCATATGTTAAGATGTTTAGCTCTGTCAGATAAACAATTTCAAATAATACCGGAGATAAGCTCAAAGGAACTGACGCGCCCAAAAAAGTTAAAATATATGAAGTTGTGTCAAGGTAACGAACTCGCGCGTCATTTATCTTGAGTGTATCTCCACCTTTATAAAATTTCAATGCATACTGAATATTGCCTAACAAAATATTATTCAAAAATTACTCATTCATCCCTGAAAATTAACATGTTTTTGTAGAAACATGTTGATGAACGTGTTTCTGTTTTAATTTTTTTACTATGAAAAAATAACATCAAAAACACCAACGGAACATGTTCGTTGTCCGAACATGTTAAATTAGCTAAGTGTAAACAAGCTATAACAATATTTTTATGTATTTGCTGGTTAAAATCCAAGTTTATTTTATTCCTAATTGAGACTCTGTTATGTTTAGTTCTATCATGTAATACATACATTAAATTTTATTAATTCTAAGCTATTGTGTGTTGGTCGCAAAAAAACTTGCTTTATTTATTGTAATAATAATTACTGAATGAATTATTAAAAAATGCGAATGTTGTGAATATGAAGAAGTTTTTTTTTTTTTCAAAATAAAGGTAACCTTTTATGCTATTATATAACACAGTTACACAGTACCCCACTCAACAGGATTCAATTGATTTATTTTATTTATGTACATGTGATTCCAGATTTTACTTCTGTAAGAGTTTAGTTTATTTCTATTTTCACAAATAAAATTGTTTGCCCTAGCTCCCAAAGAATGTCTTTAATAACAGGTTTTGACTTAACACAGACGGTAAAATATGTTTTAATTTGATAGAAAAGGCTTATATAAGTTTTTTATTTCATAATATATATATATATATAATTCTTTAATACGCATATTAAAATTTTTAAGATCTCTTCTTCTGACTGAGCCTAATACCCTTTTCAAATATGTATACGAAAATATACTCATTTGGGAAAATACAAAACAATTTCATTGTCCGCTTAATCAAGTGAAACAATGTATGAAAAAACATATGCTTACGAAATAAGCCTTATTACATTTATTCCTGAAAATTTATTACAAGTTAATATTTAAAAAATAAAAATAATTATAAAATAAAAAAAATAATTCTCAAAAAAAATTTATTTTAAAAAATATTAACAATAACATCAAGTATTAACAAAAAACTAAAAAGAAATATAAAACAAAACTATATTTACATTTAACAAAATTACAAAAAACAAAAATACATTTTACATATAATATTAAAACTTAAGAGCAAAATCTATATATTAATAAGCCCTCAACCTCAATAAATAATAATTAATGGGGTGATTTTCATATTTCAAATTATTTGACTTTAAAAAAAAATATATTTATGATAGCGGGTCCGGGTAAATATCTCATTTACAAACATAATTTCTAAAAAAGTAAAAAATTAAGAAAAATTCTCTAGTTACTCTTACTACATCGCGAAGCCATGTAAAAGAAAATATAAAGTTTCAGAATTATTGAATAATAAGAATAAAATTAATCGATCTAGGGATCTAGTATGCAATTTATTTTTATCATCGCGTTTAGATTTTGTAAAATTTAAATTTTTGAAATAAAATTTTATTTTTCAATAAATTAAGTAAACTTGAAAGTAAGCTGGCGTTATAATTATAAGAGCAACAATATTATTTTATAATAATTAATTTATATGAACTTTTCAGAATCGTTAATGATTTTTTTTAGATTTATTTAGGGCTGATCAGATCACCGCTCTAACCGAACCCAAATAATTTAAAATTACAATTTTGGTAACACTATTTCTTTGTTTAATTTAATTTATTATATTTTTTATATTGTGAAGGTAACTATTGTTACAATATCTGATTTAAATAAAAAATATACTAACAGATTAATTTACAATTCAATTTAACATTTAACTAAAATATTATAATTTTTTTTTATCTTATTTATTAAACTAAAAACATTCCTTTCTAAATTCAAATTTATATTGGTCACATTTATATGCCAAAGTTTTTCCCAATTGTGGTGGTCCACAATAAAATACTGTAACTTTTCCTTTCTTTTGATCAGTTATTTGTTTAAAAACTTTATCCCAATTAGGCCGTCCAGCATTTGTACGTGTCTTAAGACCAGTAATTAAATCACGTTTTTCCTAAAAGATATTGAATTTAAAATTTATTTTCTTCTCTTTTGATTATTTATGATTCACAACATCACAATATAATAATACACATGTAAGTATATGGTCGATTGTTACGAATTATTTTTTTTATATTATACTATTACCTTTTCATGTAAAAGATCTAATGCCAGTTGTAAGCCAACTGCTTTCATATCACTTTTTTGTAAAGCGCTTGTTATATACATGTGCATATCTAAAAATCTGAAAATAAAATAAAACAAAATTATATTATGAAAATTAAATAAAAATACCTAAGTACTACCATAGATTAAGAATACAGAAAGATGGGAAGCTTCATACGACATTATTTTTGGTATTTTCTTGTGAATGTATTAGTAAAACAAAATAAAATACGTGGTAATTATCAATATATGAAAAGAATTTTATTTAGTTTTACTAACTCATTCACAAGAAAGTACCAAAAAAGTCTGAAAAAATGTTGTATGAAGTTCCAATCTTTCTGTATTCTTAATCTATGGTACTACCATAGAACATTTTACAACTCACAATTTTGTAATATTCGTTTAGGAAATCGATAAAATAAGAATAAGTAAAGAGTAAAGAAAAAAAACAATAAATATAAATAAAAACCTTTCCATAGCACCACCCAATTCAGCTTGCTCAATTTCCAATTGACTTAATAAATTAACGAACCATTCAAATGATCTTTGATCTCGATTTATCCAAAAGAAATCAACTTTTCTTAAATTCATCACAGTTTTTGGTATATCACTTGCCCATTCAAATTTACAACGCGGGCATGAATGCCTTGCTTTCCAATAACGATGCATTATTGATTGTAGAATTGATGCAAATGGTGTTACTCCAATACCTGTTCCAATCAATATGGCATGTTGTGCACGAAATATATGACTAGATGGAGCACCATAAGGTCCATCGATGAAAATCTGAATACATTATTATTTTTTTTTTATAAATAAAAAATTCAATTATTATTATTTTAAAAACTCTAAGTTTTCTCTAGGGATGTAATATGTATGTACCAGTAAGTATAAGAAAAATTTTATATAACTATATTATATTAGAGTGAATCAAAATTATGTTAACAAAAATTATTTGTTGTATTCGGATGTTGAATATGCTAAATATCATTTTAATAGAATATCAATTTAACATATATCAAGTCAAAACTCGTTTAACCGGGCTCCTATTATCCGGGAAACTCTATTATCCGACGAAATTTCACTCTAACATCCGTGCTAATTTTCAAATTTTCATTGATTTTTTTTTAATTTCTGAATTATCCAGGGAATTGTTGTTGGAACCGGACTGCATGGATAAACCAGGGAAAAACCTATGTTAATGTTCAGTTAACTAACGATAGCTCAAAAACTGTTATCTTCAAGCTAAAATTTAATTTACCAATTTAACCAATTTTTTTAAATAAAATTAAAAAAAAAAAAAAATATATTTTTTGATTCACCCTAATAATATTATTAAACATTCTGACTATTTATATTTTATTATTTGTGCCTACCCATATATAGAAGGTACTAAAGGAGTTACTAAGAAGTTTAAATTATCATCACAATATCAGTTTAATAATGTATTAGAATTTGATGAAAACATGTAAATAGGTAAATGAATTTTTAAAAATAATACCATTATTTCCATTAGTGTAGTTAATTTCTAAATTAGAGTTAAATTTATTGTGAAAAAAATTTGAAGCAATTAGAATAGTTTATATTATTTTATTATATTTTATTATATACTAAATTTGTATTAGAAATTCGATTGAATGTATCATAAATTTTCATATTTTGTGAACAAAATATTTCAAAGTTCAAAAAGCTGAAAATGTAGATTTTTGAAAAATAATTTTAACTAAACTGTTTTTTTTATAGTACAGTAAGTCTTGTTAGGAAAAAATAAAGCACCAGAGAAAAACTTAAAAAAAAAAAAATTAAAATATGATGTTTCAATCGAATTTCGACCGGCATATTATACAAAAAAGTGTTTTTTTTAATGTAGGCCCTAACCTCCATTTTATGATTTAATTGATAATAATAGTTAAAGTGTTTATCAGCAATGTACGATGAATGTGTACTATTTGTTGAATCCATATGCCTTTTAAATGAAGAAAACGTTTTAGTGACTTTGGCTTTAATACTACGTTTACCATTACATTTTCGTTTTACCTTGAAGAAAATAATATTATGAAAAAAACAAATAAAGTACAAAATAAAATTATGTTAATAAATTAATATGTATATACTTTTTATTATATACAGCTTAATGTATTAATATTTTAATAACATTTACTTATATTATATTTAGAATTAGAGTGTACCATATGATGTAGAATTTTCACTAATAATTAATTCTGTGGAAAATTTATAAATTTGAATATAATTTCCATTGAGTATTATTAAACTAAAAAAATAATTGCAATATTTCTAAATTTTTTTTAAATACTGAATTATGAATTTATTTTTTTCTAACATACATAACATATTAACATTAGGTATTTCGTAAGCTGTTAACTAAAAATCAAAAAAAAATTAACGTTGATTACCATCGATTAAAATCATTTTATCTATAGACTTGATTATTTTTTTCAGTTAAAATATTAATTAAATGTCAGGTTTCTACTATTTCAAGTTTTAGTGGAAAATTCTTTATTATTTAGAAAACATAGATATAAATGTACTTGTATATATTAATGCAAATGTAAAATCATGCAATTTAAAAATTATGCTTATTTATGTTGTCAATTAATATTTTATGTTATATACTATATGTTATATTATTTATATATATAGGTAATAATATAATAAAAAGTATAACAAAAATTAATGAAAAAATAATTTTTTTAACCTCTGCATTTCTTAAACTTAAGTTTTTATTAAATTTCCGAGATTTTTGTAAAATACTAGTTCTACTACTACTACCAGTGTGTTTTGATCCTTGTGTATCATTAAATTTTAATAATCTTCTTAGAAAATTTGGTATATACCAGCGTGTTGTTGTTTCAACCTAAATATACATATATGTAAAATATAATATAATGTTATTCCTTAAAAATTTTGAATTTAAGTTATTGTACTATTATTGTACAATATTATATGTTCTTTTTTTAATTTTCTTAAATAATTGAATAAATTATCTGTTTTGTTAATGAATTAAAAATGTTTATTTTTATTTCGAATAATATTATATTCCTTTTTTAACTAAAAAATTTCTTTCTGACCTAAATCCATATGTATACGTTCATTTTATTATTTTATGATTGTAGGATTAAGGTGGATTATGAAAAGGTTAACTATATAATATTTTTGAATGTCACAGTAATGTAATATAGGTTTTTTATTGAAAAAAAATAATAACGTATATAATGATATTTTTTTATTCATTATTGTCAATTACTGTTTTATGAATTCATTTAAAATTGCTAAACGTAAGAATTTAGTACGTTAAAGCCATATAGAGAAAGAACAACAAACATAATTTGCCAAACATTATTTGCCAAGTGCATATTGACATTGTTCAAGATAAGAGGTCAGAAGCGAATAACGGTTCAGAAACAAATTTTAAAGGATTTGGAAAAGGAAATGTATAATTTTCTTTGGGTACCAATATACCAAATTTCATCAATTTATCAATTTCTCAAGATATATTTAGTTACTATTTTCCCAACCACATAATTATACTGTTCCACTGTGTTTGTTGTTAACCCTCGTTATCCTTTTTTGTTTTCATTTAAATTTAAATCCACCTTATTAATGGTTATTTAAAGTTGTATAATAATGGAATTTTCATTTAAATTTAGGATAAATATGCCATTGAGATTTCATGTTAAATGATTTTATTATGCTTTTAGATGCCCTATATGTGTGTAAATTGCGTATTATTATGTGTGTACCTTTTTTTTTTATTTTGTCAAAAGTTTTATTTTTCATATTTTGTTAAAAGAATTTTGCATTAATAATTTTATTTTACCCATGGGATAAATAAATAAGGATATATGGATTTACTTTAAGACAATTTTATTTTACTTATAAGTGCCTATATATAAGTTTTTCTATCCGCATTAAAATTCAAAGCATAAATATTAAAAATTATAAAACGATGAAACATTTTTATTTAGTATTTTTTATTAAGTATTATGTTTTTTTAATTTAGAAGTTAATTAATTGTTAAACAATTAATAAAAAATTAATTATCACCAAAAAAAAAACTAAAATTTAATTTAATATGATATGATTAAGTGGGATTAAAAAATGTAAGCAATAAATACACGTTTTCTTATATATTGATAAATAACTTGTGTAAGCGAAAAGTGGCTTTTTTTAAAATAAAAACTATCAAAGACGAGGCCAACGAGATAACAGGCGACAAAAAGATTGAAACATGCCTTTATTGCAATTTTTAACATAAGAATTCTGTCTTTTTGAACCTACTACCTATTTTGAATTCGTGTATATTTTCCGGAAAATTAAACCAATCCTGTATATTTCTATTCATATTCATATTTATATACTAAAAGATAAAAATAAAAATATTTTTTTTACAAATTTGTCTATTCAATTTTTACACAACAGATAAACTTTCAAAAAAATCTATATGTATATTTTTGTGTGAAAGTTTCCTTTTTTATACAAACCTCTAGTGGTTTTCCAACTGGATAGTTAATACCACGTAATTGTGTAGATTGTGCTGTTAAAGAATCTTTAAAAAGAAAAAACAGTAAAAGAAAATTACCAAGATAAATTATGATGGTAAAAAAGTTAATTTATTAAGAGTAGTACGTAATAACGTTAAAATAAAAGTTTATTTTATCTATTTATTTTTTGAAGAAAAAATTAAAAAAGAAAAGAAGAAAAAAAATATGTATAAGTATATAAATTATTTACCTGATTGTTTCTTAATTATTATTTTACCTGCTTCAGCTTGCTTTTGAGTATATACCCCAGGTGAAACAACTGTGTGTTAATTTGCAGAAAATTATGTGAATAAAAAGGAAAACAAAATAAAAGTAAGTTAATTAATTTTAAAAAGTCAAAATTAACACTTAGATATAAATATTTTATACAATAATAAAGTAATTGGCATTATAAATATTGCTTACTCATAGATTCAGATGACGGACGTTGTTCGCACTTTTCTAAGCTTGGTGTTTTAAATGCTATTATAGTTGGTTTATTTCTCATATAACGAAAGCTTTGTGCTAATGACTTATTTTGGGGGCTTAAGTAAGCCATTCCAAGTGCTTGTAATCGAGCTTTACGTATTTTAACCTGATCAAATGATTTTTCAGATTCTGATCGATTGTATTCACGTAAACTGCAATGTAAATAACCAAACAATTCTTTTATGTTTAACTTTGTAAATAAAAAAATAAAATACTTACGCCATTAAACGTTCACGTTTCTTGGTTCGATTCGCCATATCGGGCATTGATAAACTTTTCTCCAGCGGGGCTTTATTAAATAATAATTTTTGAATACGTTTTTCTGGTGTTAATTTTCGTTTTGGTACTGCTTTTTTTTCTTCATCTTCATCCAAGATATAACCATCATTTTCAATACCGCTCTTTTTTCGAACATTTTCTTTGCGCGAAAATGTTCGCTGTAACGATTCTTTGAATGTATTAATTTGTTTGTCAAAACTAAATCGTCTGCCATTTGAATTTGCCGATCCCAATTCAGGTGGGTTCTTTTCATCGTGATTGGAAGCTTTCGCTGATCCTCTGCGGGCTGGTTTAACTGGCGGCAAATTTAGTGGATCATTTAATATTTCACTCTTTAAAGAATCGCGTTTTTGGGTTATAGAAGAATCAAAACTATCCGAATGATTCATTCTTGCGATATTTTTTAAAAGAAAATCCTTTTGAGGTGTTAAAGATTTTTCTGAATCTAAATCAAAACTGTTTTCAATATTTTTCGAAGTCGATTGAACAATATGAGGTTGAATTTCACCGCTGTGTAATCGCTCTTGTTCCCGTTCGAAATATTGATACAAACGATTCGTCCATTCACCAACACCTCGAATATGTAACCACATATAATCCTCTTGTTCTGGAGCCGAACTTATCGTAAACGGATGCCATTCATATTTTGCTATTGTTGGAATGTTAACGAAAATATAATCTCCAGGTCGAAAACAAAAATGTACTGGTCTCTTGATAACCAAATGCGTAACCTTTGACGGCAGTAGTAATCCAGAACTAATGTACGTTTTTCCACGTTCCGATTGCATCCAAATAAATCTAACCAGTCTTTCGATTATATATATAATGCCAGGTAGTAAAAACCATTTCCAGAAATTGGGACCATGGAATAAAACAAGAATCCAAAATGGAATATACAATAAGTGAGTCCAATAAAATATTTCAAAACTTCCCTTCCGTCTCACAAACGGTTGAGAACAAATATACATTACAAGAAGTATAAAAAATAATGCAAATCCAGTTGGATTCGCACAGCCTGGAACTAAGCCAAATATACCTGGCTCAGATGTAAATAACCATTGTGAAGTTGTATAATTATTTTTATTCACGACTGGATCATTAACCACCAATAATGTAAAATTTAATAAATGCATAATTGTGTGAAATAAGCTAAAGGCAGCAATCAATATTCCGGTTAATTTATGTAAATAAATATGATGATCAAGTGGGATAAATGAACTAAAACCCCGAGATCGAAGGTATGTTATAGAATGACGAAGCATAAGTACTAAAACCCAGGCACAATTAAAGTTCAAGCATTGTCCTGAAAATATAAATAAAATTCATAATTACAGATCCTATACAAATACAAGCAGAAATAATGGCCTAACTATCAAAAAACTTACCACAAGCTCTAGCAAATATGACAAAGCAATTTGATTCACGATATTGTATTGCTCGAGAGATAAACAATGCCAAATTCACTACAATAAAGCAAGTTAAATAAATTACAAACACTTGATTATTTTTCAAATAAGCTTTAGTCAATTGATGTGGCAACGGACACATTTGTTTCTTCTTTTTCGTATTAGCTTTATTTGATTGTGGTAATGGTACTAGCCAGCGATCAATTCTGGAATGGATTTTTTTTAATTCATGTTATACGCTTTCTTCATTTTGATTTGGTAAATACTGTCACTACTTACGTAATACTTAGATTTTCTAATAGACCACCATGTTTTTCTAACTGGTTTCTTAAAGCCTCATACGTTATAGCACCTCGATTAAATGGATCTGCATCTTCGAACATTGCGATAGTTAAATCTTCTATCTAAAATAAAAATCTTTCCCATGTATAAAGGTCTCTATAGTATTATAAGAAAATTACTGAAATGTTTCTGAAAAAAAAATTAATCAATCTCAAATTCAACACAAAATATTCATAATAAGGCCATAAACAAAATTCTAATATCTATGTATCTTTCTTATTCAACATTATACAAATTTCGAAATGAATTTTAAATGAATGGGCTTCTTTAAATATTAAATATATACCTAAAGTATATTTTTCATAATTAATTACCTTATTTTTTATAATCGATTAAAATATGTTCTTTTTTATTATAGATGCAGTCATTTTAATTAATATAAAAATATACATAAAATTTTTTTATTGCATATGTAGTGTTTCAAGAATTTAATAAAATCGCATTAAATACCGAACAGGAGTATTTACTTTCAGATTACCTCTGCAGAGCTTCTTTACATTTTAAGATTCCCACTGTGATTTTAATTAAAGGATCAATTTTAAATTTTTTCTTCCAAAAAAAAAAGAAAAACTAAAAATTGATATCTGAATTGAAATTTTTTACACGACTTTTTATTTAAAATAAATGCTCATAACATAACTATTAAACTTTAAGTCCAGTTCGGTAGTTTGAATACTAAGATATACCTATTTAGGTTATTCAGTTCACATTTACTTTAGCTTTAGATTGAGATCCTAGATTACGGGTTCCAGTTCCAGCCAGTAAAAAATTTTCATAAGAGGCTTCTAAATTAAGACAGCCATTAGATTATCTTCTATTAGAACTTTGAGTGCGAAATTATATTAAATCAAAATGTAGATACGGATTCTGGGCTGAGGCATTGTTCTAGATTTTTTTATTTTACATGAAGCGAATTCCAAATTCCAATTAAGATTTAAGATTTAAGAAGGACCATAAACTAATGATAAAAAATTAATTATTTCTTTCGTATCTTTTGCATGTTCTAAAAAAACCTTTTTGTACCAAGTAGCAAAGTTTTATTAAGTAAATGTGAGTTGTGTGCACTTCCATTATATCTAAAAGTAAATTTAAATTAAACATATAACACAGGTGATCTCTTTTGGCGCCAAAGAAAAACCATATTATCACTTGGTAATATAACTTTCATAAAATTAATCTGAAATTTTATAAAGGCTCACTCTCTAAACTCATAATAATTTTTTTTTATTTTTTTTAATAGATCTCAGACTTTAAAAATAAAAATTGTTACATAAAGATTTTGAATAGACGACAGCGGACATATAAAACTTATAATGTGGTTGGTGAAGTAAAAATTAAGGAAAATTGAAAGATAATAATGTTGTGAATAAAATAGAATTCTTTATTGAATGGATACGTCAATAACAACATGAAAAAAAAAACAATTTCCGCTCATAAAATATATGTTGGACTTAAACTTCAAATTGCTTCATGCTTGGTTTTTTTTTTAATTAAAATTTAGTTTCAGGCTAAATTTTTATAATTGTTGTCACATTCAGGTTTACTGCAATAATGCATGGTTTGAATGTCATGCATGTGACCTGTGGAATGCGTTCTCTAATTAATTGAAGACTTGAATTAATTGAAAAGATTTACTTGTTACTGTTATGTTACTTGTCTGAAGTGTTATAAATTTATGTTTAAAAATATAAATAATAATATTTTTAAACACATTTTTTTTTAAGAAGAATTTCTAGAATAATTTTTTTTATTATACAAAAAGTATTCAAAGAATATTTTTAAGAAATTTTAAGTACTAGAATGTTAACTGTCTTTGGCTTTTGTGTTCTACGAAATGTTCGGGCTCTTTAAGATATTTCTAGTTCTTGGGATGGTATTGATTTTGAATTCGATATTAGAGATAATAACAATCCGGAACTTTTTTAGTTTATCTAATATATATTAAAACGTTATAAATTCAAAAATATTAGCTTTTTAATTTTTTTAAAAATTAAATTGTTTTTCTAACTAACACGCCCCATTTAATCAAAATTAAATTTCAGTAGGAATGCATCCAATAAACTACGAAAATTATACATGCTTAAGTATAGGCAAATATAAATAAAGTAAAATCTTACATAAGATTCTATTAATAAGTTTCTTTTGAGTTTTGGGAAAATTTAATTTTTAAGTTTTCCTTTAAACTTAAATTTCTTCTACAATATACTGTATAATTACTTGTTCCTCAGAAAATTCCATTCCATTTTCTTCCATACATGCTCGAATAACATCATGTAATTCTCTATGCTGAATTAAACCATCACCATCAATATCATAAACTTTGAATAAGAATTTTATTTTATCTTCAGCAGATTGACCAGAAAATTGATGAATTGCGTCTATAAATTCTTGTAACGATATTGAACCTGAATTATCTTTATCAAATATTTGAAAAACACGTTCGGTGAAAAATGGCTGTAAGTTAAGTTTAAAGCAAAATTTTATTCTTTATTTAGTATAATAACGAAAAATTAACTTATTTTATGTCTTATTTTAAAATTTTGATGAATATTGTCTGGAAGTTAAATTCATCTTTAAAGACATAATCATAATGTGGTGTGGTGTTTTTTAAAGAAATTATAAACATGCCAAGAAGGAAAATTATAAATCAACTACACTACTATTTTTATGAAGAAAAAAAAAATCCAAATGTGCTTGTTATATAATCAACATTATGTTACTTTGTTAACATAAAATAATGTTTTGTTTTGATAGATGATGTTGGGAGGGAACTTAGATTCCTTTTGTTCTTACGTCTTTAGTTACTTTGTTGTTTACAATGTTATATCAATTTTTTAGAAATTAACCCCACGAATTACTTAATTTAGTAATTATTCTTAAAAGAAAATTGACATTTAATATTTAACATTGGTTATAATAAATCGGCTGACGTGAGATGTAAAGTTCATGAACGGTTTTGTTTCGAAACATAGCCGTAGTAAACATAGCATGCACTGCTGGGACGGAACAATAACTTTGAAGCACGTATCACATTTTGAAGCAGTAGCTTAATTTAGGAAAGCTTATATATGTTTAATGTTTTATAAATAAAATAAAATAAAACTGAAATGAAAAGATTTACTTACGTTTTTGGATGTAACAATATTTTTAAATTCTTCTCGTCGAATTTCTTGTTCATTGCCAACAGTTTGTCTAAATAGAAGTTCTAATCTTTGTAATGAGCTCTTATCAAATCCAGTCCGTGATCTTAATTGAAGAAAAAAAGAAATAGATTTAACATCAGAAGAACAAGATGTAAAATATTTAATACCAAAACAAACGAGTGATCAACACAACCAAAAGATAATATAAGCTTATTTTAAGGGAAATTATGTATTATTTGTTAATTTAAAAAAAAGTTTAAAATTAAGAATCTAAAAATACTTTTATACTTTTAAGATGTTTTTGGCGGTAAATTTACATCTACATATCATATATGTATGTATGTAATTAGATATTGTTTTGCAATGTTGAGTTTATACGATCGGTGAATCATAGTGCCCAAAAAACAATCATAAGTCTTTTTCATTTGGTTGTCAACTAGTAGAATGTCGAGGTGGCCTTGAGTTTTAGTCAAACAATTATATTAAATTTCATTGCAATTAAAAAAAATATTGTTTGATTATTTTCAACTTTCAATTAAGATAATTAAAAACAAATTATAAAAGTTTCGAAGAAAGAACAATTTTTATTCTTTTTTTTATGTTTTAATTATTTTGAAGATTTCCGGGTATGAATTTTTTTGAATTAAATAATATGTATTGAATATTTTTTATTTTTTAATAAATTTAAAACATATGCGTATGAAATTGGAAAAATAGTTTAACATGATGAAAAAATGTAAATTTTTATTATGAAGTGTATTAACAAATAAACCATGCATTTCATTATTTACAATGTTATGTATATAATGTAAAAAAAATTAACATAGTATATAAATTAATTTTTATGTTTATATCATTTTCACAGTATCAATATTCATCCTACTTGATTGTTTGGAAAATAATTTCAAAATTACAAACATATAAAATACATTTTGCATTAATTATGTAGTATACTTGTAACATATCAATGTATTGTTACCCTAGGGAAATTTAGTTTTTTCATTTTCTACGGATTTGGATGAATTTCGCATTTAAAAAAGGATAAATGAATGGAAAGTCCATAGATCAATTAATAGCGCTTTAATGGCTATAAAAAAAAACATTTTGTGTGGGCCGAACATCTAACAAACTTTAACAAGAATTCGAAAATTACAAGCAGTGCAATAGATTTTCAAATTAATTTAAATATTTTTGACAAGCATACATACATAAGATAAATTTTTTATATACAAATCAAATAGGTTTATTATTTTAAACCTGGTTTTTAGTCAAACAGAACATGCTTTTGTACAATTTTCGCATATTTTTTTGATGAATGATTTATAGTTTTTTTTAATTTTAAATATTATTTATGATGAGGAGGCATTTTAAGAATTTTTTTTGCAAATATAGGGATAATGATGTTCAGTTCACTACTCTAATAAATAAATCTTCTCAATTGCCGATTTACGATGCAAATAGAATCCTGAATAATTTTTTTAGAGAATTGTCTATCATAGCTTTTAAGTTAATGTTGCATATTATAAGATTAATTTATTTCCAGGCTTACTTGATACAATCGCTGGGCACATAGAATAGACGGATTAAGTTAGAGGCTACAAGCTGTAATATTCACGCACTAATATCGTAATACAAAATTAGTAACAGTTTTAGCGATTAAGCACATTTATGAATCATTTATAAATGTTCTTAATGTCTACAATAATAGACAGCATTTTATAATTTAAAATTTTCCATTTAATTTCTCAATATCTTTGTTTAAAAAATGTAAGAAGTTGAAAAACAACGTCACTAAAAATTGATGATGATGATGTTTAAAGTAAAAATCAATTTTCGAGCCGAGACACTGTCAATTATAAATGCGAGAAATATTGATGAGAGTATGCTGAAATGAGCATATCATGTTTTTATTTTGGTTTCTTCTTATGTTTAAGACTGCGTACTTTGTCTTCAGTATTTAATTTAAAGACGCATCTTTATGAATGAAATTACAATTAACATGTTTTCTTTCAATTAAAATTTTCCTCGAGTACCTACATATAATACATATATATTTTATAAATTTATATTTGATCCTATCCGGTTTGTAAGATAACACAGTAGGGTATTTTTCATTCATCAACATTAAAGTATATTCTTTTTTATATTGAAATAAAAATAATATTTAAGAAGGTATGTACTCCTTGCATATTTACATATTGTAAAACTTTTTTTTTGTGGAAGAATTTTGTTTTGGGAGCGATATGAATGTTTCTTGGCCATCATGGTGTAGTGGTTTTGCTGTTATCCTATGGCCGGCGTGTGCGTTTTCATCTCGAACTGGACTTAAAGACCATTTTTTAATTTGTCCACTTGAGTTAAGTGTTTTTGTGTTGTTTTTTAATAAAAATATAAATTTTTTTTTATTTTTGAAGATTGATTTTTTTGATAGAATTTCTATAATCTAGTTATAATATTCCAGCTAAGCATTTGAAAAAGTTTATATAACATTAAATAAATAATTGTATATTTATCTTCTAATCATTTCGACAGATTTCGTTGTTATTATATGATTGGAGCATAACACTCAGAAAGACGGTGAAAATGAGTTAAATAATATTTTAAGGAGATGAGTTGTTATTTTAATGAACTCATCTTTTAATTTTGGTTCCGGTTTTGTAGAAATATCTAAAATTTATATGCAATTTCAAATTTTTTGTGACGTTGCTGGGACGCGTTGTGAAATTTTTTAAGATTACTTTATAATATAAATAAAAAACTTTTCATTCAAATATTCGATTACGTATTCCATATTCCTGTGCGGTAATTTTTTTAAAGACAGAGCTTTTTGTAATCTAAAAACCCAATTATAGTATATTTACTGTTTAAGATAAGAATTCAAATAAAAACAACTAATGAATCTTTTTTGTGTTAAGTACTGTAGAACGTTTAATTAATATTTCCTCTTTTTTGTTGAGGTAATCCACCGAAATGATTCTCAGTTTTCATATAAAAAAAAAAGAATCTGCTGAAAAGTTATCAGTTCTAAATTGAATATTCATTCAAACAAATCTAAAAAGTTTTATATTTTAAACAAATTTATTCAAAAAGTAAAAATGCGTTCAATCATCGTAGCATTCGTTTTGGCAGTTATGTTCGCTTTTATTGTTGCACAACCGCTTGAGCATCAAAATAGCTTAACAGATGAACTTCCACAACAATTTTTAGCTGACGGAGTACATGGTGTGGCCTTAGATGATCATATTATTGCAACACCAAAAGGATTTCGTCAAAAAAGAGACTGCTCCTACAAGGACTGGACAGTTACTTGCAGATTCTAGTTGCTGTTATTTTTATTTTACATTAATTGTAAGATTACATTGATTTTTTAATAATTGATTTAATATTTTAAAAATATATAAATGCACTATGTACTTAGTAATCAAGTTTCAAAAATTGTTTTTTATTTTGTGTAATATATTTGATGTGTGCTTATTATTTGGTAGTACTCTTATTTTCTTTTTTTAAATACAATATTTATTTAAGATTATAGTCCATTGAAACGTATAACTTTAAATCTAATTAAGCGACTTATTGTTCAAATTACTTTTGTTACTTCACATAAGCTTTACATCATTGCAACTCTAAACGAATTGTCCCAAAAAGTTTCTTTATTGGAAAGATTTTCATAATTAATGATTAGCAAGTTATAAAGATAAAGTAATGTGTAAGGATCACAATGGAGTATTCCCATTTTCCAAACTTCATCTTAACATTGTAACAGAATTTTAATTATGATTTCGAATTTATTTAATGTGATTTTTATAAAAGAAATTTTTTGTCGTTGTATCTAAAATATACTAAAAAATATTTTGTAGTTTTTTTCTCAGATAATTTTAATTCAAATGTTATGCAAATTGATACGCATTTTCATGTTCAAATTTTTGAATATTAAATTAAAAATACTTTTTTTTTTATATTTTTGCTTTAGGAATTTTTTGTATTTTCAATTAAATGAAAAATTATTAAATGTTGTGGGCATTTTTGAAAAATTCTTTTCAATAAAAATGACTAATGACTGGTATTTAAATGTCAAGCAAGCTACTTCATTTTGAAATTGGTTTTAATTGCCATTATTTTATTAAAAAGGCAATGCAAATAACTGATGCCCTACTTCCTCAACTTCAAGTATTTTCACGCCAAACACGTACTGCTTCAACGTCACACCCATATTTCGTAAAAATTCCCAGATGTGATAGAAGGAGCTTTGGAGATTCGTTTTCAATTCGTACCTCAAAAATCCCGGCAGCTAGCGGACGCTTAATTTATGACTTGCGCCGCTTTAAGAAAAGTGTAAATGATTACCAATAACTGTCCCACTTTTTAACCCCGTCTAAACTTCCTGTCCTCTTTACCAAATCCATACTTCTTCAGTATAAAAGTAATCCCACCTAGTGATTTGGTAACTTTAATAAAAAAAAAATAAAAAATAACCAATAGAAGATTAAAGTCCTCACAGGCCAAAAAAATAAAACAAATAATTATAAGCTTAGATATAACATTTTATTTTCGTTTGTTCACACATTCCTTGTAAGCTTGTACCATAATTAAAGTTTAGATATCAATGTTTGTAATATTTTTAATCCTTTTTATAAGCGCGTTGTTCAAATATTTGTTGCTTACATCCAGTGTTACTAGTCATAAACATATGAATTAAATAATTATTATTTTAGTTTTCCTAGTAGGTAGTCTTCAAATTCCTTTGAATCTGCTTATATTCTGTCAAAATAATTACAAAACTGAATGCCGACGTCACCAAAAAGTCAAAATTTAAAAAGACATTAATTCTAAATTGTATATATAAAAAATAAGTTTGCATAACGAATTTTATTGATATTTTATTCAGTACATATTGCATATTACATATTTAAATTTTTTTTTTTATGAATGTAAAAGAATAATATAATAGAAGTATTATTTTTTATTTGAAAACGAGATCTGAAAATAATATTCATAAAAGTTGGCAATCCCTATAATATACATTTCTTTTGTTTTTACTCGGTGCTCCCTTTCACTTGATAAGAAAACCTTTGGAGAAAAAATAGTTAAAATGAAGAAGAAAAAATAGAACTCAATATTAATTAATGCTCTAACCATTGAATGGGTATGGTGACTTGTATAGAGAGACTTGTATAGAGTCTAAATTTGCAGTTTTTAGAAAAAATGACAATATGAATATAAGCATAATTCTTATGATTTAAAGTTTGCAAACAAATCAGAGATTGTGTTTGCAAAATTTAGTGCATAACGTACTTATATAATTTTGCACAATATGCAAAATAGATATCATATCGGCGGGTTTAAAATGTCAGTTCTGCTTCAAATACATGAAATAAAAAATCTAAAAAATCCACATGAGTAAAACTTTAATGACATGTTAGTGAATTTATATGTTTGTTTTGTTGCCCACAAAACCTTTAATATTTTTATATTTTTTTAACAAATTAACACTTAATACAGAGTGTATTATATAGGTGAATGATTTTACCACACAATATAATTTTTGCATAAAGTACTTAAAACTTGTGATTTTTGTTGAAATTGCAATTTCAATTTTAAGAACTTTATTGATAGTTTCAGATGTGTTAGAATTATTTTATTTACCCGTTTGACATTATCATTGTCCTACTTTAGTTAAAAAATAATAAATTTCTTTCATAAATAAAACTAAAGTTCAGTAATATTTCCATTCACATTCTGAATTTGAATAGAAAGACATTGAATTTTATAAGGTCGTTTGTGCCTTTAAGATATTTTTGGAAGCTATGATTGTATGATCCTTATTGATTTATTATATCTTTTGAATTAAAATGTTTCAAAAAAAAAAATTAACAATACTTCACATTACTTCACAGCAGCCGCGAAAAATAAAGGTAAATTCTTTAGGATATAATTTTGTCGTATTTTATTTTAATTATTGTCGCATGAAATATCAAAATTTTTGATATGTTGAAGAACTGTAGAAAACAACTCACAATCTCCGGTATTGTATTTTATATAGATGTTCGTGTTAAACAACTTTAAAATATAAGCTAATCCCCTCATAATGAACGACCTACACCATAATACGAATTGTTATGTAGGCTTTTGAATAAAGTGAAAACTAAATATTATATAGATAATTTTTTGTGTTTGTAATATTGTCACTGTTTTCTTGTAGTACACAAAACGCTGTAATTTGCAAAATTTAAATATTTTTCTGTGAATATTAAAAAGGTAAATAAAAATGTGAACGAACAAGTTGTCCTGTCGAAATTTAAAAACATAAAATTAGCTACTGTATATTAAAAATTTTAAAAATAAATATTTGTTAGCAAAATATATGTATAAACATTTGAAAGGTAATGAAGGCGGTTTTTTTTTTCCAAAAATTAACAGAGAATCGAATGAAGATTTTTTATTTTCTGACCAAAATTTCTATTTACACGAACAAAAAGGATTTTACAATAACACAAAAAATATGAAATTTTTTCAAATTTTTTAAAATTTATTTTAACAATTTAATTTTGACACTACTTGAATTCTTGATAATGTAAAATTAAATTTGATGAAGAAACAAAGCTTCACCAGGTACATGTTATTGTCCAATCATGATAATAACAATTGCTCCTTGGTCGTATACCTCTAGGTGTTGCTATTAATGTGTTATCAATTAAATTGTTATCCTTGGATTTTTTGAAATTTTCAGGGATTCCAGCAGCTCCATTAGAAATATCTTCTCTTTCAATTGGTTGAGCAAAAACAAATGAACTTAGAAAAATAACCATAAAGAACAATATTATAGCTGAACGCATTGCGAAGAATTTTTTATTTTATTATTACTTTAATAATTTCCAAAAACTTGAATATGATAAGAGTGATTGAAATAAGAAATTTTTATACAAACTATTTATACTATGAATACCTACTACAAATTTTTTTTTTTAATGATATTATATTTACAATACTACTTTCTATGATTAGATATAGTAAATAAAAACAATAAATCTTCTTGATAAATATGATATTTATTTTTCTTATTGCTGAGGTTACTTTCAAAATTAATTTATCTAATTTAATTCTAATTTAAAACGTTCAAAAATTAACCATGAGCACCATAAGCACATGAAATAATAAGGTATTAAACTTTTTTTACACTTATATAACTCAAGACTGGAAATGATTTAAAAATAATAACTTTAATGCTACATGGATGTTGTATATTTAATTGGAATCAGTAAATTAGGTGATGGTTTACCTAAACAAGCATTCCTAACTGAAGTTTTAAAATATAGTTCAAGATTTCAAGAGTGATTCTCTAAGCTTAGTAAGGAAATCACATTATACACATGATCACAATGTTCGTAATTTTATTACATTAATCTAGTGTTGATACCATACAAAGTACATCGTAACGCTTCATTTGAATAATAAAGATTTTGTCTTATCTAAATTTTATTTTTTCCGGTTAATTAATTGCATAAATCAGTATAGGTACTTCCCGTTTTATAATTTTATTTACAATGCATTTTAGCGTTAATGACTGTTTCTTGTCAACATTATAGTATATAAATGTTTTATTAATTATATCTTTAAATTTTATTAAAAGATAACAATTCTGTATTTGATAAAGAAAGTAATCATTGAGTTAGATATCTAATTTTTGATCTGATGGAATTGTATAAAAGAAAGATTCAAAACTTTAATGATAGTAATAAGTAATTGCAATTTGTCAAACTATCATTTAGAAGAAATCAAAAATAAAAATGCGTTCAATAAGTTTTTTCTTTTTTTTAATTGCTTTATTCGTTTTGACGACATCTCATCCAATTGAAACTCAACAAGACCAAGGCAAACAATCATTTATGGCCGACGGAATTTTTGGTAACTCCATTGGAGATAGTTTAATTTCAACCCCAAAAGGTATTAGACCCAAAAGCGCTTGCTATTATCATAATTGGACAATAACATGCACATTTTAAGGAAAAAACCAGTTGGAACTTTATGTTATTATAACTATATAAGTTTTCATTAATAAAATAATAAAAAAAAAACTTTCGTGTTTTAAAAAAAAAATTTTTGTCTCATATTCAATAGGTAATTTATAAAGACTAAAAAAAGGTTAGTAGATCAAAAAATTCGAATTCATGCCATTTTATTGCTAGCTATGGATCATATTGATGAAGGAGATGAAACAGTTTGAGTAACCAATATTTCCAAAGTCGAAGGTGATATCAAACCGAGTTCGTTACATATCAGTTTTTGTCTATGAGTCTATGAGCATTGTATAGGATAAACTATAGACGGATTCTGACTTACTTCAGGATAAAGTATACGGAGATTAATTTTGATCTTTACATTAAAAAGTCATTGAAATTAAGTGTACGCCACCCAAATAAAAGCTTCATAATTATAAAAACGTTGTCGAATTATAAAAACGTTGTTGAATTAAAAAAGCTTACTTGCGATGTTTGACTACGTATATTTCATTTGTATATTTCATATCGTATTCTTGTGCGGTAATTTTTCCAGAAAGATCTTTTAATTTCAAAACAATATATAGTAAATGTTCTTATTTTTCAAAATAAAAAAAGAATGTAAAAGAATGTATGTAGAAACATTATTTATTTTTGTATTGTTATCGTTAAAAAATATTTTTTTATGTTCTTTTTTGAGGTAATCCACCGAAATGCATTTAAGTTTTAATATAAAAAAGAGAGATTCCTCTGAAAAGTTATCAGTTCTAAATTGAATATTCATTCAAACAAACTTTAAAAATTTTATATTTTAAACAAATTTATTCAAAAAGTAAAAATGCGTTCAATTATCGTAGCATTCGTTTTGGCAGTTATGTTCGCTTTTATTGTTGCACAACCGCTTGAGCATCAAAATAGCTTAACAGATGAACTTCCACAACAATTTTTAGCTGACGGAGTACATGGTGTGGCCTTAGATGAACATATTATTGCAACACCCAACGGATTCCGACAAAAAAGGGATTGCAGCTACAAGGACTGGACTGTTACTTGCAGATTTTAATATTATAATATTATTTTTATTATTATTTTGTAATATTTATAAATTTATTGTGTAATAATTTATTTAATATTCTGAAAATATATATGCAGTACCTACATTTACGTTGTGTACATATGAATGAAATTAAAGTTTTAATTTTTTTTTGTTCGTTCTCCCAAATAGTATGTACCTACTAGAAAGCTCTAAATTCTTCTATCTGGAGACTGGAGAGAGAAATTGATTTAATATTTTCTTCAGTAAGTTTATTGAGAAGATTAACGTTTAGAATATTGATAAACCTAATTAAAAATATACTTTTTTTAATTATTAAAATTATTTTATTTGAAATTACCTGGAATTTGTTAAATTCAAAATAAATTCCATAATTTGATTTGTTGATATTAAATTTGTACCTTCTATGTCTATTAATCTGTACAATTTGTCGATGATCTGTAAAAAAAATAGAATATTTATATATTTAGGTCGAAGTAAAAAAAAATGCAAATAAGGGTTAAATGAAATTATGTATAGATAGGTATAGGTATATATGTGTTTTATGGATAATAATTTTCTAAAATTCTGGTAAATAAAATTTTGGATAACACACATTTGGAAGAAAATTTGTCGACTTTTTGGAAAAAAAAAAAGAAAAAAATAGAAAATAAAGCAACTAATTTTTCAATTGTTGTGCATTGCACATTCTGTAAAATAAAAATTAACGATGATTTTTAAATGTGGGTTCAGGAGTACATATTTCCTTTAACTGCGCACATAACCCTCTAGATTTGCATATTCTTAATTATGGCTATTAAGTATATTAATATTAAAACAAGGTAAACAGCCAGAAGAGGAAACACATTTGTTGTAGAAGAGAACGATGCAAGTCGATTTAAATAGGATTACAAATTCGGAGAACGGTTGAAGTGCCAATGATGATAATTTTATAGAAATAAAATATATATCGGAAAGAAAAGTGATGGTGAAATTATAAAATAATTTCGGAAAAAACAAGCCAGCCTCTTCTGAAGCAAATATAATTTACAAATATTATAAATTAAAGTATTATTTATATTCGCATTGAATTGAGTCATCATAGTAAGCGTATATTAAAAATATGCCTGATACAAAAAGAGACACATTGTAAATTCATATTTTCAACATAATGACTTTATATTTTCAACATTATAGTACTTAACTGACATTAAATTAGTTATGTAACTTATGTAAATAACAAAATAATAATAAAAAATCAGTCAGATAAAATTTATTATTACAGTGAAAAAGAAAAAAAAATTCCTTTAAATTTAAAGTGAATATTAAATTTCAGTGGAAAAATTTGTTTTTGTGCCGATTGGACAAATTAAATTATTTTGTAAAGTTTTATTGTGCCACTTGAATTGGCAAAAAAACTGAGTAGCTACAGCACCGCAAAAGCATTGTACATATAATAAATTTTGATCTTTTGTGATTAATTCATTTTTTAGTGATCTTTTTTCACTTACTTTTTGTCTTTTAAATTTTTTTTTTTTTACGAAAAAATGGTAATTATTTATTAAATTCTGAATACATGTAATTATTCATTTTTTTTTTTATGTAAAAATAAATTTTTTTATATTATTTTATCTTTCTTCGCAGAGAACCAAATAATATAAATTATAGTTTTCAATTGTATATCATATGAAAAAAGAGCAGTATTTTCATTTTCTTATCTTGGAACAAGATGTAAAATTTTATGTCCTTTTTTTTTTTTTTTTGGTGCATATAGTATAATGATATATTATGGCGCCAAAAACTGAAGTAACTTTATGCATTTCCAAATCGAGTTCTTATAAACTGGACGCAATAATATTTAATATTTAAAAATTAAATAATCAAATTGGGTTATGATTTTTGGTTTTATGTTTAAATTGGCATAAACGTCTTGTAGAAGGTCATATCCACTCAAATCCGATTGTTAGATTCAATGAACAAGATTAGTTTCCAAATGAAAATAAGAACTTTGGAATGGAACTTTATTTATTTATAAGCTATTTGGTATTAAGTAATTATTGTGGAAACTTGCACATGAAAGGGATATTAGAATTGGCTAGAATATATTGGAATTATTTGTATTTGTACATTTTTGTTTGACATTTTTATGCTCTTTTAATGAAACATCGTCAATTTTTTTTTCAGTTTCGATTAAGATTAAGTTCTCGAAATATCTTGTAAAAAAGTCTCTTGCATTAGCAAAGAAGTCATAAAAGTGAGAGAATTATTTTAGTTTATCTTATATGTACAGGAATTATATTAAAAATCAATTTTAAGACTCTTTGCTAATCAATTTTGAATTTGAATTTCATCAAGCAATCTTTTCCTCAGAATTAAAGTTTCGATTATTAATTTTTTTTTCTCCAACAAAAAATTGGTTTTTTATGCATGTTAATTTGTATAATTAGATTAAAGAGATTAACCCAAAAGGAATTATAAATAAAAAAACTAAAATAATTATGAATTAACCAATTGTTAAAATTCCATGAATTATTTTCTTTTATACACTAAAATTTTGAGAAAAGGAAAGTTAATCTGAATGTTATTATTATTATGTTTATTATAAATTTTCATTAAAAATACCCTCTAAATACGAATGCTTATGTTTTGATGCCTTTTCCAATATTAGATTACGTATTTTTTTTTATGTGTGGTAATTTTTTTGAGATAGAAGCTTTTAATAAAACAAAAAAAAACAATAAATTAGTATAAAGTTCACTTTTTAAGATAAGAATAAAAATATAAACATCATAAGAAACATTTTATTGTTATCACTAAAATTTTATTTTTTCTGTGCTTTTTTGAGGTAATCCACCGAAATGCATTTGAGTTTTCATATAAAAAAGAGAGATTCGTCTGAAAAGTTATCAAGTTCCAATTTGAATATTCATTCAAACAAACCTAAAAAATTTTATATTTTAAACAAATTTATTCAAAAAGTAAAAATGCGTTCAATCATTGTAGCATTCGTTTTGGCAGTTATGTTCGCTTTTATTGTTGCACAACCGCTTGAGCATCAAAATAGCTTAACAGATGAACTTCCACAACAATTTTTAGCTGACGGAGTACATGGTGTAGCCTTAGATGATCATATTATAGCCACACCCAGAGGATTCCGGCAAAAAAGAGATTGCAGCTACAAGGACTGGACTGTAACATGCAGATTTTAATTCTGAATTAGATTTATAATGATTTTTATTTTTATTTTGAATATACATTTATTTTGTAATAATTTATTTCTGGAAATATATACGTATTGAAGACAAAAATTATTCAATCGAAATTTTTATTGGCGTAATTCTGTGAGAATTTAAAATATTTTTGTTATTAGAAGTAACTGAATTTTGTTCAGTAAGAAAATTGTTGGTAGAACTAACTTGAAGACTTAAGTAGACGATCTTTAAAATTAGCTCTGTTACAAATCTTAGATAAATTATCTTGCAACAGATTACATAAAAAGAATTTTCTGGTTTTTTTTAAATATTTTATAGCAAATGTTAAAATTTATCAGAATAATAAAATAATTCACTTACTCCACGTGCACTCCATATTTCTCCATATTTTTTTAATGTTATTTTACTTTCACCACATATTACGTATGCAACGGATTCTAATTGCTCAGCAAAATCAATTTGTCCTTCTTCCCTATATTAAATATAAAAAAATAAAACAAAAAATTATATATTTTTTTAAAACTCAGATAATTTACATTGCAGTAATTATTAATTTTAAGACCAATCGTATATTAAAAAAAAAACGCCATATCTAAATTAGTGTATAATAACAAGGTTTTAAAACAAATTGGTAGTAATATAAGGTTTTTATTTAATGTAATGACAACGACAGTCTTTATGAAGTGAATGCTGTAATGGTTACATTACATACCTATTATCTTCAGAGCAGACAGAAATGTATATCGGCATATAATATCTGTATAAAACAAAACCTTATATTATAGAAAAAAAAATTAACATGATAAGAATAATAGGTCCTCGTCCTAGTAAATAAAAAAATTTTTGACAAAAAACCATATGAAACTTAATGACAAATATAAAGAGAATGTTAAACACAGAACTGTCTTATATAGGTAGTTAAGTCTTACCCCTTCTTATAAACTCAGAGATGTGTAAAACAACTACGAAACATATGTTCTATCATAGTTTATACATAATGAATAAGTATATATGTATTGGAATATTGAATATAGAGAATCTTCTGACAGAAATAAAAAAAATACCATGTCATGCCCCAAATTTAATTAAACAAAATAATATATATTAAATAACTATTTTTATGATTATTTAAGAATCTAATGTTTATCAGACAAGTTTTTTGATTCTCATATATACATACATTTATAGTTGCCATTCCACCTATAACCATAGAAATGCTCTTGGTTAATTTTGTTTTTGCAAGATTTTTTCCCCTCAGTAAACATTAAAAATCTTCAAAGATTGTATAAAAGAACACATACATATTCATGTACATATATTTAGTTTATTTTTATGGAGCAAGTTATTAAAAACGATTTAAAGTATTTTTTCAAATCTACTTTGGTGTTTACAAATTTGCTAATATCATAAAATAATATTGGTTTTACATAAAAATTAAAGACAAGAAACTTCATTTTTATAATATTAAATATATTTAATTCACCAAGTTTTTTTTTAATATACATTTCGATTGCCACAGATTGAAAAAGAAGATAAAGTTTTCTAAAAATGAAATTAGACATTAAAGATATTACATGGATGTCTATCTTAACATTGCAATATTAACTAGTTATAAGTTATAATTATAAAATTTGTATGTTTATTAGTTTTAATAATTAATAAGGCATTACTACAAGAATAACTGTATGTTTGTTTATACCTATATAAATGATTATAATGCTACAAAACTATTTACACTTCATAAATTCACTTAACAAAATTTAGTAGAAGTCAGGTAATTTTAGTTTCAATGTCAAGATATATTATAAGTAAGATATTAATAGAATGATAGAAACAAGAACTTAAATTATATTATCTTCGGTTTCTATAAAAATATTTGTAAAAAAAATATAAAATGTATACTTTAATAAATTTTTCTAATATCATACATATATTCTAATTATAATTAGGTATATTTCAAATATTTAAGCTAATGAAATGAAATTGATCAAGAAAATATTTTCTCCGGAAGCACTCAGGAATAGTTGATTATGGTCAGCAATAATTAAAAATATTGTCAATCATTATTATTTGTAAAAAAAAAAATTTAATATGATAATCGACCCATTCTAGTTTGGCACTAGTATTGTAAATTCATATGAACATAATGTATGTAATTAGCTATGAGAAGAGTGTACTACTATATAAATATGTATAAACTAAAAACAGAAATGATTTATTTTTTTGATGTAATTAGTGTGAAATAAATTAATTTTGTTTTAGTTTGTTGTTTTTTTTTCTTTTTCTAAAAAACATTTTTTTTAACATCAATGGATATACATATATATGAACAACGTATTGGTATACAGTTTTTTCAATTTTATGTTTAAGATTAATTATTATATTGATTTTATTAATATTTTGTACTTAAGCATGTTTTCTTTTTTGTAAAAAATATTTTTTTTTTGTTTCATTAATATAGATTAGAAGCTCGAATATAAGATAAAAACAGATACAGTTAATAACTATGTTTTGATGTACCTATTAAAATAAATATAATCAGTATAGAGTAAAATTAAAGTTAGGTTAATTAAAGGATTTTTTAAAGTTACATTAAGCTTTAAGAATTTTGCAATTTGAATTAAATAATTAAGATATTCAAATTTAAAACTAATTTAAATAATCATTCAGAATTTTAATAGTGATAATTGAAATATTCTTCATTATGAAATTAAATTTAAATCAGTAAAGCAAGAATTTGGATTCACTTAAAATATTACCTACTTATGTTTTTTTTTTTATGTACATAAATGTTTATTTCAATATAGATACAGAATTAACTTATAAGAATTAGCTTTATAATAATTACATAAATTCTTGAAAAATTTTTTTAAGATACAGAGTCAATATTGTTTAATTTGCGAACGTTATAATCATTGATTACGAATAATACTATAAGATAAGTTAATATAGGTAATATTATAAATTATCAATATTTTATTTTGCCTTACTAACACTTTCAAATAAAAGTTCACAAAAAATATTTTATCAAAACATGCTATAACCCAAGGAGTAATAAAAATAATGTAATTTAATTTTGAAAAAATAAAAAAATAAAACAGAAATAAATTTCAAGCTAACAGAATAATTACAAATACTTTACAAGATCTATTAAACATTCTACCAAGGGATAAAATTTTTCATTTTAACATGTAATGTCCTTTACCTCTATTCAAAGATAAGAACCATTAAATTATAAAAAAAAAAATTTTTATGTTAAATGTATTCATATCTACAACACTCGACATACCTACCCATTATGTATAAAAAAAAATTAAAAAAGAAAAAATAACATTCTGAAAATATAATTTTAGGTGCAATATTATTATCACCATTCATTTTAGAAATGCATATAGTAAAAAAAAAAAAATACATATATTATGTACATATATATTAATTTTAACTAAAATCATGCAATATTATGTAAAGTAATTTTTTTTTTAATACCAGAAATTAAATTGTCATTTCATGTTTTAAAAAACATTTATCAACTTCTATGCATCGAATTTAAAAAAAAAAAAAAGAAATGAAATTTTTCAGATGCATTTATGGATCATGCATGAATAAAATGTTTTACTATACTAAAAAAAAAAATATATCCTAGTATGTTTGCAAAAACCTCTAGAACCTCGGTTTCTTTAGGTTCCTAATGGTGTATACTAGATTGTAAAAATTATCAATTTACGTGTTTCAAATAGTTGTTTCTGCAAAGTGAAAACATTATCTTCTTTAAAATTTTAGATTAGAGTTCACATTGACTAATTAAATTGGACAAATGCAGTATTCTGCCCTTCAAAAACGACTTAGCTTACTTTTTTCAGCTAATTTTTTGAATATCTTAACAGAAATAATCTTTCCCAAAAAGTGAAAAGATCCTTCATCCTTTTTTTTGTAATGAACTTTATCGCTATACCTTTAAGAGTTAACACACCAAAAGAGTTAATAAACCAAAAAAAAATAAAATTCTCTTTCTAGAGGCATGGAACTTACGTATCTTTTTTTTAAATAAATGTTTGCACTTGTTTCATTCCCTGTGAAAGAAGTTAAAGAAGAAAAAAGAATATTGAAGATGTTAAACAAATTTTAAGGTGCCATAAATTCAAAAAAAAAAAAAATGCTTAAGCTACAAGCACAGCAGTAAAAAATTTACAATGCTGAAAACATTAATTTGTGTAAAAATAAAAAATTAAATTTTAAAAATTTAAAGAATTTTTCTTCATCACATTTGGATGGATACTCTTCTCGTTTTCATTCTAAATTCATTGTATCAATTTATTATCACCATATACAAAATAAAGTCATTTTGGAAAAATTGTATTTTTTGAAAAATTTAGATGAAAATTTCAAATTAAATTTGTATAAGAAAATTTATGAGCACTGAGAAAAATAGAAATAAAAATGTTGCTTTAAAATATAAATTTTTTGCTTTTTCAAACATAATGAAGAATTACATTTTAAATGTCAAATTTTAAAAAATTTTTTGTGAACATTTTCTAAACGTAATGTTTAATAAATGTTAATGTCTGACGATTTTAATGTCAAACTCAATGAAATAAAAGACATTATTTCTAATTTGAATTTTTTCAGTACATAAATTCATCTTTCATTAAATAGTATAATGTTTGAGTGTTGAATAGAAAGACTTTAACTTCCAGACAAATATTCTGTCAAACGAACCATAAATAAAAAAGATGTAAATTTTACATTTTAAAAAAAATGGAAGAAATGTTTTCATTTATTTTTCTGGTTTAAATTGCTGCTGATAGTTCAAATTCATTCAAATATTTTCTACCTGATAAATATTTGGTGTGTTTTCTAAAGCTTTGTGCATAGTATCTTCAATTTAGCTAAAAAAAAAAACATGAAGAACATACATTTAACATCTGAACTTAAATGTTGTAAAACCATTAGGTTGAGTGCAATTCATATCTATGTTTTCTAGTTTTTCATTATTTTTTGTTTATATTTTTTATTTTTATTTCATGTTTCACAAATAAAATTTATATATATTATAAAATGTGGAATGAAAAATATGTAATTTATTTGGTACATCATTTGGAGAAGATGCTTTACACAAAATATATTACGTTATATTTATATACGATATACATATAACTAACCTACATTAGTTTCAAAAACAGAACAGAAAATTAAATGTCCGATAAAGTGATAAAAAACTGAAAATTTTTACATTTTAGTTAAAGTGCACTTCCTTGATAACAGAGTTTTTGTATTACAATTAAGGTATGTATTACATAATGTTTCATTATTAATAGGGAAAACAAATTTTGTTTTATTTTAATTCAAACTTAATTTCAGAGTTATGTTATGGTATTTAATTATATATTTATGGTGAACGTGTAAAAATACTTATGGCTGGATTGTAAAGAATAGATAAGGATAAGCTGTGTTAAATTTCCTAAAATAAGATTAAAGAAAATTGTCAATCATATTGTCATATTGTTAGTATATAAGTGAATTTATTTTTTATTTAGAGAGGTTTTGTAGGGTTCATTACATATTCGTTGCTTTATTTCAGTGAAAAATTCGGCTTTTAAACAAGATTTCAAGATTGGAGTCTTAACGAAATTTTTACTCAAAATAGTAATTTTTAGTACTGTAATGTTCAGTTTAAAATTTAATTCAAAAGATCTTATAGTGAAGACTCATCATCTAATGGTATAAACATTTTCATCTACCTTTTTTTGAATGGTTTACCTTTTTTAAATGGTTAATTAATTATATACATTATGTGTAAATAGTTATAAAAAATTGTTTCTGCATCATTAAATTCATAATATAGTAAATTCAATAAATCAAATTATTTCTAAATGTAATGTTTATTTTTTTCCTTTTATACACATTTATGGAAAATATCTGATCTGTCAATATTTTCGATATATTTTTACATTTTATGATGTTAAAAAGATGTATTAGATTTAGCTGGAAGGCAATAATGATAAAATTTTGTTTTTATTTTTTGAATTACTTATTTGGTTTATATTTTTAGCAGATTTATAGCATTTTTTTGTGCATTATACTAAATGTATATATGTATATATTTATTTATGACGATTAATCTAAAATCAATCGATGGGCGACCTAATATGTTGAATTTTTTTTTTTTATTTGAATAAATTCAAATAATTTATTTGTTATTAGAATTTTAATATTTAAATACGCATAATTTCGTGAAATAAATTACAAAATAATATTTGGCTTACAGTTTCGAAGTAGCCGCCACCACTGTGATATCAGGCAATTTAGTCTACGGATTTTACTTTTTGTTAACAAATACAAATACACATAAACAAACCTACATGTTTCTACTTATGAAAAAAAAAAAATTAAGAACTATTTCAAACGTCAAAAAAAGATTAATTATGTATATTAAGTTTTTATGAATTGGCACAAATCTATTTGCTATTTCTAGTGCATAATACTTATGTACGTCGAATGTATACACAAACATTTTGTGATTTCTTCTTTAAATTTTTCTACCTTAAAAATACCAATTCATTATTTGGAAGCCTTTTAGGATTTGGCTGTTCAAATTATTTTCTTGATATCATTAAGCATTATACAATAATCTGATATGTTTCTCGTTTTAATTAAGAAATTTCTTTTTTCAACCTAATTACAAACAGTGATTCTTTATTTTTGAAATGGAAAAATAATAAATTAAAGCCAAAAGTAAAAAAAAAAAAAAATACCGCCTTGTCGCGCCAATTGGTGACCGTGTGTACTAATGAAAATATTATTTGCGCTTAAGTTGTCTAAATTATTGTTTTATATAAAATAAAAAAAAATAAATGCTCATAATTCCAAATATAGAATTGGGCAGCGCAAAGGAAATGAATTCAAAAGTATAAAATGAATTAAATTCTATTTTCGCCAATTTCCTCATTTTTGGTATTACAATTTTTATATCATGCACGTTCTTAATTTTTAAGCATATCTTTAACATAAAATCAGCAGGAGAGTTTTTAAAAACATTTTCTTTTCAATTTTTATATTTCTTTAAATAATTGCTATTATTATTATTATATTTATTTTATATACATATATATATTTTTTTTTCGCTTTATATTTGATTAAATAACTTACATGGAAAATATGAAACTTTTATCTTTTATTGAAAATCTTTTTTAAACCTCTCTATTTGTAATAATATCTTTTATTATTTCGATGCGTGCACATAATAAATTACCTTTAATTCATTTTGTCTGTTAATTTTTGAAAAATTGTTTTGTAACAAATCTTTATTTCAAAATGTTTCAGAATTCAAAGTTTTGTGGATATTTATGGATACTTTCATGATTATAAATTAGCTATAAAGTAAGATTATATTCGAACAGATTCAAAAAAGAAAAAGATTTTTAAGAGTTTTATTTCGTGGGAAAGTTCCTGTTCAAAATGGGAATGAAATCCTCAAATATAAATTGTCAAAATCGTTCCAACATGACGGTGGTGTAATGAATTATAAATAATATAAATATGTTTCCAAGTGTAGTAATGTAACATTGAAAATTTTGTTGCATATTTTGTTAATCGAATTTTCAAGACAAGTGAACTGAACTGCGATAACTTTAACTATAATTAAACCTAAAAATGTTTTTTTTTTATTTTAAGTACAAGTTTATATATATATATATGTACCATAGGTATATTTATATTTACACAGTGAAACGAAATTCAGACGTATAATAATACCATTAGATTAAAATGGTAATGTAGTTAATATTGACTATATCGTTATGTTGAAGTCAATATGGAATTTTATTTGATAAAAAAAATAAAAAAACATTAATTTGATGATGACCGCAAATTTTCTGGTGAAGTTCTCTGTTGGAGTTAATTTTTTTTTTTCCTTTTTATGTTTAACATTTGGATTGAATTTGGATTGAATCTGTTTAAATGATAATAGTTGAATTAAATTGTTTTTTCTTCATCATCATCATTTCTGTATAATAGCTACTTGTGTTTTCAGGGTTATTTGAAAAAAATAAATATTTGTAGCACGAAAGCTGCTTGAAGTAAAATTTTTTTTTATTTTTTCTTTAACTTTTTGTTAACACAAATCACACCACGCAAAATATGGTGTTTAATAGCGTCTCTGAGCATCTTGTTGTGATCTTTGTAATCTTGTAATAATTTCAATTCAGGTAAAAAAAAATAATTGTAAAATTATCAAGTGCTTTATAATTTATTTTTCATGTCACCGAAGACATTTACAACATTTCTACTAATAAAATATAATATATGTAGATTGATTGTATTGAAAATTCTTTCTGTCGAAAGTGTCGATGTTTAATATTTTCCAATAAGAAAAGTTAATTTAAATATTAAGAAATTGCTTCTATTTTAACTTGGAAAAATTGATTTTATATTAAAAATAGGCATAGATTATGTATAATCCTACGATGACTAATAAGTCTTCCTTGAGCTTAATGTAATCTGAAGACGAATAACAAGTCTTCCTTAAATTTAATGTAATTCTCTAAAAAGCAAATATATTTATTTTTTTTAAGGATTTTTCTGCTTCAACTTGGTTTCAGAATAATACTTTTTAAGACATCTATTTTAGTGTAGGGGTCACTTGAAAATTCAGCCCATTCATTTTTTTATATTTATTCCCAAAACGTTTCGGTTTAGTAGAAATCCAATTTTTTTATCTCATAGTTTTAAAGCTCTGAAGATGCTTGAATAAGTAGACCATATAGTTACAACGATTATAAGAAAAAATCTAATATTTATCAACAAAAATTTATATAATATTAAACTTACGTAAGCCTTCCCTTGATATGTTCTATCCATGAATCTTGCTCTAAATATCCTTTTCCGTCCAAATCAAATAGATGAAAAAATTTTTGTAAAAATTCCTGTAAAATAAAAAAGAATATTTAACTTTAAAATTATATTATTTTGATGTAAGGCACGATCACATTGTCTGCGAGTAACAAATATTATCGCATTCAGTCTCTATGATGCATACAAAAAAAAAGTGATTTTATGAATTTTTCAAATAAATTCTAATAAAATAAATTACATGATAAATAATAAATATAAACAAGTTTTTATTATACTAAATTTTTATTTTTCAGGACTCTTGGGCGTATAAACTGATCAATAAAAAAATAGAAGAAACTATATATTTCTGGTTCAATAAAAAAAATTCTTTTTTTTTCTGTTTAATGCATGCTATCATTTAACCATAAATTTTAGGGCTTACAAGTAATTTTTTTTAATACTTTCAAGTAAAATTGGATAGTAAAGATAATAATTTAATGATTATGTGTTTTTTTAAGAGCTATTGATAAATAAATTAAATACACAGACATACAATTATTATTATTATTATTAATCCCGCTAAGAAAATCATAAAAAATAGAACAAACCAGATTTTAAAAAAATTCTTAGGTAGTAGTATCGTCTTGTCTCGTCTTTAATAAACGGTCTGGGTAATGAATTTAGAAAAACATACATATATAAAAACTTAAATTCATTATTTTTGTACTTCAGATTAATTTTAAAAATTTTTGTATTTTATACAATTAAAATTAAAGTTAAATTTTTATAAAACATTAAATCTTTGAAAGAATTAATTTTATGAATTAATTCTATAATTTATGTCTAAAGCAAATAAATAACATAGCGGAGTTCAAAAGGAAGTTAAAACCTTATATCAAGGAAGAATTTGAATTATTGGAAAAATTAAAAAATTAATTTTAAATTATTGATCATATAAATAGTAATTTTGATTTAATAAATAAATAAATAAAAATAATTTCCTGTTCCTCAATGGAATATATAAATTATAAAATCATTATTTCATTCTCATGAAATTAAGACTCTTCTGACGTTTAAGTATAGCAATAAAGATTTCATTAACAGAATCCGTAAAAAATGTATTTATATTAAATTCGTATATCAAGAATGAAATTTTGTTTAATTATTACTATTTCGCACTTGAAAATATTTCCGAATTAAGTACCCATAATTGAAATATTTCTTGATATGAATTTTCGGAACTATTTTGATTTTGATATATCGAGTTTGATGATGACATATTACTGCATTGCTTAAAATGTTAAATTATTGATTTTTTAAATGAGGATGAGATTGATAAAATTTTTATTTAAAAATATAACACAAAAATTAGATTCTTTAAAGATAGTTTAAAAAAAAAAATAGTATAGGGATTTTCTGAATTTTCTTGACGAAATAGATGATAATAATTATTTTTTTTGTCTTTAAATAAAAAGGCGAAAAATTTAAAAATGCATTGTGAAAAATAAGTAGAATATTTTTCTAAAGTATAAATATATATTTTTGTCTTTGTGATAAATATTGAAAATTCTTAAAAACTGGATTCAAATTGACATGGGAAGAAGATAAATAAAAATTTTTTATAGGATGAGAAAATTATTTTCTTGATTCAGTGGACATTTCAAATATGCAGAATTTTCTGATGATAAATTTTTAATATTTAAAAAAATCAAAATTATATTTTTATATCAACCTGTTCTAATTTTAAATTATATAGGTACATAATAATGTACATATAGTGCGGTAAATAAAGGATTTTTTTTACATGATAAGCTAAATTTAGTTGAAAAATACATTTTGGTATTTAATCTAGGTTTATTTCTAGTAGTTGGTAAATGAAATGTTAATAACCATTATTATTCTTAATTTTAAATCAATATTTTGAGAGTCTTAAAACAAATTTAAGAAACGCATATAAAGTATGTTATAATTATTCTGACTAATTTATAATGTTATAAGAATTAATGCTCAAATTAAAATTATTATATTTTGGCTGGAAATACATACTTTACAGTTATACTGAACAAAAATTTTATTTATGAGTTAGCTATAGTTTATCAATATTTTTAGTTTGAGAATTAGTCATTTGCGATTTAAAACTCTAGGGCCCAAAATTAGAAATTGTCAATAGTAGTAACATGTCTATAGTAGGACTTACGCAAATCTGAAAATAGTTTTTTGTAGTCAAATTGAAATTCATTATAAGAAATTCAATATAGAGACCTATATAATAGACACAAGAACTTATGTACCTACATAATAATTCTTTGCCAAGAAAAATTATACCAAACGACAAAAAAAAAGTTCTTCTTTTTCTCAACTAAAACCTATAATTTAAAAATTTTTTAATTGCATTTGTTCGATGAAACAAGAAAAAGAAGACAAACTATAGGAACGACTTAATTAATTTTTATTTTAAATAGATTGACTTTTTGATCTTCTCTGTTTTCTTGACATTATTCCAACTACCTTATTTTCAATTACACTTGTTGATGTATTTTTGCATGCATTGCAATTTTAATAAAAGTCTGCGGCTATGGATTTATTTCGTGAGTGTATCACCAGTAGTTTAAAGATTGAAATATTTGATAAAATAAAAACTAGTTGTTTTTTTTTATTTATAAAATAAAATAAAATAAAATAAATGTAAGTTGCTATGAAATGGATTTTTAATTAAAGTTATATTTAAAAGATCATGTTGCCGCCATACAAAAATAAAAAAAAAAAATAAACTTACAAATGATGTATATTTTTTTGTGAGATTTTTATGTGAAAATTTTGAAAAAAAAAAAAAAAAAAAAATTTAAAATACGTGTAAGAATTTTTTATTATTTTTAAGTTTTTCGGAAATAGATAATTATTTCTAAAGTTATTTGACTATAAATATGTGTATGTTAAATTTTCTCGTGACATTGATTCTCTTGTGATAATAATATTTGAAAATAAAAACTGAACTAACTATTTCTAAATTGTCAACATATACGAGTTTTACTTTTAATTCTGGTTAAATTATCAGATAGTGATTTGGAAGCATTGGAGATAAATTCTACAGCTCTGTACATATCTTAAATTTTACAGATTTTAATTCAAAAAAACATAAATAGATGTTTTAATTGCGCCCAAATTTAGTTGACATTAATAATCTTTTTCAAAATAAATATATTTAATAATATAATTATATATATATATATATAATATTTTATAAATTCAATTTCCCTCTCGTACTTAAATAAAATTTATTTTTTCAAATACAAATTGCAAAACAAGACGCCAATTTCCAAATATAAAATACTGAAACATTGCACATGCACATAAATTAAAAAAAAAAATATTATTAACAATTAGCAAAAGATGTTATATTCCATATAATTTTAATATCTTCTGCAAAATATCTAAAATTAGTATTAAACTCTGTGTTTAATAATAATAAAGCTTATTTTATTTTCTCATAGTATCATTCAGAAAATGGTACCTCTAACAAAAATTAAATTTTTAATGTTATAATTATCATCATTAACGATTAATTACAAAAATTTAGTAACAGCTGGTGGTATGATTAAAAATTAAATATTTTTTCCTTGCTAAAAAAAAATGTATTTAAAAGAAAATTTAATTTTCATTTTCTTTTTTTTAAATATATACTTTATGCAGTACAGCTTTGTTAAATTTTTCAGTACAGTATAGGTATTATTATTTAGTTTTTTCTATTTTTTTATTTAATCATTTATGACTTACAAGTCTCAAGAGATTTTGTTACAGGATGTCTTTTCTTGTTTTAATATATTTGTTTGAAAAAAAAAACAAGACAAAGTAATAAATATAGTGTGGATATATTTAGAGAACCTTGAAATGAAGTTCATATCATGCCAGAAGTAAATCTATAGTTACCATTTATGTATTAATTAAGTTATCAATTTACGATAATTCACTATAAATAAAATTAAATATTATTGTTTGGAATAAAATTGGCTTTATGTTTGCTATTTGATACCTTTTTTTTTAATTTATAATACATGTATTTTGTAGTTTTGATTCCTCTTTGATGGATCATTTTCAAAATTCAAAATCTTATTTTAATTTTAATTTTAAATAAAAAAAATTGCTCCTATGGCACAATGAAGTAAACACAGAAGCCTTATTTTGCTTTATTGCGGTCCCATTCTCTAAAAAGTTAGTATTATACAAATTTTTATCATCTACAAGCAATTTGAAGCAATCGATGGTATTTAATGTTTAAGAATTTTTCAAGTATCTGGAAAATTTTATGCGACAAAAGTTTAATGAACATAACATTTGTATGATTAACCAAATAGTAAAAATTTTATGGTTTAACATGTAAAATCATAAAAAGGAAACAAAAATAATTTCCAATGACTATAGAATAAAAGATGAACGTACTCAAGGTGCAAATAATTTTTCTATATTACAATATCAAATCCTTGAATATTCTTAACATATTAATAGATACTGTCAATTATTTCGTAGTGGCAGAATCGAATTAATAAATTTTGTTTTTTTGGTTTTTGAAACATGATGAATTTTTACCTGCTGTCCCACTGTGTTTAAAAACAATCTAGTTTTTATCTCTATTTTTTAAATTAAATTTAATATAATACACAATATACGCTTTAATTAATAGCAAATAAGGATACAAATGATTATTTATATTAGTTTCTGATCTGAATGTCTGAAATTTATAGAACATTTTAATTGAATATATTGATTAAGATAAATTGGCAGACAGTGCCCCAACAATATTTTTTATGATAAATAAAAAATTAATAATATAATATGCCTTTTAAAGTGTTAATTTAAGTATCAATTATTTAATGAAATAAATGATTTTATTAGAACTATTAATATTAAAAAAAAACGTCCATTTTAAATTTTTTGTGATAACATTATATGCCCACCTTTTTATTGAAAGGTTTATTCCACTCTTAAAATTTTTTTTTTATTAAATTTATATAAATAAAAATAATATAAAAATCGACATTATTAAGTAGGTTTTAAAAAACTGGTGACCTTTCTCGTTAGAGAGATTTTATTTGTACTTGATAAAAATATTTGCTGTACTGATACAAAATTTATTACAAGAATCAAAATATAAAATCTTGCGTTTTAAAACTACTACAAGAAATAAAAAAATAAATATGTATGATCCAAAAAGGCAAATTGATAAGTATATTAAATATTGAGCTCTTAAATTTAAAATGTTTGGACAATGTGTTAATTAAAAGTATATGCGGTAAACAGCAAAATAAACTTTGTTAAATAATAAAATCAAATACTTTTGCTATTTTCAGGATTGAAAGAATAAAATTCAAGTTGCACCACATAAATGAATAAGTTCAATTTAATTCCACTTGATCAAAATTCAATTACTTTATTAGAGTAGTGGTGATACACAAAATACTATTTGGTTGTGATTAAATTTTTAAAATGGCCTTGGTTTAATGTTTATTTTCTAAAAAAAAAAACTAAAATAATTTAATGTTTTTTTTTTTTTGTTAATTCAATTTTATATCAAATACATACATAGATACTTATTTACTAGAAAAATTACAAAAACTTGATTGGCTATTGAAATTTAAATTACATCATTACAATTAAAAAAAAAAAAAAAGGATTATATATACATTTCCAGATAGAAGTATGTAATAGGTTATAATTATGCACTAGTAAATATGTTTATTTTTCGGTTCATATCTTAATTTCAGGTGTTCATAAAGGGGTTTTTATCCTTTTCCCCTAGATACATATATTATGATAATAAAACACTGATCAAGTTGTAAATATTAGTAATTAATTAGCTGTTGAGAATCAAAATTATACTTATCTCTTAGACCGGCGATGTGCAACCTGCGGCTCATTTGATTTTTATCTGCGGCTCACATCAATGTTTTAATATGTGGCTCTTTTTTGTACGAAAAGAACTTTTGTTTTGCTTTAATTTTTAAAAAATGTTTATTAGATGGCAATGATTTGTTTGTTTTGCTAGAAAAGGTAATCTAATAAACATAAACTTGGAACATCAACTAGGATTTCAACAACAAAAATTGTACCTGATTTGAATAAATTGAGCCAAAGCAAAAACACTCAACTCATTAACTTTTATTTATTTTTTGTAGATTTATTTTATATTTTGTTATGTTTTATGTTGCTGTTTTTAATTAAATTACTAGTACAAATTCTGAATTAAATCAAAACCAATGAACCATTATTATTTTAATCATTCGTTTCTTTATATGTGGCTCATGCCAAGTTACGAAATTTATTCAGTGGCTCTGACACGGAATTGAGTTGCACATGCCTGTCTTAGACTATAGTGCTTTTATATTATAAAAAGAAATGTAAATCAGGATGTTTTAAAAATAATTTGAATTTTGAATATCTTAATTTCTTACAATATCTTAACCTTTAAAAATTATCTGCAGTAGAATTTGAAGCATGGAATCTGTAATGATTTGTGAATGAAAAATAGATTTAAATTCAGATTGAACTAACATAGAATTGGGAAAATAATTTCGTTATTCACTCGTTGAAATTTATAAAATATGGAAAAATTAATAAAATTTCGAATGAAATTTATGAAGAAAGAAATGATTAAGTATATTTTATAGTTATCCTGGGAGAAATTATTTTGCAAAGAAAATATAATTTAATGTGATATATGTCTTTTAATGTATATAAAATAAGATAATTAAAAATATATTCATTGATTTCGGTCTTTTGTTCAATAGAGTAACTATAATAATTAAATCCAGATATTCTCTAAAATCTGAAGTTTAAAAATTGTTATATATTTGAAAGTTACCTAAAATAATCTTTCAGTCAATATTTTGATGGCCAAATCGTAATAAATTCAGTGTTAGAATTTTTGTCACGCAAATAAACAGATTATTTTGACAGAACCAGAATCCTCTGTTTATAATTAAGATGCTTTTGAATTGCCCACGATAATATCATTCGTAATTTTTTGTTCTCCACATAGGAGCGAAAACAGAACAGAAACATCAAGTAAAATTTGAAAATCAAAAAAAAATTTTTTTTTTTATTGTTTTAATTAATTAAACAATTAGAGAAATAATTATCTCTAAACAGATGAATCGATTAACGACCAATTAGTTGTGAATCTTTTCAAACAGAAAACTTTATTTTATTTTGCACTATAAAAATCGCGATTTATTATTGGATAAAATTAATTGCATTTTAATATTAATGGAAAACAAAAGCATAAAAAAAAAATTTAATTCGTGCACACATGAATTTTATTTGATTAAATTAATTTTTTCTTTTTTGTTAAAAGTTACTTCGATATTTTTTTTTTGTGACTTAAAGTGAACGTTTTGTTTTTGAAAATTGTTAATATTCACGCGCAAATCTTTCTTGTGTTTTTTTTTTCCTTTGCTCTTAACATTTTCATATCTCCCATTCACCTATGCATTTTTTTTTGTTTTTTTTTTTCAACAGGTAGGCGCGCAATTTTTATCTTTTTTTTTTTCTTAAAAGTGCATAAAAATATGTATTAAAAAAAATAATAATAAAATGTTGCACCTAAACTAAAGTAATTTAAAAAAAAAAAAAAAAATTAACAGAAAAAAATATCTTGAAAAAATGAAACAAATATTACCACAGAATTAAATCTAATGATTTTATGGTTTTTAAATTTTTGTTTACGCACTCAAATTTATATAAAGTTTTTTTGTGGAAAACTTTTAAAAATGAAAAGGTGTAAATGCTTTTTAGCATTACTTTCGAATATTATTAAATTTAAGGCTTTTAATGCGTTGGGGATCGTTATGTTGTATTAAGTGCTATAGAATTTACATCACTAAATGGAGTATTATATGCGTCAATACACATGAAATCATTTAGATGCATCTGCGTAAATAATGAAAAAATTTAGATGCATCAGCGTATATAATGAAAAAATTTAGATGCATCAGCGTAAATAATGAAATCATTTAGATGTTTCGTATTGAATATTACGTAATACCTAAACAAACATAATATCTCTCACAATATTTCAATACAGCCAAATACAAAAAAAAATTAGAAAAAATGAGAAGAAAAAATATTCTCTCTTTGCAACTACCTCTCCCCTACTCATTAAAACAGTATATTGGATATGTAAACAAAATTTGTTATACAACTCGTTCTGTATTTACACAAAAATACATAGACACTTGTCAATTTATATCACTCGACCTTCGGTCTCGTGATATAAGTATTGACTCGTGTCAATGTATTTTTGTGTATACAGAACTCTTAATTAATAACAAATTTAGTTTACATATACAATAATCTACTATTATTAAATAATCTGTCATATTAATATGAAATCATATGGGAACCACGTAATTCATCTAATAAATAATATCTTATAGTGTATAATATAAAAATGAAAGTCCGTTTATGTGTTATAAACTTCTAAGCCAATAAACAGATTTGGACTTTCAATTAAAATATTTAACATTTTTCCTCACAATTCTGTCTTTTGTTAATCATAATCATTTAAAAAGAACAACTTTCTTATTACCTTTTATATATATATATATTTTTTTTTAATGACAAAAGCGTTAATTGGAAACTTTGCCATATGCCTATGATTTATTAAAAAATATTACCTCAACTCAACAACTATTCATTTATTATTATAATAATTAACTATTTGACAAAATTAAATAGAAGGGGTTAAATGTTTCATTTTGTGAAATTATATTATAAATTTTTTTCAATAATATGCGAATATTGTTATTATATATTGGCTCGAATTATTCTTCATGAAGTTGAATAGTCTTTTTATGCTTTAGTTAACTAATTGATTTTTTTTCTTTAAAAATAAATCACTTAGAGGCGTGATTTAAGATTTTTTTTTAGTGATGCTAGCTAGTCTAATATAAGTATAAAAATAAAAGAAACAGTCGGTGACGTCTACTTTAATTTTATGAAAATAATGAAATCTTAAATAAATTTTATGCAAATTTATGTTTTTAATTTCCGACGTAAATCTGTTATGTTCACATGTAAGCGTTTGAATAAGTAGAATAATTTAAAATCTGAACATTATATTACAGTCTTCAGAGTGTTAATAACATTACGAAATTATTTTTACTATTTAATGCATCAAATTTGAAATTTCAATCAAATCGATCATTTTATGACTAAAATCTGTGATTTTTATAAGATCTCTTCAAAAAATCAAAAAGAGTCAGTTCGAATGCTTAAATTGGTGGTGAATGTTGTCTGATTGACTAAAACTAACATAACTACTTATAATAATAATAATAATAATAATAATAATAATAATAATAATAATAATAATAAGTTTATTGAAATAATATGTTAATAATTACATGACATTTAACAAAGTAAAAAAGAAAACTCCAAATCTTAATTTTCATAAATTGACATGACTTTATTAAAGTCGTCTGCCAGGTAAAATTCCATTTTCCAATAATTATATATACTTTTTATACATGTAGATACATTTTAACTACAAAATACAAAAAAAATAATTGACAATAATTTTCTTATTTATCAAAAAGAAAACAAAAAATTCGAGAAATACTAAAGTTTAATTGAATTCATTCACTATTAAGGATCTATATTTTAAAGCTGTTTTCAAATAGAGGTACAAGGACTCGTAACATTTTCCATTCAAATATTCCATAAATTGTTCATGCGATAACACTTCATGTTTGAAGTAATGAACTCTCAAATATCTAAATATTAGGCACACTGAGACAAAATGATATGTATTTTCTACCTCGTTTAAATTGCACAATTCGCATAATCCAACTGTATTAGTCTTAAACGCCCTAGCATTAATATCAAGCAGTCCACCTCTTGCTTTCAAGACCAAATTAATCATATCCAACGCATTGGCATCGTCGAAATAATTAGGAATATTTGTGTACTCTAGCATAGGATACGCATCATGGAAGCAAGAGGCCTTAGCTAACCGAACATGCTCACTCCATTGTTTTTTGGCGAGTTTATCTAATATGATTTTGTGATCCGATTTCCAATCCAGAACATGACTTGAAAAATCGAAAGGGTGGTCTACGTACTCAAATATTTTCATCCATTCCTCTGCCCAGTAAGCATTACATTCAATACATTTTTTTGCCAGAATGCGCGGCAGTCTTGTATCAGGCATTGAGAAAATCTTTCTTAGATACGCGAAGTGCATATTTAAGGTTTTCAAGAACAATTTTCCCAACCCTGTCTCTATATGTAGCATGTAATTTGGTGTATTGTTAGGCAAATAAAACAGCCGCTTAATAAAAAACCTTAGAAGTTTTTCAACAGAGTCATACTCAACCATTCCCCAGACTTGAGCACCATAGAACATCAGAGACGTTACTGTGGCTTCAAAAACCCTAAATTTACTGCTAAATGTAATATTTCTGTTTCTAAACATATTTGACCAAGTTTGATTTAAAGCGTTTTTTGATGCCACGAGTTTCCGAGCTAAATGTTTTTCAAACGACATATTATGTGTAAACAGAACTCCCAGATATTTATATTCGTTCACAACCTCTATTTCACAACCGTCATATGTCCACCTTTCATTAATTGCTCTACGCCCCCCGTTTCTAAATATCACAATCTGTTATTTATCCAAATTCACTGTAAGCCCCCAGGTCTTGCAATAGTCTACCAGTTTATTTATCATTAATTGAAGACTTGTTATACTATCAGAGAGCAAAACCAGATCATCAGCATACATTAGGATTTTGATCAAAGTATCCCCCAAAAGTACTCCACCCGGCAGCAAATCTGCAAGATCATCTATAAAAAGTGAAAAAAGTATGGGGCTTAAAAGACATCCCTGCTTAAGACCCAACGAAACATCAAAAAAATCCGAAACATTTACTCCATTCCACACTGCAGATTTAGAGCATTCGTAGAGTTTTTTCAAAATTCTCAGCATTTTCGTTGATATTCCCAAACGTGATAGTTTAAAAAACAGAGCCTGTCTGTTGACAGTATCAAATGCTCTCCTAAAATCAACAAAAAATGCGTAAAGTTTTTTTCCCTTTTTCAGTCGAATCTTGATAATGCTAGATAGGTTAAATATATTATCCACTGTTGAATATCCTTGCCGAAAACCAGCTTGGTATTCACTTAAAAGCTCATTTTCCTTTACCCACTTTGTTATTCGGTTTAACAAAACCCCAGTAAAAAGCTTATAATCTGTGTTTGAGAAAGTTAACCCTCTATAGTTTTCTACTAGTTCTATATCTCCTTTTTTAAAGATTGGGAATATAATAGAGTGATGATAAGACTGTGGTGTATAATTGGATTCAAAAATTTCATTCATAACATCACAAAGCAATTGTAGAAAATCTGATGACGCGTTTTTATAATATTCAAATGTTATTCTGTCTATACCTGGGGCTTTGTTGTCTTTTGCCTTTTGTATTACCCTTACTACTTCATCAATTTTAATTTCATCATCAAGAACCGGGATTTGCACATACGGTTCAGCGAAATGTATACTCAATGGGGAGCAGCTCGGTTTAAAGATTTCAATGAAGTGAGAAACAAATTCTTCAATTTGAATGTGCTTCCCCACTATAAAACTCTTCATTCTGAACTCATTTGCAATTTTCCACCATTCTTTGGAGTCTTTTACTGCGCATAGCTTTTCTGCAATTTTTATTTTGTACCTTTTCTCCTTTTCAATACAAAGCCTCTTATACTGTTTCAGTTTTTCCAGATATTTTTCTCTAAACATGTTAACTTTCCCAAACTTTCGACACAAGTTTAGGAAAGCAAACATTTCTCTCCTAGCGTCACAGCATTGTGAATCAAACCATCTTTTTTTCCCGTAAATCACCCTAGTTTTAGTAAAGACCCCAGCAAAATTATATATCAAACTCTTTAGCCCATTTACTTCTTCTTCGATCCCTTCCTCATTATTAAATTTGACTAAATTTGCCCTTGTATATATATTGTAGTTTTCAGCTTGCTTTTTATTCCACTGCAACTTTGGCAAAAGTTCCATATTATTAACAGACCTTTCATTGCATTTTATTTCCAAGACAATAGGCATATGGTCTGAGTAAGGCTTACTTAGAACTTTGAAATCATGTACTAGATCAATATTATTTATGGGAAAGGAAACATAGTCAATGACCGATGTACCCATTGCTCCGATAAACGTTTTTTCACCGTACTCATCCCCTCGACTTCTGCCATTAAGAATGACACCGCCATAGTCATTTAAAAGATCAATTATTTTTTTCCTACTTATATAGAAAAATGTATTCAAAGTTCATACTCAATTTCGACGTAAATGCATTTTATTATTTAACTTTTCCCAGAAACAAGATTCAATAATATAGCATTCCGATTCTAATATAATTTAATATTTACTAAAAGGGTTATTATGTATATTTAATATACTTTGGTAAAGGAAAAAATTTAACTTAAAATTGTATTTCGTATACTAGAAATGCATATTCCTTTTTCCAAAAATTCATTAAATTTTCATTAGCAATTTAAACTGACATTATTATTTTTTTTGTTCAGGAATTATACATTATTATAACATGAAAATTTATTGAGAATTGCAAACAATGTAATATATCCTCAATTATTGCGGGCACAAGACATTAAATAAATAATAGAAACATTAAGTATTTATAACAATTTAACTCATCATTATAGTGTTAATAAAGTGATAGAAAATTAACCGCAACTAATTTAATAAGGCATCAGTTTTTTTTTCTTTAATCTTATTAAAATCTGAACACGTTAATATCTATATGACAAGCAACATTTTGCGTAAATTGCCCAATTTAACCTTTTACCATAAAATCTAAAAAAAAAAAAAATTAACGCGGAAAACATAGGAAAGTAAAAAATTTTACAATATTTAAGACCATGGAGAGTCGTTATATGCTTTTTTTCTTGTGTTTTTTCATAATTTTCATATATATATATATAATATGTGCCTTTTATTTAGAACAGGTGATATTTAATAAATTGTTATTTGAAAATTGCATTCAATAATTTTTTATTTATTTTTTTTTGTGAATGCGTTGATTCAAACTAGGTCATTCACAAAAAAAAAGAAAAATCACATGTTAAAATTAATAATAATTCTTTCATAACTCCAATAGATTTGGAGTATTTATATATTTTTTTAGTGTGGCACGATCATGGGGTGGTGTCATTTTTTTTTCCAAGAAATTTTTCTTTTCAATGACAGATTTCTTATTTAATTATAATAATTATTGTTATATTTCTTAAATTTTAACTTGAAAATGTAATATATATTTGTAAAGTTGAGAGTTTTAATCAATTAATGCTGTTAACAATTTTTTTTTCTCTGATTTTTAAATTCATATTTATTATGTAAAATAATGAAATGAAAAATAAAAGTAAATATGATATTTTATATTCGTTGTGTTGTAGTGTCCTTGATTTTAGGAATGAGTAACTTATATTTAATATTTCAATTATTATATTATAGTCTTCCATCAAGGTCTTATTTGATTATTACTGATTTTCTTTTGGAATTTCTATAGTCCATTCTAAATCTACTCTTTTGTCGCTTTAAGTATCGTATAGCTGAATTTAGAATAATAAAAAAATAAAAAAACGATAACATTCTGATTAAGATTAAGAGTTGTATCCCCTACATTTGTCACTAGCTCTGACAGATTTAAAATCTTTGGAAATGTTAAAATTGTGTGATTAATGAATTTTTAATCTGAAGAATTTTCAACTTTCAATCTATATGAAAAAGGATTGTTTCCTATACTCCGAAATAAAAAGACTGTAGTTCTTTTTCGTATAGGAAGATTTTTCAAAACGAAAATTTTTAAAACCTATAGCAATTTATTGATTTATTATAATTATGACCCTAATTAAAAAACAAACGTTTGTATGTCAGTAAGGTAATATTTGATTTTAGATATAGTTAGTGAATGGAACTACCTACAGTAAAAAAGACAATATTTTATGTTGTTTCTATAGTTATTAAGTGAATGGGACAAAATGATTAATAACATTATATAATATTATTGAACTTTCATGTTTTATTATAAAGTTGATAGTTTTGCGAAGAAAATCGTGTTTATTTATTTTTGTTGATAAAAACAACAATTAATTAAATTAAAATAAATTTTTTTGTTTTTTAATAAAAAAAAAATAATACAGAAGAGGCTGGATTAAAATTTGATTCATTCAGTTTGGTAAAAAAACTGATTGTATTATGTTTATCTGAAAAGTTCATCAAGGTGTGAAAATTCAAAATTCATGTTTTATGCCTGCCTAATAAGATTGTTAACTATGTTTTAAGCGATATTCATTTTAATTAAAAAAAATAAATATATGTAGTTATTTTTAGCTTCAAGGTATGATATAGCTTTTACAGGCCTTGATAAGAAAATACTTATGGGTTTTTTTTAACAGCAACAGAACATAAAATTGAAGGCTAAACAATAACTTTTCAAATAGTACCTATAATTAAAAATAAAAAATATAAATTTACAATACTAACACTAGTTATTAAATAATATACCAAAAATTCTATGACTTACAAAGTCAGGGAAGATTGACTTTCAAATCGGACAGACTAGAAGTTTAAATTAAAATTTATGCAGCTATAACGAAATACTAAAATTGGAATGTATTTATTTATTTATTATATTAGAGTCATGACTTTCCAGAAATGAAAATTTAAAAGATGAAAATAAAATTTCTACTATTAGATCGAACTCGAGTAATGCCTTCAAAAATATTCAAATCATGCCGTCCATCAACTTTAAGAATATAATATTAATATTTAGAACCATTAACCAATGCTTTATTTTCATTTCTCAACATTCTTGTACATATCAAATTTAATATATATATCAAATCTATTTTTTCTCAAAAAACGTGTATAATTTAATATGTTGTATTAAAAAAAAAACTTAATTACAACAATTAAAGCTAGAACATTTTCCTTTCAACAATAATTTATTGTCATCATTTTATTTTTATCTAATATGAGAGTAGGTACATTGAAAAACGAAGAAGATTGCTTATTTTTATTACAAACAAAAAATAAATAAATAAATAATCAATTGCATATATTGACTTGATAAGTATACTTGGTAGGAGGTATTTTTTATTCAATTTTTTATTACTGAAATTTTAATTTATTTTCTTTTGAATTCTTTGAATTCCTATTTAATATATAACAAATTTAATAAAAGAAAAAAAAAAGAAAAATTGTTTCGATTTTCATTTAATTTTACATGTCTATTAATTTATTATTATTTTGACATAAAATTTATTGCAATAATACCAATATTTAGTTCATTCATACCATGCTAAGCGAAATCCAGATTATAATGAAAAAAAAAATAAATAAAAATAAAAATAATAGTTGAAAAATAATAATAAAAGAAGATAGGAAAAAATGCACCTGTTTTCAAACGTCACTAATAATTCAAATCAATTCATTTTCTTTACAAAAAAAAAAAAACAAAAACTAAAAAACAATCTATGAATAAAAAATTATTACAAAAAAACTAGCAACTAGCCAGCTCAGGTTTGCTTCATAAATGTATTTTCCCCATGGAATATATCGCATATCCTTTCAAAAACAAAAAAAAAAATCACAATTTTCTTAAAAATTATAAATATTTCTAGTTAAATGAATAAATGAATTACTTAGTTGTCAACCACCAAATTGTATAATATACATAGTTGGTTGGTAGTAACATTTTACTAAACATATCTAACTGATAAAAATCTGTAATGTGGTACAATTTATTTTAATATTAAATTAATAAAAATGTATATATTTATATACATTCATAGATTAATATTAATTCTGATATTTACGAAAAACTGCCAACCTAAATTTAAAAATAATAAAAACTTAATTTTAAATTTTTAATTTTGATTCTTTATTTTGTAGTAATATACTAGATATTTACAAATAACATAAAAGTTTTACTATTTTGTATAAAATACTTTTAAATTGAAACTTAAATGAAAATATTAAGCTTATTCTTAATAATTTATATTGGATGCGATTCCAATTGTTTTCAAACTGAGGCTTCTCTTTATTGCTAAAACAAATATTATAGTTGACTTAGTGTCAAACTGCAAATAAATATGAAAGTAAAACTTAACAGTTTCAGCTGGGCTCTTTCAGTAAGTAAAGATTTGAAGTTCATTCATGAGAACACATAATAAAAATAAAAATCTTTTTAATTTTACAATGTAGGACGCCTAATATAAAAATAATTTTTATCCAATTTGTCTTCACATATATAGAAGTCTTCTTTTAGCAGAATTTTATTTTACTCAATTTAAAAATGAAAAATGATACTAACATAAAAATTTCTTGTTTTTATATTTTTATATCCGATAATATTAGCATAATTTTTTTTCTTGAAAAAAAAATAAAAAATAAAAAAATAAAATAACACCGATAATGTTTCTTTATCGACTTCGAAATTAATCTTAGCTTATATGAATATTTTTTTTCTGTATTTTATATTTATCTTAAGCTTATACAGTATACGTAAGAAAATTTATTTTTATTTGAAATTAATATGAAGAAATTTTCAGAGCAGAGGCTATCATGATTACATTTTGTCATGATAACATTTAAAATTTATTATATTAATTTAGAAATGTAATGTGCAGGAACTTATATTTGATTTAACGAATGTTATGTACATACAGATGTGTACGGACACATGAAATTATATACAATATTTTTCCTCATTTTTATGTGCATAGATAGACATTATGCTTAGAATAATTTTCGACTATATAACTTTGCATTTTTGAGTTTAGAAGGTGCATTAATGTGACTTCTGTAGCTCTAACTTTTAAATTAGTTTACGAAAGCATGTATTTCTGCTTATATCGTGAGTACAACAAATTATTTTATAAAAATTTGTTATGGTATTCTATTTTGTTCAGAGTAATGGGACATTACTCTATTTGAGGAATGGGACATGTATAAATTACTTATTATATACCTACTAAAACTTCCTTCAATTGATGGAAATTCCTATATACATTTCATAATTTAGTAATTATTCAGAAGCACATAAATTATTGCAAATTATCCAATACGCAAAGTTGAATGAGAAGATATGGAGCACTGAAAGCATTCAGTTTTTTTTATGTGCAGAATTTCACTAATAAATATAAAAATAACAATAGTTTTTTTTAATTTAATTAGAAGCAATGCTATAGAAATCGAATTGAAGAAACTATGAGACGTTGAAAATATAAATAAAATTAAATTATTTGTAGAAATTCTTCAATTCAAAGTTGAATGTATAGAGCAAATATTATTTTTTTTCTCATGTTTTTTTTCTGTTTTAAGATATAAATAAAAATATAAGTCAGAAGCATTTCACATAACAATAAAATTCGACAAATAATAATCAAATAATCGTTCGTTCGTTTGAGACATACATATATTCAATGTAACATATATTTTATCGTATTTTCTTTTTCATTTCAATTGAATTTTCCTGAAATTGTTTCTACATAATATATAGAAAGGAAAAAGGATGATTTTGATTTTTTTCTTGAATTTATACAAAAAAATTTTATGATACGAATATTAGCTAAAATTGAAATAAATCTTAGAATAATAATCAAGCTTTGCTTTTTAAATTTGACTAGATTAAGATTTTATTCATTAGTTCTGTTAGTCTTTAAAATTTGCAAACTTTTTTAACATATAGATATGTTTATTCATACATATATAGATAGTTTATTCATTTGAAAATGTCCTGGTTTTATTCATAAAGTATTATTTTGAATCGTTTTACTGAATTTATTCTTATTTCAACAATTCTTAAATAAAAAATTTCTTTTATTGAACTTATAAATTCTAAAACTTAAATACTAATAGCAATAAATTATTTACAATTTGAAATAAATTTTTCCCAATTTCAGCCTTTTTTTTTTATTATATCATTTCTAATAAATTGTGGTACAACACCATTTTCTTTTTTTATCATTTTACTAATAGAGCTATTATAGGTTTTGATAAGAAAATAATATTGATAAAAAAAAAGAAATTATTGTAATAAATTTTAGACATCATGCAGGATGTAAGAATAAATATACCTTTCGTATTAAAAGTAATAAAAAAAAAGTAGAGTTGAATTTATTTAAATAATATTGAGTTGGATTAGTTTTATGATGATTTGAACGACATATAGATTAATCCAATGTTTTTCATTTTGTTTGTTGTATATAGATTTGAACAGTTTCTAAATGTATGCAATAAGCTGAAAAAGTTCAAATAATTTTACGAATATTTAAATGGAGTAAAGATATTGAAAGGAAAAGAGGTTTATAGAAATTTTCAGTTTTTTAATTGAAATATTATTCCCAAATTCAAAGCACGGAGCAAGAAAATATTCAGTGTGCGGTAATCTCGAAATAAAAATATTTTGTCAGTGGAAAAGCGAGCCACAACACTTAATTTAGGTATGTAAGTTTAGGATTATAGATAGAAGATATCATAATTTCATCATACAATGCATAAGACCAACACAGAATCGATAATGAAGGTGTTCTATTATCTTCAACACCAAAACTCATCTTTTGTATCCATATTCTTTGCAGATAAACCGTCTTTAATTGAATTTAAAATCTTTGAGAAATAAAATTTGTACAACTTTTAAAATATTATGATTATTTTATTTGTACATTTGAGATTTTATTTGTTCATTTGTATGATTTTATTTTTATTTTCTTCTACTTAATACCAAATGAGAAAAATTTATGTTGCTTTTGAAAATCTACACTGCTGAAAAAGAAGTTAAATTTTTTTTTTCTAAAAGTTAATTTCTCACTATAGTCAAAAATTTCGTTTACTTACAACCTATATTGGATATGAAGAGTAAATCATTTAAGATAAATTAATATTTTAATCAAATTTAATGAAAATATTATCTTTATCGAAAGAAAATTAAAGAAATAAATACAAAAAAAAAATTAATAAAAAAGTATTATCAATATAATATTGTTGAACATTTAAGTTGAAAAATTCAGTAGATATTTAATTTAATAAAAAATAAGTCGAAAATAAAATGCTAATAAATAATTTTGTTGACATACTAAAAAAACAAAAAAAAATGTATATAATTTATTACTTAAGAATAATTTTTATACTTAAATTTATAAATATCAACCTATTTGAACTCTGGTTTATTGTTAAATTTATGATATATGTTTCAAAAGTTTAATCGAAGAGCAGTCACATAATAAATATTGGATTTATATTGAAAGGAAAAGAAAATGTTTTTCTTTTAAATATTAACACCTTAATCTTTCAATAAATTACAGATTTATCGATTTAATTTATTAAAAAAAAAAAAGTTTTTGTATGCTGCCTTGTGCAAATAAAATGTTTGCCACATATTAAGGTACCATTTTCAGTTTTGTATTGAAGTTTTTTTTTTTTTTGGATATTTATTAATAAATTTTAAATCAAAATGTTTTGGTTTTGAAAAAAAACACAAGAAGTTACATTGGTTGTTTATTTCAGATTAAATATAGGTATATACATAGACATATACTCCACTTTCTTTAATACTATGTACAATTTACATCTGTATAATACTCTTTTTTAAATAGTCATCTCAAGAGTCTACTCTATACACTATACTCTTCTCTGGTCTATTTAACTGGTCAAATAGGACACTAATTTTTTTCAGATTTTTTGTTCAAATTATTTTTGTTTTCTATTATTTTCTAAAAGTTTTCAATTTAAATATTTTTTGCCCTTTCATCGATGGTTTTTGTCCTTTCTTTCAATAGAGCCGCAAAAATCAAAAATGTTAAATTATCCTCATTCTAATGATCATACTTCATCATTATAATGATCACACGGATGTAGAAAGTTTAAAAAGGAGACTTTTGGAAAATATTTTTTTTCTAAAATTTTTAAATCTAGAAAAATAAAAAATTTGTTACTAGAGAAAAGTGCGAAAATATTGAACAAAAAATAAGAAAATGATTGTTAATTTCATGAAGGGTATATTGATCAAAATCATGATCTTAAACTGTTGTTAAAAACAAGAAATAAATATTTCTACCCATTTGAAAATAAAATTTTTACATTAATCCAAATAAACCACAAATTGTTTGAACATAATCTTTCCAATTTCCATAAATGTTTAAAATTTTGACAAGTTTAATATTAAGATAGATAAAATATTAATACATCATCGATCTTTAATTATTAATGAAATTATTTTTTAAATTCTATTTTATATAATTTATAACTTTATTACCTTGCTCTATATTTATTCATAATTAAAAAAAAATTAATTTTATTACAAATCTAAATATGTATGGATTAGAAAATTTTTATTTCAAAATACAAAATTCATGTATGTACATATGAAATTTTTTTTTACGCCAAGATTTTTATATAGAAATTATAAATTAATAATGCAAAGCTTATAAGTATTAAGTACATATATTTCCTATTGCAAATAATGTATAATTTAAAAATTAGAGAATCAATAATTTAAGTGTTAAGTCTTATGTAGACTGTGTGGCTACAAATTAAATTAATTTATAAATTAGTTACAGTAATAAATAATGTAATGAGAATTTTCTTAGAACATGCTTTATAGAACATGCTTAAAGAATAGAGCAATTAGAATAAAGGTTAAATATAGGTAAAAAATGTTTCAAAAATTATCTAGCGAGAAAACTAAAATTTTATATTTTTATAATTATTTGTCATATATAAGTGGAGAAAATTAAGATTATCTTTGTTTGATTTGATGTTAATTTCTTTTTTTTACGACACAGCGCTGTCCAACAAAACATTTACTTCAAATTTAAAATAAATGATTGCTACTTAACTTGTTTACCTAAATACAATATAAATGTAATGTAATGTACCAAAATGTTAAATGTCAATGCGTTTAAATCAATTATCATTTTGAAATGTCTAATTGAAATTAATAAATAATAATAAAACCATTTTAAAAAAAAATGGTATTGAAAAATTAAATATTTCAAAATTAAATTACATTCGAAAAATTTTAACGTGTAACAAGCACAGTTGTTGTTATTTACTTTTTTTTCATAAAGGAAACTCCCCAATGTTTGCTTTTAAAGACATAAACTCCAATTTAAATTTTTATTTTAAAAATTTTCTTTTTTATTGCAAAAAGGTTATGAAAAGTTCAAGGTTGTTATGCATTAATGAAATTTTAATTGTTTCCGATTTTATTACTTCTTATTTCAAATCAAAGTATAAGAAAAATTGAGAAAGATCACTAAAATGAAATCAATTGAAAATTTTTACTTTTTAGACATTTGAACTGAAATAGTTATTGTGAAAATTTTTCACTTTAGTTTTAGATTTAAAATAAAAATAAGAAATTTTTGTGTTGCAAAAAACACTATAAATGGATTGAAAGAATAAAATGATAACCATTATTGATTTTAGACATATATATGCAAATATATGCAAATGTTTATTCAGTTTTGAGTAGATTTTAAAAACACATGAAAATGAAATTTTTCCGCCTTGTTCAAAATTTATGTAAAATTTTGAAGCAGAAATCTTCTAATAAGAATGAAACTATATTATTATATCCTACTCTGATAATTATTAAGAATAAGTATTTTAATTTGAGCTAAAATTATTCTGAATAACCATTTTAATTAGCTTGTTAAAGTCAATAAAAAAATTGAAGTTTATATTTTTTCATTTGTGGACTTTCATAAATGCCTTATTATTAAGATAAGAAACATCATCTATAAAAAATAAAATTAAAAATTAATAATTAACAAAAAATTATCCAGATTCTTAAAGTATACTTACTTGACTTGGCCTTATTTCTTTACAGTCTCCAAAAAATATTATATATTGTTAACGTTTTTACAATGGAGCATAATAAAAATTAAATACATTTCGCCAAAAGTATTGAACAAAAGGGTTTTTATAATCTTTAAGATCACTCGAAAGGATTATATAGGAAATTACATTTTTTTTTTTTAAGATTGAAAGTTGATTGGACTTATATTTACGGAGAGAAATTCGCATGATTTCAAAATTGAAGAAAAGAATATATGCGCTTGACCAAATGAAATTCATTATTCTGATGTTACTTTGTATTATATTATCATCGACATTCATATGCGGTGACTAATTTTATTTTTTTTTTGCTTCAGAAAACAACAAAAAAAAAGATTTTTTTTAAGTTCACAAAAAATATATATATATTAATTTACCTAACCGGTTTAAATTTTAGATTGGAGATATTGGATAAATAATTGGGATGGCCAATAAAATTGTATATTTTAAGACATACCTATATAATTCGTTATTTTAGGTTAAAAAAGTTAATTATTTTTATTTTTGGATTTCAATTTCAATGAAAGTGAAATTTTCATTCCAAAAATAAACTAATTTTTTTTAAAAATATCTCTTATTGTCCAAATTTGATACAATATTTTAATGATCAATAAAACTTATATGATAAACGCCCGACTTACAAGCTTTAGAAATCTATATTATCAATCAGCTTTTTATATTATGTAGGCAAATTTTTTTATTTCAAATTTCTATAAATTTCTATAAATAATATTTTTCTATAAATAAGTGCTAGAAAAGAAATCAAGTGAATAAAAAATCAATAAAATTTACTATTTTAACTGAAAGTAGTGAATCTTTTTTATTTTTGAAGTTTTACATAGAGAGTGTACCTAATATCTACTTTTTTATCACTTGAGAAAATTTCTTTTCACAATTTCTTTCTATTGGGGTATTTAACTCATAAATATTATGACACTCAAATTGAATTGTTAAATTATATGAGCCAGTGAAACAAAAAAAAAGTTAGTGAATTTTAATCATTCAAATTGCCCGGGTCATGGAGTATAGTAATATTATTTTATATTTTCCAATCGTTAGTTGACATTAACACATTAATTAATATTAATTTTCCCTGAAAAATAAAACTCAATGTAAAATCAGCTATAAAGTACATCCTTTCCTTAGCAAGGGATAGACAGAAATTACAGCTTCTGCAGCTATATGTTTTTTTTCAGTGTTTAAATGTTACGCTTGAACTAAAAGCGTTTATGTTGCTTTAACCGGTATTAAGCTATTAAAATTAATTATTTTATTTTACGCTGAAACGATTCAAAATTTAGTTGTACAAAACAAGTTCTAATCATTAATTTTTGCAAAATTCTAAATATTTCAAATAATAAGAAAAAAAGTTATAAAATTTTTAAGTATTTCTTACATTTCTAGTTTTTATTTTAATTGAATACAAAATTTATTAAGTTAAAAAAAAATTAACTTACATGATCCATAAATAATTTATGGAATCCCTCACGTGTGTGTTTCGTTTCACCAAAAAATGCTGAACATTCTGAAATCAGTAACCAACGAATTTTTTCTCGTCGAACTTCTAATTCCATAAAACTGCAATTTGGATCCAATTTTAAATTATAACGTTCTAAGTAATTTAGAAATTCTGTTCTCTCTTCAGATTCATCAGCCGGCTGAATATTGTTACTTAAATCAATTTCTTTAAAACTATTATTTTCATTAAGTGTTCTCAATTCGGTTAGCGAAGATGATATCAACAGTGGCGGAGTATTCATAAATTCTTCAATTCTTGAGCTTTTCCTGGATGTGCTTTGAGTTTTTTCTGGTATTTCAGATAAAACACTTTTCTGCGAATGCAGGGAATGAAGTGATATTCGACGTTGATTTGGAAATATTACAGCGCTGTCAAGTTCATTTATATCTAATTCATTGTTGTCGAGACCAATATTTTTCTTTGTTTCTATTATTTTATTAGATTTATCATTGTCATTTTGTTTGACAATTTCATCAAATGAATTAGTGGGAATAACAGGTGGTTCCGATTGAATTCTATGCATATTTTCTAAATAGATAGCCGCCTGCTGAAGAACATGATTAATGTTTGGAGTTGATTCAATATCTTCGGCCTTATCTAATGGTAATTCATCGGAAAATGATACTTTCTTTGACGATCGAGCTGGAGGAATTGGTGCAATACTAGTATCTGAAATTGTCGATGCTACTGAAGCTGAAGATGTGCGACGATCATTATTTGTATCCATGTTTAATGTTTTTTTTTTGTTTAATTTTAATTGCTTATTTGAGTTTATTTTTAGTAAAATTTCATCTTTAAAAATTTTGTAATATTATATATTTTTTTTTTAAGGAAATCAAATGCGGTTGGATAGTACAGTATGTACTTTATTTTTCCTCGGAAGCCGTATGGCTTTCAATTTGATAAAAACTACAAATGTTTTTCACACAATTATTTTCATGAAGTTATTATATCAATACTATTGTTTTTTAAGTTTTCCAATTTACACATTTATGCACATAATTAGTATAGAACTTTATTATTTTTTTTTTAATAAATTTTCCAGCTGAAATTTCAGTTTTTATAAACTAAAACAAAAAAACTAAAAACTATATGATAATGAAAAATTAAATTATCGATTATAAATTCTTGCGAGAAAGTTTTTTTTTTATTTATTTCAAAGTGCATTTAATTGATTAACGTCATTATTAAAAAAAAAAACACATAATTTGAATTTTTGTACCTACTTTTAAACCAACAATTTTAATATTTTTTATTTATACAAACTAGTAGGGAATTCCATTATAAAACAATATTTTGTATTTCAAAACTTTCCTTCTGTTAATTTTAGTAAAAAAATATTAGGTGCAATAATTTATCGTTAAAAATACACAGACGAACACATCTTTTTGTGGAATTTAAGAGTTAAGAAGTAAATTATAATTTTATGCCTGGTCTAATCGTTCTATAATTCATTCATTAATAATTTTTAATAATAAAACGAATTAAAATTTTTTTTTACATTTTCTTTATTGGAATTTAATAAAGCCAGTTACCACAATGATTCAGCCAATAAATAATTACAATAAAATTGAATAATTTCAAATTCGATTATGATTAAAATATCACTAGAAATTTTTATCTTGTTATTTTTCTAAAATTTTGGTATTGAAGATTAAAATGAATATTTTTTTTTTAAATTTTTTGTTTTAACATAATTTTTTACCACTATTAAAAAAAAAAATTTATTTTAAACTTTGGAAATATTCACTCTAACTGGTAGGTGAGGAAAAAGAAATATATGTCACTTTCTAAAATTCAGATAGACAGTGCGATCGTGACATCTATTCTACTGGCATACTTTTATGGTCAAAAATCAAAATTAATTATAACTAATATATTTCTTAATGAACTCAAGAAAGCCAATATTTTATCAATTTTAACCATAAAACTGAAAACCTAATTAAAAAAATATCATAATAAATGCGCATAATTTTTTTGATGTAAAGTATATTTTTTTTCGTTTTTTTTTTTGTAGTTTTTAAAATAATTATGCTTTTCTTTTGGGTCAATGTCCAAAAATTTTACTTTTTTACGTTGTTCAAAAGCTGAGCAGAAAAAAAAAATTGATGCAGTCATACTCAGTTTACCTACACCCAACTCAGAAGAATATTAGATTTGAAAAAAAAAAAACTATAAAAATTGTTAAAATAATAAGCAGAAGATTCAAATTGAATATAATCATCAAACAATGAAAAGTAAAAAAAAGAATATATATTGAAACTTTTTTTTTTAAATCCGGATATATAAAAGATAAATAACGAAAAACTAAAAAAATATAGAACAGTACCGCATAAATGAAGTATGCGGCCCGTTTCTAGCATTTCGATTTAGGATACTTTAACCCGAAGATACCTAAGTTAAAATCAGAAACCCAACATATTTTTTAGAGTCCCTTCAATATCATTTTATCAATACAATTTAGTCATATGCACAAATATATCAATTTTAATCGAACCTAGTCCAAATCCTTGGGCTCGAATAATTTTTCTAAGTTCGTACAATCGACATCTATCTACCCACATACTTTTTTTTAATCACAAGTTTACTTTCATAAAATTTAGAATTTAAAAAAAAAATTTATTTTCATATTATTTAGACTTTTGTCTGTTTGAAAGACTCTAACTCCGAGGAATGGTACAAATAATCTGAATTTGTAATCGAGGTGGAGGTGAACGATATCAAGCATATGTCTTGACTTTTAAAGCATGAAAATCGCTAGTCTGGTTCAAAAGTATAATAAGAATTTTCTTGACTTTTAAAGCATGAAAATCGCTAGTCTGGTTCAAAAGTATAATAAGAATTTAAGTCGCGGATGGACATTTAATGAAAACATATAGTCCGTTTTTCCATTTTTGACTGAAAACGGGCTAAAAAAGATAATTAGTGCACATTAAAGTATTTTTTTCATTTTTTAATTGAAGTTGTTCATATTATTTCAGCATAGTCGCAATTTCAGCGCCGAATCGAATTCATAATCGTTAATTTTTTTTTCTTTACTATGTCATCTACTTTTTTTTAAAAAATTTTTTTTTGCTTTTCTAAATATTTCACTGGATTATTTTATTTCGAACAAAACAAAAATTATAAACGTGATAAATTATTAAGACAAAAAATTTATATATATGTATTTTTTTTATCTGATTTATAAATTATTTTTTTAATAATTTATAGGCATGTAAATTATTACATTATTCCACTTTTTTCGAATAAAATTTCAACACAAAGAATATATTTTTTTTCTTCTAAATTCAATTTTATTATTTTTTTAATTTATTTTTTCCAGATAATAAAAATAAAATTCGATTATTTTTTATAAAACTTTCTTTAGAAATATTATTATGTTTTCATAAATTTGACATAAATGCAGCCGACTTAAGTTAGATGCATTAGTCGTGAAGATGTAATGCCGCCGTTTTAATTTAAAAAAAGCGAAAAAAAAAACAATAATCAAAATAACGATCCGTTGCCGTAACAGCGTGTTTCTTTTATAACAAACAACCGATATTACTTACTTTGACTTTTTTCCGAAAGTGCAATCAACGACGAAAGAAGACTAACTGAAAACAAAATTAAAAATTTTTTAGCTAAAATGTTTATTGGATTTTTTTTTATCTTCCAGATTGCAAAAAAAAAAAAAAAAAAACTCAAATATATCTAAACACTTTTACGTGGTTTTTTTAAGTCAGAGTTGTTTCTTTAATGTTTTCTTAACACCTGAAAAAAAAAAGATAAAATAAATAAAAATGCACAACATAATCAAACATAAAGCATATAAATATGTGATCGAACAAAATTGAAATCAAACTTATTTTTTTTTTTATTTTCATTTTGTTATTCTGATTTCGTCTTCTTGGTATGCGCATGTAAAATCTTCTTAAAATTTCTTTTTTGTATGAAATAAAATTTAATTTTAAGTTTGATTGGAATAATATAAAAAATATATGTATATTTTTTTGTATCTTATTGATAAGAATGATTGCTCTTATAGTTTTATTTTATGATATTAACGTTATTTGATATTTAAGAAATATTATAAAAGTTATTTTTAATGTGATTTTAAAATTATAAGAAAATTATGATACGAAACTTGTTAGTGCTATATGAATTAAAAAAATGAAAAATAAAAATGATGGTCTATTGACTTAAAATTAAAAATTTTTGCTTCAGCTTCGAGTTCACAGTTGATCTCTTCAAATGTACTTATGGTATAGTACATAACAGTACTAGTATACTATTATAGTACACTATTATAGTATACATACTATTATAGTACATACTAATTGCATAAATTCGCTTTAGTTTAAATTTTTAAGAAGTTTATAATTATATAATTAATAGATTATATCAGTGTTTTGAAACTGTGTTTTACTAAAATTAGACTGGAAATAATTTGAATACATTAATATCAATCCATTAAAATGATAATCGACTCTAATTTATGTCTAAAATTTAAGTTAATAAATCTCAATCATGTCTTAAAGTACGTACTGTCTAATTATAAAGGTATAATTGGAAGATATAAAAATTATTAAAAAATTATTAATATCATATATTATATAATTTATATATTAACCAAATTATAAATGTGAATTAATTGAGGAAAAAATTTAGCATCCGCTAAATATATTATGTTTTTCACATAAATCTCAACTATGTCAACATACATTTAAGTCCATAAATATTAAAAAATTAACGTTCTATTTTCATTATGCTTAAAAGTTCACTGATCAATGATTATATTATTATTATTTATATGCGTTGATTTTTATAACAAGAAATTAGATTATAATTCATTATTTATAGTCATAGCGAAGTGATTATTTAAAAAAAAAAAAAAATCATTTAAAAATTATATTTGCGTTAATTGAAATATCATTAATTTTATCCTTATTTGACGGTGTTACATCAGATTATTTGTTAGCAAAATTAACAATTGCACTCACGGGTGCGTCTTTTTTATTTATTTTTTATTCTGTTAAATTTCTTGAAATGAAGATTCTACCTAATTAAATTATATATCACAAAAAAGAAGATCTAAATTATTTACCTTGATTTATTACACGTTAATTTAAAAACATTATAAAAACATAAATACACAATATAAAGTATTAATAAAGAGAAACTTCTATGTAGCATAAATTTATTATCTGAAAACATAACTTATTTCTAAGAAAAATATATTGTTTTTCTTTGATTATCTGATTTTAAAATTAAAAATATTAATTCTATAAAAGTAATTTTTATTTTATAATGAATTAAATTGATCACCCACGATCATAAAGACTAATATTTGTTTAATATAAAATGAAATGAAACCGTTATTTATCAATCGGGATGGTAGATATATTTATTCTGTTTGCGCTTTTCTCTGCTTTTGTAAAGAGTTTTTTATTAACATCGTTGGTCCAGTTTAAGATCGCTTTGATTAAAATCTAAGAAGAATTACCAGCTTACGAATTTGTTATATAAATTTTAATTCAATGAAGTATTTTAAAGTCTTTTAATTGAGCACTATTAAAATGTATTCAATTTAAAATAAATATACATTAAAATTTTAAATTAGTTTTACGGTTTTAGAATCTTTTTTTATACTCTACAGGTAAAATATAAATTTTTAATTAATTTTAATTTTTATTATAATATTTTATGTATAGGAAAACATAAATGGATATATTAGAAAAATGTACATCTAAAAAGAATAAAACTTAAACTTTTATCTAATCAATTACATTACGCTACACTAACTCTGTTCATTAATTTAATTAGAGGATTTATTGAGTTTACTTTATATGATAGTTTAATGTCCAAAATGTTATTATTTAATATTGGCACAATGAGATGTGCAGTCTTTTAGATAGAATAGTTAATAGTAAAAAGAAAAATGATGCAACATTTTTATTATTTATGTAAGTGACAATTCGCCGAATCACCCCTACTAAAACTTAATGGCAATATTTATAAATAAAATAAATTAAAACCATAACTGAATAATAAACTCCGACCAAAAGTTGAATTTCAATTAAAAGAAAAATTTAAAATGAAATAAATAATAATAAGCAAGATCATTATGATTCGAAATGATGAAAATATTCAAAAACTGTCAATTGTATACTATAAAGCAGTTTCCATCAATAATAATTGTTTTTAATTTTATTTAGTTATGGTTTGAGAAACAAAAACCAACGAATAACTAAAAGTACTAAAATTTAATTAAATCAAAGAAACTGGTTGGTCGTATGAATGATTGTTCAACTTAAAAAAAAAAAATTTAAAATTCTCATACAATATAGAATATAATATGCTTCTTTGTTTTGTTTAAATATGTTTTGAAAAAAAAAAAAGTGAAAAGCAAATTATTGTCAGTTCAAAATAATGTGACGAGGTGGAAAAAAAAAATATGCATTTATAGTTTTTATTCAATGAAATGAAATTCTTATGCAATTGATTTGTGCGATGCTATATAATGATGGAAGAAAATGATATATGAGAGGAGTGCGAAAATCTAAAAGAATTTCATTTATACCATATTTAGAATTTTTTGTTCATTAACGTTTTATTGATTAAAGGGTAACCACAAAAATAATCAATTTTTTTTTTATATAAAAACAATTTTAATGAAGATTCACATACTTTTAAACGTGATGGATTGCAATTTTAGAAGAAAAAATAAAATAAAAATTGAATTGAAAATTAACTTCAATTTGTTTCAATTTAAAAATATAATTTTTTTTTCCTTCTTAAATTTAAGTCATTTTAGTATGAAAAATAAAATCTTTACTTTTAAGGAAATAGTAACACCAACTTTTTTATTATATTATTTTATTTTTTTTTAAGACACTAATTGACAAACACAGGATTTTTATATATTAACTCTTTTTATGAATTCAAATAAATAAATATTCCTCAATCACTTCAGTGAGTTTGTAAATAATAAAGGATTATCTTCTTCGAAAGTTTATAACCAATGTATGTCTAAATAAATCGATAAAATGGAAAAATCGCACCAAATATAAGAGTTAAAGAACGAATCACTTTTAGATTTTGCGTGGGTTAGATTGACTTTAAAATGTTAGAGGGGCGATGCATTCGACTTTATTTAATTTGACTTTAAGTGCATTTGACTCTACTTACATTTAATTCTAATGACATTTTACTTAAACATAAATACAGTGAAATATGTACTGAAAATTTAATTACAGCCAAATGAAATACAGCCAAATGTACTTAATCCCAAAGTAACCATATTTCATTAGAAATTAATTACTTATTGCATATTTTTACGCATATTAACTTATCTTTTTCTCAACCATGAAAGGTATTCATTATAATGCAATTTCTTGGTTTATTTAATTACATGCATAGTATTAAATCTTAAGTTCAAAAGGGAGAATGAAATAAATATAATGTATAATTTAAAATAGACATAAAATTCTAAATTAATGACATTATTTGTAAATATATTGATTGAAATTATTGTGGATTTTTATTGCATATTTATAGGTAATCGTAAAAATATGCATTAGTATAATTGATATAATTTGAAAATAAGCGTTTAACAAAGACCATCTTTAAAAATCTTAAATTTTATATCTCAACATCTGCCTACGTTTCACATTAATGTTTGGACGGCTATATTAAATTTAATTTTTTTTTTCAATATTGCTATATGCAACTTGCTTAAATTCGTATTACAGTATCATAATAAAATCCTTTTAAAGCTCAATCAGACAAAAAGAAATATTATTCTCATTTTTTTATAACTTTGATGTCAATTTGTAAATTTTTTTTTATAAGTCAAATTTGAAAAAAGCATGTTTTATTTTCAACATAATAATGGTTTTTATTCTTAGCCATAATATTAAAACTTTAAAAGAAGTACACTTTTATATGTTATTTAATAAAAATAATTATAATGTCGTTAAGCATTTTAAAATCCTTATTGACGAACTTACATATATGTAATAAAACTTTAAATGTGAAATAATAAAAGTAAAAATTAAAATTATATTATATTTATAACACCTATTAATAAAAAGCCTTAGAATTATTAAGAAAAATACAATAAATTTTTTCGAATTGTCAATATTTGAAATTTTTGGTAGTTTTTTTTTTTATTTTTCCAACCCTACACCCAGGGCCGGTCCAGCTATATGTGCATGATGTGCATTTGCACAGGGCGCCTAACGAATAGGGCGCCAATCGATTTATAGTCAAGAACATGCAAATGCATTCGAAGTTGACTACTGTGCTACTGTTCACAAAAAACTCTACAACACAGTATACAATTTTTTTGTATACCATGAGTGCCTAATGTGCAAATAAAAATTCAAAATAGAATAAAATCAACATAGTATATATGTAAATATTTTTTTGGAATACACTAGATAGAAAAAGTCTGTGTACGGGCTCGTTTCTTATTTTTTGTTTAACATGTTCCCAGTTTTTGATGTCATTTAGAAGCACTCTATGAATAAAGTTTTTTTGTAAAAATTTTTTTTTTTTCATAATTTAAATTTTGAGAAATATCAATTTTTGGAAAAGTCTGAGTACAGCCGGTTTCAATGTCGCGTCTCAGAAATTAACTAGTAATGTCATTTGAAAGGCAATTGAATGTAGATCATTTTGCGCCATATAATTGTATCTCTACGATAAGGGAAAGTGTCAAAAATTGGCCTTGAAAGTCATAGAAATAGCTTAGAATCGCTGGAAAATAGGTTAGAACCGCTTGTTAATTTCTGAGACGCGGCATTAAAACCGGCTGTACGCAGACTTTCCCAAAAATTGATATTTCTCAAAATTTGATAAAAATTTTTTTTTTCATAGAGTCCTTTTAAATGACATCAAAAACTGGGAACATGTCGAACAAAAAATAAAAAAGCGATCCCATACGCAACTTTTTCTACCTAGTGTATCTATATTTATTTGAGGACTAGCACTAGACCTACGTTAGTATAGTCTACCTCAACGGTGAAAATACTATGCTTATGGGCGCAATTTTCAAAATCAGCACAGGGCGCCGAATCGGCTTGAAGCGGGCCTGCCTACACCAAGCTATCAAAGCAGAGCTTTATTTGCATATTTTTCCCTAGCAAACAATTTTTAGGCCTATATGTTCTGTTTTATCTACATAGACCAAATATTGCTTTTTTGTACATCATCATCGACTCTTCATCTTCATAATAATTATTATAAAGAACCCATTTATTATAGCTATTTCATTTTTCGGCTTTGATTAAAAGAATGGAATGAAGAAACATAAAAAATAATTAAAAATGCATTTTAATTATATGGGTATAATAAATTTGAAACTATATTTGAATATTAATGGGAATTAGCTGGGCTGATAAAAATATTTTGTAATAAATAAATATTCTTATAGTTTATATATAATAAAAGTATGAAAATCTGGTTAATGGATAAATTTGATATCTCTATATTAATATTATGTTTTTCTTCGCACAAATGATGTGACATTAAATTAAGTTTCCATTTTAATAGTAAATACCTGATGAAAATTAATTTTTGTATAAAAAATATAATACGATTTTTGATGGGTGTTAGACTATAACCGGAAACTTTGCGTGAACTTCACAAGCACGATATTCAATTTTCTATATGTATACTGAATTCTCCACAATGTACTGGCGGACTTATTTTATCTAAGGCTCTGGATTTACAATAACTAAGCATAACCAACGGTGGTACTTCTTTTGATTCTATCAAAATCATTAACAATATAACAAGAATATCATTTTAAGAATTAATACTAAAAAAAAAGATGTAGTAATTAATTTATATACCAAAAACAAAATATTTAATGAAAAGGAAATTAGTATCCTGCTATTCAATAATTTTTATTAAAAATATATTTAAAAAAAAAAAATTTGAATAGCGAAAAATCGTGATCAGAATGAATTTAATAGTGCGTGTTAAACGGAAATTAAGAGAAAATCTTAAGACCAAGAAACATTAGTTTTTTAATGGAGTTAGTTAGTGCAAGCTTTCTATTAACTTTAAATTAATTCAATTTTAATGGAATTAATCGATATTATTATTTATAAACTTAGCTACAAGTATCTCAGTTTTTTGCCCTCGCATTGAAAAAAAAAAGTGAAATAAATTTTTCAATCTAACCGGATTAAATTCAAAGAGAATTATCATAATGTATTTATTAAATTCACAATCACAATGTATAGTTTTCTGCACAAATATAATGGGCATTCCAGTGAATTCAGTCAAGGGATGGGATGCGCATTTTATGACAATTTATGCATGAATTTTGAAATTCAAGGTTTATATAGAAGTAGACAATCTTCAAGCTTATTATTATACACATCAAATTGAGTAACTGATTTTTTTGAAGTAATTCTTAAGCACTGACTGAGACCCTTTAATTGATTAATATTGTTTACAATGCAATTCGTAGAACTGATAACCAAATTTTCATATAAATTGTTATAAAGAAAACTCAAAAAAATTCCTTACGTGAAAGAATTGATCATAATTATATAATTAAGTATCAAAATAAAGTCTTTGAAAAACGATAGGTAGTACTCTTTAGAAAAATCGAAATGTGGTTGAAATTGAAATGTAAGTCTTTAAATACAATTGTTAATAGGATGTGATCTTTTGTAAAAAGTTGATCCTAAAACTATAATTTCACAACCTTTACTTTGAAATTATGTGTTTACAAAAAAAACATCTTAATAAATGCGGTTTTATTTTAGGTTCTATTATAGTTTTATAAATATTTGTTCTTTTCATTTTGAATATAACAAGAATATCTTTCGATCATTGATCATCCATAATCTTTCGCAATAAATCGTGCGTTTAAATAAACCAAAAAAGGGATTGGTGTTAAATTGACAGAATCGCAAAAACATTTTGATAATAAAAGAAATAATATAATGTATTCTTTAGTAAATTATGCTTTATGTATTTATGTTTATGAAAAATGTGTATGATTTCGAATTGCATTGTTCTTTACAAAAATATGACATTTAAATCTGATATGAATTTTAAAATTTATAAGAATAATTATTAATAACCTTGTGTAATTATGTTTTAGTTTTATGAACAAATTAAAACTAAAAGCTCAAATATAGAGGTTTTTGTCTAAATGAAGTGGTATCAAGAACTTTTGTGATATTAAATTTTTGAACATGCGAGTTCAACAAGAGTGTACAATTATACAAGTATATAAGCATATATACAAGTAACACAAAATAATTGTAAGTAATTTAAAGAAAATTTAAACGTATAAACTACTAACTGGCGTAAATAACAAATCTTAATGTTAGAATAAAAGATTTTTCCTTGTTTTCTATTTTTCCTTACTTTTTTATTACTGAAATTTTTAAAATATTTATTCTAAATCTTTGTATGTTAATGTTTTGTGTATTTTGTAGTAAAAATTGATACGCATTAATATATTCCTGCGTAAGATTTATCAGCGATTATACGACTAGATATTATGTTCATGATAAGATAACGATCCGTTGGTATTTTAGGCGCGTCACATTATTTATTTTCCCATTTATGTGTTGAACAAATGAACATTTTATTTTTGGTAGCTAGGATTTCCATCGTCATGAAAATATTTATTTCACCAAATATAACTATTTTATAATATTATTTTTTAAATTGATGCTATTAAACCTTAATCGCGCTATAAAATTTTATATATTTCCTCTGATATTTCAAAGACATTGCGACGAGATTGCTTTGTCGTAACTTTTTTATCATTTTATTAAAAAAATCATATTCAAATTATTTTTTTTATAATATGTGAATTCTAGTAAAACGTAATTTATATGGATGTATATTAAAAAATAAAAATTAACATTATGTAGCCAATTGTTCTAAAATATTTTATATGTATAATCAAATTCAAATCGAACTATAATGTAAAAAATATTCTTTTAATGTTTGCTGAAAAAAAAAATCATGCAATTACATAAAAAGCTTTAAAGAATACGCTTACGTATATTTCAATGGAATTCTATAAATTTTTCTATAAAGAAGACCCATATATATGTATGAACCTAGTATGATTTTCTAAGAAATATTACAGTAGTTTTATATCTGCTTTAAATAATACAAAAAAAAATTAATTAAAATATATTTTACAGCATTTCAGCATGTATTAATGTTATTTTAAGTTTGAATAAATTATATGAAATAAATTTTATGTAGCGGAAAATTGCATGATCCACGTGCATATCATTTGTTCTCTTACATTCGATTTCATATTAAATTTAAATAATTTTTTAAATATTTCTTCATACCATATTATTATATATATTGGTCGTGGATAAAAAAATTCTACAACTTGAATAAATTATAAAACAAAAGATGAAATTATGAATTTGTCTATATTATTGAGTAAAAGTTAAATTTAAAAAAAAAGGCGAAGAAAATATGTATCCTATGTGCTTTAAATCCAACCTAGAATTTTAACTCGGCTTAGATTAAATTTTAAACATTGTTGTCATTAAATAATAGGAAAAAATTCTTTTATATTGAAAGTAAGCAATTTATGAATTACATGCTTAATAAAGTCATCCGTAATTAATTTTATTTTTTTAATACGCGACATATAAACATAACTATCTATATATATTCATTACATTTAAAAAATTATTCTAAAAAAAAACAAATTAATGAATGCACATAATTAGAAACATTTTGAAGCTTTTTAATTAAAATCAGTAAATATTTATAATATTTTCATTAAGCATTCATTAATGACATCTTCAACAAAGAATTTTTTTTATAAAATTACCAGTGGGAAATCATTTAATAATAATATTACGTGTTTTTTTACAAAATAAATTTCTGAATGAAAGTTAATAACATATTCTATAAAAAAAAACATTAAAATTTGCATAATTAGTTGTAGAGGTAAAAAAAACTATATAGGTATAAATGTATTTAATTTATAATTAATTTTTTTGTCCATACCCATGTATACAATTGACGTTTTTTTTTTTTGGTTTTTTTTTGGAAATCCTACCGTCGAAAAATAATTGTGAAGCTAGCTTGGTATACACTGATGGTTTTTTTTAACCAATTCCATTATAGGAAAATGGAAATTATTAACAATATATTTAGATATAATGTGTACAAATACAATATTACCCTTTATCAAAACACTTAGAACAACAAAAAGTGAATCTATTGCTGTTATCGTGTTGACAGTAACAAGTATTATCATCAACAAAAAAACAATATTAAATGTTCAGGTTCATAAATTTTTTCAAGAATAATACCTTCATTTTTGGAAACCTCACTTTGCTTCCAAAACTAATGTCTACACATTAATGGGCAAATCTTATCTATACTTATAAAAAGATAATTATAAAAAAATTGCATTTAAAACTTTAAAAAATTAATTTAAATATTCAAAAGGGCCTATCTGTTAATTATTTTTTCAGCAACCTGTCTTTATTAATACAATGTAATATTGATAAAAAGTAGGTTTATTATTATTTGTGTTTTATTTTTTTTTTTAGAGAAAAATTGATGATTAAATATTTTGGTCGGCTTTATTTTTGCTTTGCTATTAACATTTTCGTTATTTTTAATTAATTTTTTTTTTTTTTTTTGAAAATTGTACAATATTTTAATTATATTTTCTTTTCATTTTTCATAAAAATAGATATAAAGTTATATTCATAATATAATAATATGTCTCTTGTAACTAATATGATAATTGCATTTAATTAAAATTCATTTGAAAGTTGTTTTGTCGACAGGTGGTTCATGCACTTAAAAAAAAACAAATGAATAATAAATGACTATGTCTGTCTAATTATTAAGCGATTATAGCGATACTGTATTACTACTGATGATACTATGTCTATCTTTAATTCATTACTCCTTTTTTATATGTTATTAATTTAAATAAAAATTTGTTGTACAGACAATATATCCTCAATTTTCCGAGAGAACTGACCAAGTTTTAGTTTTAGATACAGTTTCCGAATTTAAGATTATTTCCATTACTAAAAATGGATTCACAAAAGCAAGGTAAGGACTGTGCTTTCGATTTTCCTACTTAATTATTTGATTTTGATGACTACTTTTTATTTGAGTTTTTCTTTTTTCAATAAATAAATATTTTTTATTCGTATGTACAAGTCATGAAATATGTTTTCAATTGATAACATGAAAAAAGTTTATTTTTTCACAATATTTAAATGCAAAAATTAATGCATTTCATTTTTCAAACTAAATTCAAATAAAAATTAATAACAAATTTTATGGGAAATAAAATTTTTATTTTTCCGAAAATAAAAATAAAAATTTAATTCTGTGTGGTCTTTTGGAAATATTCATACTCGTATACACACATTTCAAAATCAACATTATTTTTTTAATCCTATAAGTTTAATATGAAAACAATTTATGCATACAAACATCTGAATTGATTTGAATAACATTATATATATACATACCAGGCACGAAGCTTGAGTTTTTCAATATCGGAAGCACACTAATAGAATTTAATATTTATTAGACTTAGAAATAACACCATATTAAATAAGGCAAGATATTGAAATGCTCTGAAATACATACGTTCATTTTAATTATTTTGAAGTTAATTTAGGTACATTTAATGTTAATTATTGATTCGAATGTTTTTTACTTTAGAAAAAAATATAATTTGAATTATTTGAATATGTATTTAAAAATTTTAATGCGTTGGGGATCGTTATGTTGTATTTAGTGCTATAGAATTTAGATCACTAAATGGAGTATTATATGCGTCAATACACATGCTATCATTTAGATGCATCTGCGTAAATAATGAAAAAATTTTGATGCATCAGCGTATATAATGAAAAAATTTAGATGCATCAGCGTAAATAATGAAATCATTTAGATGTTTCGTATTGAATATTACGTAATACCTAAACAAACATAATATCTCTCACAATATTTCAATACAGCCAAATACAAAAAAAAAAAATGAGAAAAAATGAGAAGAAAAAATATTCTCTCTTTGCAACTACCTCTCCCCTACGCATTAAAACAGTATATTGGATATGTAAACAAAATTTGTTATACAACTCGTTCTGTATTTACACAAAAATACATTGACACTTGTCAATTTATATCACTCGACCTTAGGTCTCGTGATATAAGTATTGACTCGTGTCAATGTATTTTTGTGTATACAGAACTCTTAATTAATATCAAATTTAGTTTACATATTCAATAATCTACTATTATCGTCTTATTGTATCTTGAAATCACCAAAAAAAATCAAATTAGTATACTTTTCAGCGCAAATAATGAATTTCCCTCACACATTATTCTTAGGTTTATAATACATAATTCCCTTTCGTAATGTTTTTTAGATGGTAAATTTAGTGTCTCGGATATTAAAGGGAATTTAATTCTTATCCCTTTCACATTATTGAAATGCATAACTTAAAATCATTATTTGCTTCATTGAAATTTAGAGCCCTTTCCCAAACTGAAACTATTTTAGAAACTGAAAAATTTTTTTAATTTCTAGAATTTCTAGTTTTGGAACGACACGATTTTACAACTGTTATTTTGCAATTATTTTACAAATCAAGATTTTTTGACGTAAAAATCGTTCCGAAATGATATTTTATATTTTAAAAATCTGCAAAGGGAATTTTAAAATTCCCATAACAAACTCAGTTTATAGGTGTACTTTTTAGTGCACCTAATTTGAAAAAAAAAAACAAAAAATTTAAAATTCAAGCAGACGTTGCAGATGATACAGATTAAATGTCAAGCCTATTTCAATTTCTGAAAAAAAGGAATTTTCTTTAGCAGAAAAGGTATATTTTACGATTTAAAATAGTCTCAGTTTGGGAACGGGCTCTTAGTTTAACGCCTGCTAGAAATTTAGCCGTTAATAAAAATTCTATACAAAAAATAATGGTTTCAAAAATTTTACCATAGTAAGAGAATTTCAGTATTGAAAAGCGACATCTATATCAAAATTCTCTTTGAATGGGAAATTTTTTGTAATCATACATCACCAACACTAAGATTTATCAGCCGTGTAGTTGAAATGTAAACAAAACTTTTCGTAGGGATAATAAATAAAAAATTCCCACTAGTTTTCAAATTTTTGTTCGCTTTGTTGGTCGGCAGTAATTTTTTTTGCCATTTTTAGTTTAGTTTTTTAAATTTAAAAAAAATTTAAATGGAATAATATTGAAGATAAATTAATAAAAAATCAATATTTTATTAGTTTAGTAAAAAAAAATAATTTTTAACATCCAAAATAAAATAAAAATCCTTCATTGGACAATTTTTTTTCTTAACTACAGGTGGATTTTTACTCGTTTTGTTTTTTTTTTGTTATAAAAATCAAATGAAAATATTTGTATAAAATTAAATAAGATTTAAATTTATTTCCAAAAATAATTAATAAATAAAAAAATTTAATATCAAAAAAAAAAACGAAAAAAAATTGTTTGTGGGTATAGGTAGAAGGTAGATGCAAACCTATATAAGTAGATGGGTACCCAGGTAGATAAACGTAAGTGCAGTTGACGTACACAAGACCGATTTGGACGAAAATTGGTGAGAAAGTAAAACCGGTTCGCCTAAAATTAATATCCCAGAAATTTTCTACCAATAAGCTCTCGTTTCAGAGAAATGCACCCGCAAAGTTTTCAAATGCTGGGTAGGTATCTACTTGTATTGTAGTAACCAAATTCTTCGTTTTTCATAATATGTAGTTTTTTTAAATAAAAATTTGTTGTTCTGAATGGAAGACGGCAGCCGCCTCTTCCAACCCCCTTAAGAAACTTTTGTTTCCCGATTCGGATATCGTTATTGAGTATTTTTAATGTACCTGAAGTAGTATGTATACATGTCCCTGATATATAAAAACTTTGAAGGGTCATTTCTCTGAAATGGGAGCATGTCGGTAAAACATGTCTTGGATTTGAATGTTTGGTTACTGCCTCTACTCTTTCAACAAGTTTCAGAGAAATCGGGATTGTGTGTTAGCTGAACTTTATCCAAAACGTCTAATAAGAGCTAGGTACCAGTTAAGTTTTTACTTTATAGAAACTTTAATTAAATTAATTTGAATTTTTTTAAAATTCATTTAAAATTAAAGATAAATTATTTATATTTGGTATACCTAGAGCCTAGAAATTATAACAAAAAAAAATTCAATTTACTTTACCAGGATGAAAAAAAAATTATGGATTAAATTTGCTCGATTTATGGAAACTTTCATTTAAACAAATACGGTTTTTTTTCTTAAAAATTAATATTAATCCTGTAATAAATCACATTTAATAATTAAATTATATTTTTTTGCTTTTAATCCCATTTTACAGATTAATCTTTAGGTTTTGTATAGGAAATCTCATAGGGTTTCATACATTTGTTATGATTTTTATGCCTACGAGATGCTGTCTATGTATTGTTTTTTTTTTTAATAGGGGGCTTTTAATTTATGTTGGTATTGAATCATAATAATGAATTAAAATTTTGCATTCTTTCTTAATATTAGAAAGCATATAGAAGAAAATATGTGTGTATTGTAAATAAAACCATAGATTAAGAATACAGAAAGATGGGAATCTTAATACAACATTATTTTTGGTATTTTTAAGTCAATGTGTTAGTAAAATAAAATAAAATACGTGATAATTATCAATGCATGAAAAGAATTTATTTAGTTTTACTAACACCTTCACAATAAAATACCAAAAAAGACTGAAAAAATGTTGTATGAAGCTTCTAATCTTTCTGTATTCTTAATCTATCATAAAACTTAATATAGGAGTAATTTAAATTGAATGCACGGTCTGAATACATTATTTAAATTTTAACCTATACATATTTTTTTTGTTAATTATTGAAATCTTTTCTACGGAAGCACTCAATACGTTCAATATATGAAGGATTCGTCCCTGATACATACATATATTGCTACAATTATATGTTATGTATGTTAGCTTAAAATTTTTTATTGTATTCAAATTATTAGGATTTAAATTAACATAACAGATTCCATTTTAATTGAAAACAAAAATAAATTATTAACATATTTTACACACTTAAAAATTATTGAAATTATTACTTATGTCTTCCTTATTTCAAATATAATTGAATAAATTCTTAATAATTTTTTTTTGTGTTTGTAATAATATTCATGTTTTGCTTGAAAATAGTATAACTGATTGTGTGTACAAAATTTCTACATATTTGAATGCATTTAGTTTCGATACTCAATAAAGGAAATTTTTAAGTATTTCACATATAAATTGGGTCCTTTTTACAAAGAAACTCAACATTAAAGAAACTTTTAGAATCATTTTTGATTTCAATCTTTCAAATTTTTGCTTTACAAATATACAATGTAAATACTTAATATGTGCATATAATTTAAGAACATATATATATTATTTAAATTCAGAAAATGCGTCTAACCTAACAAATCTTCATGTTCATTTTTTTGATATTAAATTCATTCGCGTGTTTGATTCATTAAGGATATATTTATTATTGAATAAATTTAAAATTGATTTTTTTTTATTACACATTAAATGAAAAATATAGAGAAATAAATTTATGAAAAACTATAAGTTATGAAAATGTGTTGCTTTTTTGTATGAGCAAAAAACTAGAAAAACTTGCCTCCAAAGATATTAAATTGGTTGGCACGTATGTATATTTTTATAATTTAATATTATTTCATGTCATATTCCAATTTATATGGACCAAATGAAACTGCGGAAAAACTTTTTAATATTTTCTTTATAAATACTAATTTCAAAAAATTATAAAGAAAATATTATTTTAGGTTTTATCGATACAATTTAAAAGATAAGATCGAATGTACATAGAAGAATACGAGTAATTAAACATATTTTAATTCAGCTCATCTAAAGAATGCATAAAAAATAAGTTTGCAAAAAATTTACGATCGAAGACCTAACAACAACAACAACAACAACGGCAAGCAGGGCTAATCATATATTTTTTATTTCGCTTATACGGTATTCTTATTCTTAATCAGTTAAATAATTGGTATAAATAACTAAGTTAATACTATATAGTGTAGCATTTTAAACTGTCATAATATTATTCGAATTAACTATTAGAACAAGTTTCAACATTCTTAATAAGATTTTATTATTTCACGCTTCTATTTGACATAGTGCATGATTATTTCAAAAATGCTAAATAAAAAAAATATATATATATTCATGCCTTTTGATCAAAAACATAAATTTTATTCCCTCAGGTTAATAAAGTAATTTTTATTTTAAATTAAAAAAGACTTTACCATAATTTCAAATGGTGAAACACGTCATAATATTTTTTACTTGCAAAAAAAAAAAAAGAAGTATTTATAGTAAAATGCATTTAAAAACGATCAAACAATTATTATGCGTTTGCATAAAACATGTAGCCAAGAGCAATGCATGCATAACTCCTTAATTGATGAACCAATAAAAAAAAAGTTCAAAATAATAAAAATAATGGCATTTAACGCCAGTTTTTGAAGTTTAATTAGCCAGATATACTAGTATTAATTGATGAACTTAAAATTTATAACAAAATCATATAAATATTTCAATTGAAAATTCAAAAATAAAATGTTTTATTGTCAATTTGTCCTAAAAAGTGTTGACAATTTGGGGAAAGGTAGTTGAACAAAATCAAGTAAGTATTAATATTAATTGATGATGCACATGTACCACACAAAGTTTAAATTTTATTGAATCTACATAAAATTTGTTATATTTTTTACATAATTTTTATATAAACATATAGCATATAGGTATGTAGAATTTTACCATATTAATATTCTAAAATCTAGTAGTTGTATTCAAGCGTTAACAAAATGATGAAAACCATTACAAATATTTTTCATTTAATATTGTAACCAAAGTAGTCAAAATAAATATTAAAATTTTGTCACAATTATGTTTTTTTTAATGCTTCATACAAAGATAGTACTCGTTCGCATATAATTTTAATATTTATAGAAAATTTAAACAATTTAACCTTTTTTGTAAAGATTAACATTGTTACATGTTATGTTAAATTGCATGTTAAATAACATGTTTTGGATACAAAAAAAAAATAAGAATATTGGTAACATAAAAAAAATAATTCTGTCGTCACTACATTTTTAGGCAGAAATTATGAATAATAATTTCCGCAATTTAACATTATGTTAAGCTTATTATGCTAGCGTGTTCAGAACACATTAATAATAATACTTTTGCCAAGCTAAATTACTTCATTTTTTTTTCAGAAATCATTCAAACTCAACTATGATGACTGCACTTCTTAAATTATCTTTCAAAAAGTACATTTTATACATATAAAAAAAAAATTGTTTGGAAGATTTAAAAAATTTATAATATTTGCGTATAATCATTATTGAAATTATAGATGTAATTTCCTTTTAAAAATTAACCATTCATCATAATAATAATTTTTTTTAATGTTTTCAAGACCAAATATAGTATTTTCTCATCATAGAAGATTTAGTAATAATAATCTGTTAATAGATGGATTAATATAATAAATTCTTAATTAGTGGATAGATAAATGGTTGAATTTATTAAAAGTAATTTCAAACGCGATGTTAAATTAAATTGATTAAATTGATATGTACATATAATTGTGCAGTTTTATATTATACAGAAGAGGAGGAAGTAATAATTTAGTTTCGATTTGAAATATGAATTACCGTAGTGTAATTATTATATTTGACATGATTTTATATTAAATATAAGACAGAATTATCACAAGTATAGATTTGTAGAATAAACTATTATAAGTCTTTCCAAATTGTATTGTAGTAGTAAGTCTGTAGCTTACCTCGATGACATCTTTTTTGAATTTTATATTTTCCACTTAACTTTTAAACATAATTTAAATTATATTTATACCTACCAGAACGATAAAAAAAATCTAAATCTAATTCATGATATTTTTTTATATTCACAAATAAAGTTCCATTGGAAATTGAAATTGATATTATTTTATTGAATAAGTTAAAATAGATAAGATATGGCAAACACACTCAAATACCTTTATTTATTTATTAAAACCAAGAATAAGATAAAAATTCAACAACAAATACGAAGTCACGTCCACAAGAAACTGACAATATTGAATAACTGTGATGAGTTAGTTGTCAAAATATTTAAATTCTTATTTATGAAAAAGAAAGAAAAAAATGTTTGTTTAAATTATTTAAGCATTTTTGATAAGTGACATTTTTGCATAACTTCGTTCGTTTAATTTTTCTTAAGTATATTTACCAATATAATGATGCTACTTGAGGGAATGCATTCAATAAATTTTTAAGTGTGCTGTCATTATAATAAAACATGTCATATCTTCGTTTTAAAATTTTATTTAGAAAATAACTGTTTAGAAGTTTTCTGATATTATTAAATTTTCTTTTAGTTTAATATTTTTGTAAATCTACGTTATACCGTATACTTATTTTATGATATTTTGATATCAGCATATATATAACGAAATCTAGTAAAATGAATCAAAATAATATTTAGGTAATATTATTGTTCAGAAAATACGTATTTTTATTTTAGACTCTTGGATCTACTATTTTCCAGTGACATTGCTATAAAAATAAGTTTTCGTCTCAAATAAAGCTATACAAAGTCACGAAGAAATATTTTATCTTTGTAATTGAATATGTATATGGTTTTAGAAAGTCATACATCTTAATGAATTACTAATGAATAACTATCGTAATTAAATGTAGGATTTGTTAGATACCATATTCGCCATCAATATTCATACCAAAAATATACACATCATTAGAACTATACAATATTCCGTTAATAGGAATCTTTTAAGCAACATAGAACAGAATCTGCAATTCTGAAATCACTAAAAACTGAATTTATTTGGCAGAATATCATTTATTTTTAAATTTTTAAATAAAAATTTAGAAAAAATAACAGAAGATGATATAGGTTTTTTTTTTCTTATAACTTGTCGTCTGGTACATTAAGTTGTTCAAAATTTTCAGAATTTATCACAAGAAACGAACATATTTTTCTATACATTTTTTAAAATATCAAATGATGATAATCATAGATCTGTTTTTCTTTTACATATATATTTTATTTTTTAAATAAATTGGAATTATTCATTATATTTCACAAAAATTGACAGTTCTTAAATGAAATATAACAATATTATTTTAAAGAAAATGTATTCCTATGACAAACCAGAAATATAAATTTTATATAATCATTTAATAATTCAAGAGAATCAATTTATTTCGGACAAAATGTATGAAATAAAAAATGTTAGTTATTCTAAAAAATCCAATTATAATAGTCCAAGAGCTAGCAACGTAAGAAATCAAGTGATTTCAGCAAGGCTCATTTTTTAATATATTGTTCCATGTTACGGTGCAGGACGCATACGGGTAGTCTAGCTGTCAGGCAACGTTGCGTTTACCCGTAGGAGCAGAATCAGGTAGGTAAAAAAAATCTAAATTACATGATAAAAGGAGTATTCTTTTAATTGACATAGGTCTGGCATCCATTTAGCAACGGCATTTCCGTCTGGCAAATTGGGTGTAGTCTATATAAGATCCAATCTATAACATATAAAAATTTCAACCTTGCTAAAATGACGTGAAAATGATGTTTTTATTTTGTTATAAATCAAGGTCTGGCACGGCCGTAACAACTCCGAAGCCGTCTGGCAATGATGCATTAACATTTCATATAATAAGCACAAACAAATGACTTACAAGAAATCGTGCTATTATCACGTAATTTTGCATTTTTTCTTTGACCTACCTGAATCTGCTCTCACGGGTAAACGCAACGTTATCTGACAGCCAGACTACCCTTATGGGGCCTGCACCATAGCATGGAACAACATATTAAAAAATGAGCCTTGCTAAAATCACGTTCCAAAAACGTTGCGAGCTCTTAGACTATAAACTATCTATATATATACCTTGGTGAATAAAATGGTTGCTATTGAAGAAAAAAGTGTTATGCAATTAGGTACTGCAAATGCAACCTCTTACCAAGATTTACAATAAAGTAACAATTATATTGGAATTATCAAATAAATTAACAATCATATTGGAATCAACTAATTGTTTGGCCTTATTGTTATTGTATTGTACTATAATGGTGGAACTGCAAAAATAGCCTGTTTCCTTTTTCTAACAAAATGTGTACAAACATTTTTATTAACATAATAAACTTTATACATTTTTGCAAACTTCACATAAAGTGCGGTGTACCTATGTAGCTCTACTATATGTTGCACTACATTTTAAAATCAAAAGTTTGAAAATTGTGTAATATCTAAATGCTTTCGTGCGCTATACATAAAAAAATATTACTTTGAATGATAATTTAAAGTTTTTGTTTACGTAAGTTTTGCATTAGATTTATTGCATAATTCACGTAGCGACTATCGAATTTTAATTGCATGACAAATCTTTTTTTTTTATATGTATAGATATGTTTTAAAAAAAATTCAGTTCAGCTGATTAAAGAATATAGAAATAAATTTTTAATTCGTCAAAAAAAATAATATTAAAATAATTTTGTTCTATTATTTAGTATTTTTTTTATTGATCTTTTTCTGTTTTTGAAACTAGACGCATGTTCTATTAGAAAATTGCCAACATACTTCGTCGTTTCATCACAAAACAAATCATCATTGTTCTCATAATATATTCTAATATTTGTTAGTTCAATGCAAAAACAAATACGCTGTAGATTTGTTTATTTCAAAAAAGAATTTATTTTCATTAAATAGATACTTTTAATTTCTAATATAGATACATTATCTATACACAACAAAATATTTATAACATAAAGTTAAACTTCTTCTATATCTACATAAATGTTTCAAAAAAATAAACTGGATTTATTATTTACCATACGTATACTTAGAATAAATTTATAGAATTTGATTAAAGAATTTCTATATATGTTATTAGTAAAATTGAGTTTTTGAGCATATACATAATGGAATCCAAGTTATAAAATTATTAATTTGAATGAGTATTTGTTATCGTGAAGTTTAAAACTTATTTTTTATTTTAATTCTTAACTGTGCATATAATATTAATTTTATATGATCACATATCATGCCTAATTAACAATTCTAAATTTTTAATACAAATTACCTTTTTTTTGTTTCATATGAAGTTGTTGTTGGAAATGCAATAATTTTAACCATATAAAAGAGGTGCACTTTCAAAAACAATTTCATACCAATTTATTGTTTAACAAAAAAAAAGGTAATTTGATATAAATTATGCCCTTGTTTTTTTTTTTAGGTGCTGGAGTTAGTTTTTGGGGAAATGTCACTTTTGTTCAGAAGAAAGTATATATTTAAGATATACTGTATCAAGGCGATCTAGAGTTATAGTGGCGTTCCCTGTGCTTCTGTCTAAGTTCAGAAGTATATTGATGGAAGGGTTGATTTCCTTATTAATAGTACTTTCCACTAGTATTTCAATAATATTATTAGTAAGCGTTGTTGAAAATTCAATTGATCTATCATATTGTTTTCTCAAATTCAAAAATGATGTTTAATGGAGCTGAAGTTTGTCCGATACAGTTGAGCATAAAGTATCAAAAGTTTTCGCCATGTAATCCAAATTTTCGGTGCTGGACTTAATGGTTTTATTCTCACTTTGTTCACTTGGAAATTCTTTGATGCCGTGCATTAATTTATCAAATATATTTAGGACAGCTGCATCAACACTCTGACAGTCTGCACATATAAAATGATTTACCAATATTGGGTTAAATCAATCTCTAGTAGAAAAAATACAGGCTCCATGAAAAGTTTTTTTGCAGAATGCTTTGCATATTATTAATTTTGATTTATTATAACAAACATTTGCATCACATTTATTAATCATGGTAAATATCAAAGAGCCCATAATCAGCTACTCGAAAATTATATAACAAAATTGCACAAAAAGTTCAAAAAATAAAATCAATTGAGAGTGCAAAATCAGTACATTGAAAAAAAAAGTAACAAAAATGCGAAAACATTGTAAAGCAAGCAACATAAAAAATTACGTAACAATCGCTTAGAATTTATTATTAGACTTTTAAAATTAATAAATTAAAAAATTAAATCTTATGCTTAATACGTCAATTCAACAGTTTAAAATTTTGCTGATATACTTTTGAATTAAAATTCATTATTGAAAGAAACTCTTCATAACGTTAATTTTTATTATAAAGCATATTTATAAATTAGATTTTAATCCATTTCAAAAATTTGATTGCAGCGAAAAATGTTTGTTCTTTGATTTTTGTTCTGTCGGCCTATTAATGGATTAGAAAATATTTATTTCTTCAACTTTATCAAATCATATAAAATTAAATAATGCCTTCTTTTGTATTTGAATCTGTTTTATATTTGAATCTGCTTTATTATTCAATTTTGAATATTTGACTAAATAAACTAAAAAATAACATAACAACATTACTTATATATATTTTGTAGAACTTTTGAATCTTATTCCTTCAACTATAAAATCATATTAAATTAAATAATACTTACTTCTTCTGCTGGCAAGTTTTGTATTTGAATCTGCTTTAATAATTAAATTTTTAACATTCAATACTCAGTTTATCTACAGAAGGCCGAAGAAAACTAGTGCGAAGCTTAAAAAAATAAAAAATAAAATAAAAAAATAAAAAACTGATAAAAATAAATTTAATTCAAAATGATTTTTACCTATACTATTTTGGTGTTGTTATTAACTTTGATATTTTTATTATGTCACTGTATTAAAAAGAATAATAGTTATTTTGAAGAATTAAAAATTCCATATATTCGTCCATGGCCATTAATTGGAAATTTAAAGTCTATGTTATTTTTTGAAAAATGTCCAATTTTAGCATTTGATGATTTTTATAAATATGCAGCTTCGAAAAGTTTACCATTTGTTGGAATTTATATGTTACATAAACCTGTATTATTGATACGGGATCTAGAGTTAATTAAAAGGATATTAGTTAAGGACTTCAATTATTTCTCAAACAGGTAACATTTTATATAGTTTAAAATAAAATTTTGCATTACATATAAATTCAAATTTTGTATAGGATATACAAGTGAAAAACCCTTATGCAGATTTCAATGATTAGTTTTTTCAAATGACAACTTTGAAAATATTTTGATATTATTTTATTTCCAGAGGCGGGTGTCCAGATCCCCATTCCGATGCTATTGGCGCAAATAATTTATTTTTTGTGAAAAATCCAGCTTGGAAAGTTATAAGAACTTCCTTATCACCATTTTTTTCTAGCGGAAAATTGAAAAATTGTGCTCCGCTTATTCAAGAAGTAAGTATATAAAATGTGATTAGTTAGAATGAAACTAAAAGAATATAATAATAATTTATATTTTAATTTTGCTAGCTTATACATAAACAAATGTTTTTTAGGTAGCTAATGAGCTAAAAATTCATCTCGATAAAATGTTTGAAAAAAGAACTCCTAACTGGGATGGAGTTGAATTCAAAGAGTTATGCAGTCTCTATACCACTGATGTAATTGCTACTGTTGCTTTCGGTGTTAATGCAAACAGTATTAAGAATCCGAATGGAGAATTTCGTAAAAATGGTGCAAGACTTATGAAATTCACTTGGATTAGAAATATTGAACTAATGATGGTGTTGCTGTTTCCAAAGTTAGTTAAAATTTTCAAAGCTAAGGTATTTTTTATTTGAAAAAAGAAAATATTTTACTTTTAATTTAAAAAAATTAATTTTAGCTTTTCTGTGGTGAATCAAATCATTTCTTGCGCTCATCAATGGAATATGTTTTGAGTGAAAGGGAAAAATCTCAAATAAAAAGAAATGATTTGATCGATATGCTTTTAGAATTGAAACGTAGTGGAAAACCAATAGATTCAAACCTGAAATTTGAAGGCGATGTTTTAACGGCACAAGCGGCTTTCTTTTTCCTTGCCGGCTTTGAGACATCCTCAGCAATGTTTTCGTTTTCATTATACAATTTAGCCAAGAATCCTGAGATACAAAAAAAGGCTTGTGAAGAAATCGAATCTTCTTTGGCAAAACATAATGGACAATTAACATATGATGCAATTGCAGAAATGGAATATTTAACAGCCATTATTTACGAAAATTCGCGACTTTATCCAGTCTTACCATTTTTAGATCGAGAATGTACACCTCCATCAGGTGAAGAAGGTTATTCTCTTGAACCTTTTAGTGATTTTGTAATTCCGAAAGATATGGTTGTTTATATTCCAATTTATTCCCTTCATCGAGATCCGCAGGTATTTAGATTAAATTTAACTGTAGTTAATCTTCTATCATAATGAAATCATTTAATCATCCAAAAACATTTGCAGTTTTTCCCCAATCCTGATACCTTTGATCCTGAAAGATTTTTACCCAAAAATATGGGCAATATGGAATCAGCAGCATTTGTTGGATTCGGTTTGGGACCACGTTATTGTGTTGGGAAACGATTGGGCTTATTGCAAGTTCAAATTGGATTAATCACTGTTTTAAGAAATTTTTTCGTTCAGCCATCACCAAAAACTCCCGAAATATTGGTGTTTGATGTTAAAGCAGTGAATACCCAAATAAAAGGTGGACTCTATTTGGATTTCGTTAAGAAGAATGCATAAAATTAAATAATTAAAATATTTGAACGCATTTAAAATTTATTTTATTTTGATATTTGATAAAATTTAAAGAGCATGTTAGCTTTCAGCTTATTTTACAGAAATATCGAAACACCATATAAGTACATACATTTTTATATATAGTGTTAGTTAGAAAAGTTCATAGAAAGTTTAGTAGAAGTCTGTACAAAAATTTCTAAGAGCTGCCGATAAACAATTTAAGCTCGACACATCTATCTATATCAACTGACAATTTTTAAAGAATGTATGTTTTGTTGGAGAATTTATTCAGAAATAATTTACAATTTTCAATAAATAATGTCCTATAAAAATATAATCGCTACGTTTTTAAGTTTTGTATGCAAAATTCTATATTTTTTCAACAAGTTAATATTGATATACCTACCTTGTTATTGTGTTTTTTCTTATGATTTCAATTTAAAAATAATAAAATTTTGCACACAATAAATCAATCACTTTTCCAAAAGTTTATGCTTATTATTTATTTTGAGTTTAATGTGATTAATCACACAGTAAGTAAAAAAAATATTACACCTTTAGTAATTGGAAAATTTAACGTTAATAAATATTTTGTTATTGTCAAACCTTTGTCAATTAAATTTTTAAGTGATTGGCACTTTCATTGTTCTTAAATATTTACAATGTGTACCGTACATTATGGCAAATTATATAAATATTATGAACAATGAGTTAGGGACAGGTAAATATTTTTATGTTGCAATGCTTGAAGATACACTTATAAATATTTTTGATGAAAATAAATGCTTTAATAAACAAAACACATTAAGGTCATAATCATTTATTTTGGGGTTATATTGTGTATGTCGCAGCAAAAAATGAAATGAGCCTTTCTCTTATTTTTATTCTGTGTCCCGTGAGAGTTTTCACCAAAAATATAAAAAATAATGTTATTGGTTATTCTTAAAATCTCCAAAAACAAATAAATAGAAAATATCACTATCCTACATTTTATAATGTAAAAAAAAAAAAAAACTAAATCCTTTCAAGACTTCTAGGACAACGAAGGAAATGTCATAAACAGAATTAGAAAAATTTAAGTTTCATTCATAAACTCATAATTTTCTTGTTATAAAAATTATTTTTTCACACCTACTTCTTGAAATTATATTTAAAATCTTTCAAATATTAAAAGAGAAACTGTCATTCAAATTTAAAGAAATCCAACTACTTTAGTTGTAATTTTATCCCACTTGTATAATAAAAAAAAAAGGGAATATTATTGGAAGAAAATTCGCACCATGAGGTCTATCAGATTTTTTTTTCCTAACAAAAATAAAGATTGAAAAAGATTTTATTAAAAAAAAATATGTTCAGTAATTTTGTATAATGTAAAAACAACATAATGAGTCGTTTATTCGTTGTTGTCTTGTTTTCATGAAATTTTTATTCAAAGCATATTTTATAATATCTGTTGCTTAAAACAAAAGTTGTCAATTTAAAATAAAAATGGTTTCTGTATTTTTAATTTTTATTATGAAAATTTTACAGTGATTTTTCAAACAAAAAATTTTTATAGAATTGCAAAAAATTTACACAAAAAAAATAAAAGTTTATTAAATAGCTTTCAGAATCAAAATGTCTCAACATGATGCCAGGAATTTGGCTATTATTTTATGCCTTATATTTTGTTTTAAGCCACAGATTTTTATTTTTGCACAAAGATGAAAATTAAAAATGTTATTATGAAAACAGAAAGCTTTATGCTGCTTTTCTGACAGCAAAATGATGTTAACACCTCTTTTTACAACTAATTCCGTTTTATGAAAATGATTTCTTAGCTTAATAAGTTTTTTTTGCTATAAATGAAATAATAATAATAACATATTACAATACCTAACAAAATAAAATAAGATAAATAAAATTTAAGCAATTTTGTTTGTTTTTTTTTTTTACAAGGAAATTTATTTTAACATATATGTAGCTTGACATTTGAATGGATCAGACGTGATTTAGGGATATAACCTAATTTATATCACAATTCTGAAAATGTAATTTTGTGTCAATAAAATAAAATGTTTATTATACAGAGGAATTCGTTTGGGAATGATTATATGAGAAAGAAAATTTTTGGTCAAGAAGTTTCATTTTATATTTTTGTAGTACAAAAGTACAATTTCATAAATAACCGTCTTAGATACAAAAGCACAATTTCATAAAAAACCGTCTTAGATAGTTCATATATTTGAAAAAGATATAGGCGGCAAATTTTTAAATTTATAAAACTTATAAAAGTCGAAAGAATAAATTATATGAAATGCATGTACTAAATGTACATATATATGTAATGTATGTACTTATTTTGTAAATAGAATAAAATTTACTCAATTATAATTTAAAGGTTTATATATATATATTTTTTGTTTAAGTTTCTTTAATTTATTTTTATTATTTAGGATTAAAAAAAGATTGAAATCTTAAAATTTATTTAACATGATCATAAATCTTTATACCTTTGACAACCAATATGAACTGTACAATTATATAGCCATATTTTTTTATATGGAATCAAATAACAGAATAATATTTATGTCTCATATTATAGTTTAAAGGAAATTTAATTGAAAATTTATATTTCAATTTGACTCAAAGAGATCTCAGTTACATATACTGTTTGAACTAAAAATGCAACATTTTGCTTCCATTAAAAAGAAACGAATTTATAAATTAGGAATTTTATAAAACTTCGCTTAAAATATATGGACTATTCGAAATTAAGAGAAAAATAAGGCGTTCTGAACTTGGTATAACAAAAATATAATTAATAAAAAAGCGATACTAAAATGAATGAATTGAGGCGTCGAGAGTAATGTAAAAAAATTCATCTAGGCTTTCGGTATTTTATAGATCTTACGTTTTTAATGGAGTCCGTAGCGAATTTTAAAGCTCAATGATGGAAAATTACCAATAAAATACAAGAAATACATCAAAATGATATTCTATATTGATTAATTATATGTTTAAAGTTTACAGCTCATCACTGTGCTCTAATAGTTTATACTTACAAAAAAAAAATTTGAAATTCATTTGTAGAACCCACGCAAATTGGACATAATTCTTCTTTATAACGATCTAAAGACAACATATATCTTTAATTTGGTCACTATATCATTTTGCGAAATTATTTATTTTTTTTAATAATAGTTTTCAAATAAATTAGTTCTGATTTTTTTTTAAATCTATAAGTATATTAATATGTGAAATATTTTCATATATTTCTTTAGGTACCGAATAAGACTTTGTTTTGGAAATCAAATTGAATACTTTGTTTTCCTATGAAAAGGTTACCATTAGAAGAAGTGTTATCAAAAAAATAAAAAAAGTAATTGTTGTCACAGTTAAAATAATACGTGACGATTTTTTCTTTCCGTATCAATTGCGATTTTGTTTCGAAACCAAATTGGATGTTTTTTTTTTATGTAAGAATTTTAGGGTACGGCCGTGTTATAGACCATCAGTACATATTAATCACTCGCAACTAACCCAAGAAAACAGTGAAAAACTATTTTTAGTCGAATTTTGAATTCATCCATAAGTTCTATTTCCATGATGAAACAATCTTTCGTCTTATTTTCTTCCAAAAATCTACGTTAGAAAATTTCAATTGTTTTTTCTTATAAAAAATTAAAATTTTATTGTTAATTAATGATACTCTTTATAAAACCCTAGCCACTTTAAGTGTAAATAAAAGTTCTAGAGAGCATAAATTTATCCATAATGTACTAAAATTTGAATTAAAACATGATAATAAAACAAATTTTTAATAAATATAAATGTACAAATATATAATTATTACTTTGTTAAACATTAACAATCAATTATTTTTATTAATTTATCGAAAAATGAAAATTTTATATGAAATCCAGGTGCAATTTCATTTAAAATGTATTACCATTATTATGAAAGAATATTAAAGCTGTCACAATTGTTAAGAGCATTATTTTTATAGATACGTATAATGTTTTATAATTACAGGCAAAATGTTTAATAATAAAAACATACGTATATGTACTTTATGTAGTATAATGTATATACCTATACAAAAAAAAAACATGTACAATGTTATATAATATTTTAAAATATACAAATTAATTGTATGAAAATGCGATAATTTACTGCGTTCACAATGGACACTTGAGTTTCCTTTTCTATCTTTATAATATAAACCCCATAGGGAGCGGGTTAATTGAACACAGCAAGAAAAGTTTAATATATCACCTACGCGTAGCATTATATTCTGTGATTTTTTAATTTTTTTTTATCTTTTAACTTATAAATCGTCAAATCTATCCAATGCAATGGTTATAAAAATGTATGAGTGAAAAATTGCTTAATTCTCATAATGCTCATTCTTCTTAAGAATGAAACTAAAGGGAGTTATTCAAAATCTAATTTTTTTAATGTATTACTTGTATTATTATTTATATAAATTCGTAAATAAATGTTTACTTAATAATTTGGCACAATTGTGAAATAAATGTTGAAATTTTGGCTTAACATCTTCGCAATTTTTTAATTTATGATTGTTCCAATGTTTGCTCTTGGCTAGATATTGCAATGCAATCCTAAGTTGTCAAATATATAAAAAGTAGAGTAGTTTTATCATAGCAAAATGCCGCAAATGACTTTATTTAAAAATGTTGAGGATGTTCATAAAAATGTCACTATACCATTTAAATTTAATGTAAGTCTTCTATCCGTTCAGAATAAAAGATCCTGTGTATACAAATTTGTTACCAGCTGCAGCCTTAAATAGATAATAAAATTTCGTTAAAAAACGTTCTTATGTTCTTATGTTTGGGTCGTAAGTTCAGTAAATAAATTTTCCTAAATTTCATATTTACTTCATTGATGGCTTGGGGATTTTTAAAACAGATCGTATTTAATAGCTATAGAAAATAATTTTTTTTTTTATTTTTCAACGCATTTTCAATAAAGTCATAATTTTTGCTTGATTTAAGATAGGTGCGGTTTTCTTTTTTGTAATTATCTAAATTTAATGGTGTTAAAGCAACGCATATTTCAATTAAATTCTGATCACTTTTTCTTTTTTGACTTATGGCGAATTATTTTTAAATTTTATCACGATCATCTTTGAAAACAGAATAATAACTATAATACGATGAAAAATCTTGACTTATTCTAATATTTATGTGTATGAAGGTATACTTACTTCCACATATATGTTATGTTAAATATAAATTTTTAACTATATTTTAAATCATAATGTCACAAGATATTAGAAAAGATTTATAGAAGATTATGAGATGATATAATTTTAAAGATTTAGTTTAAAATGTGTTCATATTATTTTGATGTTCAAGTAGATACAAGATATAGTCACAAAATAAATTAATTTAAAATTTTATATAAAAAGCAAAACAAAATCCTGTCACAAATTATTTTTATTATACAAATTATTTTATTGGCATCATTTTCGTCCTTGTCGGTATAATTAAAATAAAAACAAATATGCAGTTGAAATGAAATCTAGACGTATTGAATAAAAATAAATCTCTTTTTCTTGGTGAATAAATATTTTGGATTTCAGTAGTTAGAGAAATTTGTTTTTAGAATCAACTACGCAAAATTCAAAATTCAGTTCTCTTAACTTAAAGAAGAGAAAGTTCTTATTCACATTAACATCATCATTGAACCTTTTTACTTAAATAACACCATGAGATAAAATAAAAAAAAAATAAAGAAGTAAATTATTCGAATCGTAAGAAAATTGCTTTTTTTATACTTAAATATTTCTTTTTTCCGATTTTAAAACAAAATTAAAAAAAAAAAATTTTATTGCCTTTGCTAATAATAACAAATTTATGGCAATTAGCAAATTAATTAATGTGAAGAAATATTTAATTTTTTTTTATTAAAAAATAAAAAAATATAGGTTTTTTTTTATTCCATAATTGCTGTCATAATTCATAAATTATTATTATTATTTTTTTTAATATTATTTGTTCACATATTTTTGTGTCGTGAAAATTTTTATCATTTTTGCAATTGTTTTTCATCCAGCAGTCAAAGGAGATAAAAATTTATGATCACTTTAATATATATATCGCATTACGTTTATGATATTTTATCATTTTACGGTGGATTCTTTTGTTATGAAAAAAAAAATAAATAAAATTCTTCTTTACAAGGTATTTTAGTTTTCTGTAATGATTCGGAAAGATCATGACTTAGAAATTGAAAAAATTAGTAATCTAAATGGGGAAACATTCCTTATATTTTGTCTGCGATAAATTATTTGCATTTGAGTTTTAGTTCGACCTAAAGATCAAACCAGACTGTAAACAATTAAAACTTTTAAGTAAAAATTATATGTAATTATTAAATAATGAATAAGCTTATAATTTTTTTGCATTTAAGAACCTTTGTCTAATTTTTATTTAACTAAAATATTTTATTTTCATATTTTAATAAGTTATAATGTTCAGAGAAAAGTACAGAGAAACTTTTAAGAAGAAACACAATTTATACTCAAAATAACAGAAATTAGAAACACGCTACTTACCATGTACAAAAACGTACAAACTTTTTTTTTTCTGTATTTCTCATGAGAACTTATTTCATCGACATATTATAAATTTTTAAGTATATATAACTATTTATGTATTTATTAAAATTAAATTGTATACAAAATACATTTTTCATTTGTAGTAGAAATTTTCATGAACATTATAGAGAATGAAATTAATTTATTGGAATTTCCCAAAAGAAATTAGTTTATTAATTAAAACAATTATTATTTTTATTAAAACAAATAAAACATCAAAGAGGACAAAATTTTTTTACACATTCACTGCATTCCTTGTTTAATATTATTTTTACTTTATATAAAAAGCAAAACTAATAAAAAATTAATTGCTGTATAATAATAAATAATATTATGATCATTTTTAATGATCTGCTAAATTCATTTAATTGAAAAAAATAATTAGTTTTGGGCTATCTAAACTTACTTATACTACACTATTGGTACTATTGGTACTATGGGATGTATCAAAAAATATGTAATCTATATAGAAGTTTACTAAGAACTTTCTGTGTGAACAAAAGATTGTCCATTATACTTTATGTGTGATTTTTCTGTTTGTGTTTTATTTTTCTACACAATATATTCTTACTAAGTCGAGTGAGTTCGTTTAGGAAAAAAAAGGTATGTCCAGAAATTTGACAAATAAGAATTAATACATTAATATCTGACGAGGCAATCTTTTGTTGAATTTGTTTCTAAGTAAACTTCTATATAGATTACATATTTTTTAACAAATTATAAAAGAATCATATTTTCAATGAAGTTTCTTGCTACTTTTGATTACTCGATCAAAAATCATCTTAAACATTCTTAAAACTTTTATCGTGTAGGTAAGGTACTAAATATATTTATTTTACTTCAATAACTATTTTTACATTATTTTGATACATAAACAGGAAAATGTAAGTACCTAATTAATTTATAGTTATAACATACTAATATGGTTTTAATGATTTAATAAAATAGTTTAAATTTATCAAATTATTTCACTGTTTAAAATCAAAAATAAGGAAATTTGATAATTTGCTATATTATTTTCAATTCTAATGTTTATATCTATATAAGTATGTGTAACTAAAAATTATTATTGTGCGAGTTAAATTAAACATATTACGAGTATGAAACCCAATTTTTGTTGATAAGTTTAAAAATAATAAATTTGGTGTGAAAACCTTCATATTTTTCTGTATTTTGAATGATTATTATTTAGAAATAATAATATGAAACCGTGTATAATAAATTATTGATCTATCGACTTAATAATATACTTCTACTATCGTCCTACGTCTTTGATTTAATATGCTGGATATTTTTTCTTCATAAAATATTATTTATAAGATACATCATATAATGTTTTAATTTATTCATATCAATTTTATAATAATGTTTCAATCAACTAACTATTATTTTGTTATAATGGATATTTTATGTTCAATACAACACACGGCTAAAATATCGTTGAGTATATATTGTAAATAAGTTTATATTATAGTTATGTATCATGCTTGACAAAAGGTATGTGATGCTCTCTATAACTAAAATATGCATAAGCAGATTATTTTGAAAGTGAAGTAATTTACTGTTTATGTATAGTAAACTTCTTTTTTTTTTTTAGAAAACGAAGAGAAAACATTTGTTATTTTGTTGCAATGGATTTAAATCACTTTCAAAATAATTGTCTCTTGCAATGTTTTTGTTAAATTATAATGAATATTTTATTTCGAAAAAGATTATTGATGTTGATAATAATTTTTATTCATGAATTATAGATAGCTTTTGTCTATATTTATATTTTGCATTTTAAACATTAAAAAAAAAAGTATAATGGTTAATATCAGTTAGACAAAATCTTAATAGCAATGTTTATTAAATTTTAAATAGTTAACTAATATGCAAATTATGTATATTCAAGATTAATTAATAATATTTTCAATACGTCTAAAATTCAATACTTATTTTAAAGATCAAAGAAAGTTATAAATATTTTGCACTAATCAATTTAATCTTCATTAACCTAACTATACATAAATTTGTCGTTTTACTATTTTCAAGGATATTTTCAGTTAAGTTTAGGTATTTTTAGATAAATTTGCAGCAGTTTCAATAAATTAGACATATTGAAATAATTGTGTGTTTGAATGATAATAATAATTAACGACAAAACAAAATATAAATTAAAATTAATTTAAGGATTTGTTATTAGAATTAAAAAAAAAATTAAAAATAAAGGTTCAAATGGTAATAAGTAGGTATAATATATAGGTGAAATGTTTCTATTTTATTAGAAGTTTAACAATAGAGGTGCGATTAGATTACTAAATATATCTAAATACAGTTTTTGGACAAAAACGAGAAGATATTCCGACAAGGGAAGAAAATCAAAAGTAATTGAAAAAAATAATTATTTGATTACAATTTACATAGGAGAGCATTTTTTAACACATATGCACAAGTGATTGCATAATGAGAATACTAACTTTTAATATGCATAAATGTTGTTTAACAATTATTGCATAAAATGAGCTATTTTTCTTTTCCACCCAATAATAATAAAAAATATATATAATTATTTATTATATTGAGTAACTTGAGTAAAATAATGTATAATTAATTTGTTATTGTCAATTTTTTCAAATGTCATTTAATTTACTTGATTTTTGCACAAAAATTGTCATGATTGAGTCAATAATTAAAAAAAAATATATAAATAAAAGTAATATACACAATGCCTATATTAACCGCACAATTTTCATGTTCGATATAATTTACAAAAAAAAAAAAAAAAATCAAAAAAAAATTTGTTAAATTGTCTTGTTATTAAATTGCAATTGTTTACTGTTGTACATTTAGTTGGTTGGGCTTTTATGTTTTTAATTACAGCCGCCATCAAATAAAATTATGTTGGTATTTTCTTTTATTTTTTTTGCAAAGAAAAAAGATTATAATTTTTTTTTTATTATCCGTCTATGCTTTTTTTTTCCACACACATAATATTGACTTAACGACATAATGCGTTCAATATTTTACAGCATAGCTGGATCAACCACTAATCATCGCCTTCTCATATTTCATGTTTTTAATTTTGTAATTTTTTTTTTTTTTTTTCAAATATTTTTATGTGAAAGAACAAACAGCTTATAAGAATAAATTATATGTTTTTCATAAAAAAAAATAAACCTAATATTTTTTTAATTTTTATCTCAGTTATGAAAAATTTTAAAATAATAAATAGGGAAATTTCATTATACAAATTTCAGAAGTTAAGTAATTGAATAAAAAATTATTATTTTATGCTAATTCACACAGTAAGAAACTTTGACAGCTCATGTTATAAGTTTTTTAAATAATTTTTTTTTAATATAAATGACGAAAATGTGAACATTTTAACTGGAAACATGTTCATGTCTGACATTTATATTTGTTAATAAATTTATAAGTTACTGGTGTCACACAAAACTCTCTAAATATCCAAAGATTTATAATATTTAGTGTCTAAAAAATTTTTTTGAATTTGTATATTAATTTATACTAGGAATCTTCAAATCGTCTCGAACCTTAATTTCACGGGCAGGGTCTTATTTTGGAAATCGGTAACGATTTCATTCTATGGGAAGGAAAAATGTATCGATGTATGCATATTTAATTTTCTTGATTGCTATATATATAAACAAACCAATAATTAGGATTAGTCTAGAAATATACAAAATATAAAATATATAAACTACAAAATACAAACTATAAATAAGCCATATTATTAGCATATAATGTAAATATAAAATTTTCAAAGAATTTTCACCAGACTTATTTAATTCTTACATCATTTGTCAATAATTTTACGATTATATAAATGCATTTTTTTTTATACCATCCCAACCTACATAAAACAAAAAAAAAATTAAATAAAACATTGTGAATTTCAATATTTTAACAAAATAATAAAAAAAAAGTTATTTGAAACGGATCTCTGTCATTATTTTAATTTGTCTTCATCATCATTTTTATTTTATTTTTTCATTTAGTACAAAGTACCTATATATATATTTTTCATGATGAAAATGGAAAATATTCTGCAATCATTACATTCTTCAAAATGTAAATAAATTTCTTTTATTAGCAAAAAAAATTAAACATTGCAATAAAATTGTTTATCTAAAGAAATTTAAATCTTAATCTAAAAATGAATTCAAAATTATTGTAATAAAGAAGTAATTTATGTTTTTTTTTCTCGTAATTGTAAATAATCATCATTTTTGTTGTATTATATATATATAATCTGTGTTAATAAAAAAAACCATTATAATTTTTCATTTATATGATTTTGGGCAAAAAAAAAAATTGTATTATTCAAAATGGTACTTGTAATAATAATTTTTATACATTCAAATTGCAGTTTTTTTCAATCTTCTATTTAAAGTTTATCGCTTTATGTATCTCTAAATTTGAAATAATATTTCAATTTATATGAAAATTGAACCAATGAGGCAACCTTAAACATAGGACCTGACTTTGCAAAACATTATACTATTTATGTTTATTAAACTATATCTATATAAGTAATTAAAATTAAAAATTAAAAATTAACCATTTCATTGCACAATTTTATAAATTATGATATCATAAAATAATATGAACAAAAACGACTGTGTTGGCATGAAATGAGTTAATAACAACATCAGTAACGTTTTTATAGCTTTTTCTTATCTTTATTATGTTGTTGAAAGAATGTTTCGGTATTCTTATTATTTATATTGTCATTATACAGGTCTTATCTAAAATTGTTATCATTGTTTTTTTTGTTTTGATAACGATGATGGTTCTTTACGTTTAGATTTGAATTAAATGCTACTTTTTAATTAAATTTAATCGTGATGTTATTTGTTTTTGGCAGCAGTTTAATACGAATTATTCCCTTTTTTGAAGGATGTTATTTTTTGCTTTTTATGGAAATTTAATATTTTCTCAATAGATAAAAAATATGTGGTAGATTTGCAAATTTTCTATTTTTAAGTATATGAGACTCGTTGCAGCCAATATTCCAAAATAATTTAAAAATAAATTTGCATTATGCATAAACTTAACTCTTAAAAACCTTCAGAAACCTTTGTCCTGGAGCTGAACACGTTAGCTTTGTGCTTAAATTATTGCAAAAAAGAAATGTTTTTTTTTAAATGACCAGAAAATAGGAATATGACTTTTGTTTCAAACGAAAATTATTAGTAAATTAAGCCATACAAGCAAAATTAAATTGCAAAAAAAATTCTTTTTTTTTTCATTACAAAATTAAATCAGTTTTAATTTTATTTTTTCATAATTTAATTTCAAGTAGTAATTTTTTTCTCATATAATTATAAGCTTCAAATGTTGTAAAAAAAAAATTAAATTTATTTTCATCCAATAATAAAGTACCATTTAATATTTTTTTGTAATTTTAATCACATTAAATGGATATAAAAGTCCTTTTATGGTTTTTATTACCACTATTTGGTTGGTTAATTTTCAATTATAATCATATTAAATTCGGAATATTATATACACAATAACATATAGGCATTTACTTTATGAACATGAAGAAAAAAAAACTTGAATAATTAAAAAGAAATTTTTTGTTCGACATAAATGAATTACAATAATCATTCAATAAAATAATGTTTAATATATATTAGAGTGGTGATTAAGCATAACCCTACAAGATTAAATTACTAATTCCACTTTTGAACTTATTTTATATACAACAAACTGCGTGTGTCAATTGCATCGTTGCTGAAGTGAAGCTTCTAAAATTCTTTTATCTATGTCTTTTTACATGACATTTCTAATCAGTAATAAATATTTTTTTTGGGAAAATCCAGGGAAAGACTTCACTACAGTATTGTTTAACCCCAGTTACAATACAAATAAACAAAAAATATGCGTTGATGATGACACTTTCATTTTCAGTGTTTATTGTGTAAAGTTTTTTTTTTCAAATTTTTGGACGAATTCCAAACAAAAAAAATTAGTAGAATTCTATATGAATCCTGCAAAAAAAAAAATTTAAAAAAATTCCATATTTCACTTTCAAATCGCAAATTTACTTTGTTAATGACTATTGGAATAATTTTTCATACCTACATTAATTCTTTTTACTTTAATTAAATTTTCTGACTTGAAATATAATTAATAAAAAACGCATCTTTAATAACAAATATTTCAGGTTTATCAATTTCAACAGAAAATGTAACCGAATTATTCGAAAACCAAACACCAGTTGTATCTAAATCAAATGTGACATTTTTCAATGATAATGGGTCTCAATCGCTTGAAAATAGTACAATAGAAAAATTAGTTCCAGCCTATAAATTACCAAAGAATATTGACTTTGAACAATATTTTGACATAAAATTTCGAAATAATAAAATCATAAAAAATTTTACTTCCATTAATTATCCAAAACAGTATCCAGTAAATAAGACGTTCAATTATAGGTTGGTAAAAGAATTTTAATTTCCGAATCATTATAATTTTTAAACATTTATGAAAAATTTAACTTTTTAGCGCAACCGTTCAAAATTGCACAGGAATTGACATTATTCTTCATTCGTTAAATATTGACCCCGTGAATGATTTTTTACAACTTTCAAATGTTCCTATTAATTCATCAAAACCTAATCAGATAATTGTTACTGGGAAGATTAGTGAACCAATTAAATTTAAACTTTTTGGTTCAACAAGTTTTAATTTGGAATTCGGAGCATATACAAAAAAAGTCAATCAATATTCAGGTTTTTTATTGACTTATGAACCGTTTTGTGAAATTCCAGCCACAAGTACCAATTCAACTAATGTGACAGCATCTTTGGAAAATTTAGAAACAATTACAAAATTAATTGTGGTGAAGAATTCTGATCAAATTCCAGATACTTGGGGTAGCTTAAAGCAAATTTTATGTAATGCTACTAATAATTACTTAAATGAATCCCTCTCTTGTCATGAACAGGATATAACATTCACATCAATTGTGAAATGCCCATCAGATTGGCCAGATTATTCGAATTGTGTAGAAATCAGTTTAGGGATTTCACTCAATTCAAATAATTCAAATGTTGAAGAAATAATACCAAAATCTCCTGTTGTATTGAGTTCTATTGAATTGAATAAAATTTGGGAGAATTTTGGTAGAAATTTATTGTTGGAAGAAGGTTATCCTGAATATATTTTACCAAATGCAACAGAACAAATATTATTTTGGGTTGGAATTGGTATTGGTTGTTTATTAGTTGTTTTTATCATAGCTGTAGCTGTATTTAAGCCGGGAATCCCTAATAAATTTAAAATTAATACTCGAGAAGATAATCAGAGAATTTTAAAAAACTCTCATGAAATGGGTATTACATTGTATCCTTCACGAGAACAAATTGTTCCTGAATTATTTCCCGATGGAGCAGGCGCACAATTTTATGCTCAAACTAACTCATATTCAACTTCAGTGGGCAGGAGATTGGAACCAGATAATGTAGTAGGAAATTTTTGTATAATGAATGAAGAGAAAGGTAGGTATATAATATTTAAGTTAACGATTAAATAAATGAATCCATGGCGAATGTAAAACTGGCTAATCTGATTTTAATTGTTAATTAAATTGTTCTTAAACTGAATCTTTGGAACAGGGAAATTAAAAAAAAATTATAAATTATCTAACGAAATTATAAAATATCTAAAAATTTAAATAACACCTAATAATGAATACGTCATAGTTATAAAGATAAAACATTTTTAAATTCAATTTATATGATTTTGATAAGATAATTTAAATGAACACACATCTTGTCTATAAAAATTTTTCATTGACAAAATATTGAGAAACAGAAAATAAAATTCATATAAGTTTTCTTAAATAAATTTGTACATTAAACGTGGGTGCATGAACAAATTATGTTCGTATGTACGAAAGCAATATTTTTGGCAATAAAATTAAACAGCACATCACGTTTAAATTATTAGCAGGTAATATTGAAATGATTTTCTTAACTTTTATATAATTTTTTTGTACCTCCCTTTCCAGTTATTTTAAAATACTTTTACATGATTAGAATAAAAGTTAAGATTTTCTATTATGAGTTATGATCGAACGTAAAAATCTTACGAAACAGTAGTACACAATAGTAGAGTAATGTTAACAGTAGTACACAGTAGTAGAGGGATGCTGTCATGATCGTCTGAAAGAGGCCTTGATGATGACGATATTATTTTTTCTTTAATTTTGCTAAACATTTTATTTAAGAAATAAAATTTATTAGAATTTTTCCATTTTAAATCATATGATAATATTATTAAAAATCTAATAAAAATAAACTTTTTTTTTTTTTAATTTATTATACATTTATATTTCAAATTTCAAAATTGCGTCAATTTCGCCCCAATAATAAATGAAATATATCGTTCATAAAACACATGAGGGTCCAGTCACAGATCCCCATCGTCATTTTCCATTAAACATATTGAAAGTAGGAATTTAACTTTTTGAATATCTTATCTATACTAAACGTCAGATAAAAAAATATTCCAAATTATAATTTCTGAAAATCTTATTGAAATTTTAAAAATATTATTAAGTTTAAAAAAAAATTGTTATTTTCAATTAAGTAGTTTATATGCATTAGTGATGATGATGATCTTAAAAAAGATTTTTGATTATTTTCCAGAAACCGAAACTGCGTTTCATTTTCAAGTCTATTTTCTTTTAGAATTAATATACATATTGTCGCCCACTTTAATTTTCGAAATAAATACAAAAAACTTTCTTTTGTTGATAAACAAAGCAGAAATTGTCAATTTAAAAAAAATAATAATTTAATTATTTTTTTTTAATTTATATTTTTATATACTACATATATTTTTTAATTTCATTTTATGCGAGAAAATATAAATTTTCCAAGTACAAAAAAAGAAAGTTTTATTTATTTCTTTATATTCATTAATGATATTTTTACAAGAACATGATTTTTTCTAAATCCTCTCAAAGTTTGAAAAATCCTTGACTTTCATTTTCATCAAAAAAAAATTTCTGTTTTGTTTTGATTGATAATTGAAAGTTTATTTATTATATATTATTTATTAATATAATGTTTTTCTTTTTAAATTAAACAAAAATGTTTATTTTTATTTTTAACAAATACTTTATTGTTTCAAGTTTCAGTTTGAAGTAATTTATAGTTTTATAATTTATAGTAGTATACAGTAATATTTCCTGCGTTGAAATTTTAAATCTTTAAGAATTTTAAAATTTTAAAGCTTTAAGAATGAGATTAATTTTATATAAAAGTTCTGTTTCCTGATGTGGATTTCCAGAATACAATCTGAAATGCCTTAATGGAATAGTTAATATTAGAATCGTCTCGAAATTTTGTAAAAATTTAATTGCGTAAATATAAATTTTTACTTTAAGGTGATTTAAATTCAGCTTTTGTTTATGATGAAGAATATGAGGATCAAAATTTAAGGTAAATTATAGCAATGATTTCAATTGATCAAAAAACAAAACTAGAACAGTTAATTAATTAAGCTCAATTGTTGGGGCTTACTTCTTATAATAATTTAATCTGATTCTGAGCTTAATTTAAAATATTGCATATTTTCCAGATTGAATCAACGTCGTCGCCCTAAAATTAATGATGATAATCAACGTGAGGATAACAAATAATATGTGCATTGTATAAAAAAACAATACATCTAACAAGTTTAAGTGAAAAAAATATTTTATTAATATTTATTTAAAAATTTTATTTATTCCAATCATTTATAAAAATGAAAACGTAATTTTATAGCGTGTACAAAACAAATTTATAATCAAAATAAATAAATTTAATTTTTTTGGCAATATACCATTTAAATAATAGATATATATTATATGTATATATTTATAAATATTTAATATAATTTTTTTTAATTAAAAAATAAAAATTATTAAAATTAGAAAAATAAAACATGTTTTTCAAAATTTATATTTTTAATTCATCTCTACATTTATTTTTTAATAATTTTATTGAATTTATTTTTCAACAATAAATGTCATTTTTACAAATTTTAAAAGAATAAAATCTTTGACACTTGGATAAGTAGGTATTATTATTTTTGACTATGTAATTGTATTACATTATTATCTTTTATTCTCATCATAACCCGCTCAATATTTAAAATTAGAATTTATATCATTAAGTATTCAATAAAACAAAAATAACCAACAAAGTTTTAATGTTTTATTTTAGTTTTTCAAATAAATTAAATTATTTCGTTAAGCAATTTTTTATTTTTATCTATTTTATTGCCAACAAAAATTACTATGACATTACTGATTAATTTTAAGAAAATTAAATAATTTAATTGCTATTAAATAATTTTAATAGTAAGAGGGCAGGTATTATATATTTTTAATATTATATAGATTAGTCCTCTGATCAAAATAACTTTCATATTTCAAACTGTTTTCATTATTTATTTTTTTCTCTCCAATATTAATATTCCTAATTCAGAAGTAGTAAGTATATACTATTATTTTCAAATATATTTTTTAAAATCGAAAAGTGAAATATTCAGTAATTATATTTTCTTCTAATTTTTTGAAAGGCTTTTCTATCTTCCATTAAAATAATATACCAAAAATTTAAAATATATATTAGTATGATATTCATTCAATTTAAAAATAATTATTAATTAAGGCATACAGGAAAAACAGACTACTTACAAGGAAATTTCTGTTCAATATTTTTACTCATAATAAGAAATTTTGTTCATATGTTTATCCATTCAGTTTTATTTAAAATCATAAACAGAAAATTAAAATGTATGTATAATGTACATAAACTTTTTTATTATAAATTTCAATGAATATTAGAATGTATTTATAGAAAACCTTACGTACGACTCATTGGAAATTTCGCAATTTTTAAATATTAAAATATCAATTTATTAATTTTTTTCGTATTAAAATTAGATTTTTGAAATAGAAATATTGAAGTTAAATTTCAAGAAAAGTTGCAATTAAGTGCTAGAAAACTGTGAAGACACTTTATCACACAAAAACAAGAATTTTTCGTTCAAATTTTTTTTTAATTGAAAAACATTTTAAAATATTGTAAAATACCAATAGGAAGGATGGAAAGAACAAATAATCCATTAAAATTATCAATTGTCTTTTATGAGAAAAATTCAACACACAAATAGAGATTACAAATTTTTTCATAAACAGTTTTAAATTTGAATAATAGAATCAGCAATGTGGAAAATGCTCGAAGCTTTAAAATAAAAAAAAACAAAAGAGAAAAATGAGTTTTTATTGATAAAATAGAAAAAAAATTTTACAATATAGTTTGAAACTGAATCAATGGCAGACAAAAATAGGTTCATGATAACTAAAAAACTAATCTAAATCCAAAAAATGAAATAAACGAGTTATGAATTTAATTAATCTATTGATGGATTTGAAAGAAATTCTATGCATTTATTTACATTTTTTAATTGATTTTTAAAAAAGTGATAGGTACAGAATCAAAAACAGTTTTTTATTCAGAGTTAAGCTAGAGTTTTGCTAAAAAAATTAATAGATATACCAACTTAGTGTTAACCCGTTAAATGTTTCCTTTTATTATTTACATAATTTTGAAATAAAGAAAATCATTTGCACATTATCCGAAAACCCGAACCAATTTATGAACTTGAAAAAAAAAAAAAAAACTAAATTTCAGTAAACATTCAGAAAATATTAAAAACATATGTACATTTTCGTTTATCCCACAAAAAAAAAATGTATTAATAAATCATAAACAAAAAAATTAATCGTACTTATAATTAAAAAATTTAAATTTAAATCACCCACATAAAAGTTTTCTCTTCTTCCCTTTCCTCTCTTTCATTCTTCTAGTGCTAATTTTGGCCTACAAGCATTTGGATTAATTAATACTTTGACTAAACATTCAACAGTTGGTTTTTCAGCTGTTTTATAAACTTGAAGACCTTTATTTTCGATAGCTCTTCGTGTGCTTGGTCCAATGGCAACCAATTTCTTCTTATCCATTTGAATATTATTTTTTTCAAACCATTCGAATGTGCATTCAACACCAGATGGACTAAAAAATGCCAAAAATTCTACGTTATCTAATTTTAATGCTTTTTCTAAATTTTCAGCTAAATTTGGATGAGTTTTAGTTTCATAAACTTCAACTGGATCGAATTTGAAACCTTGTGGTAATAATTTTGCTAAAATTGCATCAGTTCGTAAGCTACCACACGGAAAAACAAATGGTTTCGATTTATCTGCATCAAAATGTTCCGAAATAAAATCAGCTAATTCGCTGGCATTCCCAGACTCCTTGCCTTCTGTTGTCAAACCATTAACGTATGTCACAGTCAAAGAATATGTTGCTTCACCAATTGAATAATTATTTAATTTATGCCATTTTGATGGAATTTGTTCACCATTTAAAGCTTCTCGAAGTGCGTCCACAGCTCGTGGACTAGTCAATATAATTCCGGAATAATTTTCCGGTTGATTAAGTTTTTCGCGTAAAACATCAAGTTGTTTGAAACCAAAACCCAATGTTGGTACAAAAACTGGATTAAAATTATTTTGTAACAATTGATTAGCGTATTCTTCTGAACTTTCAGATTCAGCTTTTAAAATAATTACAGTTTTCATCGTTGATAAGTACTAAAAACAAAAACAAAAAAAAAAAATTTTTTTTTAATTTATCGAAGGATTTTTACCGAAATAAAAATAATATTAATAAAAATTATTTAAAAGAAAAGCATAAGTACTTAATCACTTAAATAAATAAAAAACTTTTTATCAGCGGAAAATGACGACCTGATTTTGATTGTAAAATTTATTCTTTCTTTTGTACTTTCTGCTCATTGAAATTAGAGGAAGAAAATGTACTTAGATTTTTTTTTAATTATACTCAAAACAAGCAAGTACATAAGAAACTACATAAATGTATGTATGTATAATTTTGTACAAATAGTGCAGAAAAATTTCGCGCATGATTTAAAAATCAATTATAATTTTTATATGCTTGCTTTGTTTTCTTGAAGGAAAGTGGAAAACATTTTTTTTTCTAATTAGATAGATTATGATGAACAATAGAAGGTTAAAAAAATTTTTGGCGGTTTGGTCGAATGGATTGATCGAAATAAAAAAATAAAATTACTGAAATAAAAAAGATGCAAAAATAACTAAAAAGTTATTCAATTCTTAAAAACCATTTTCAATTCCACATTAAATTCCACATTAAACATTAAATATTATTTGTAAATTATAAAACATCTGAATGAGCTCATTTAGATTAATTTGAGATTATTGCGGTAGGTTTAGTACAACAAAAATTTAATCAATAGTGTCACCATCATCAATCAACACATTGGAATGAATGTGAAGGAGACTAGGTAGATATCCATCGAACCTCGACATTGATCTCTATTTATAAATTTGGGTATCTAGGTAGGTGGGCAAGTAGGTCGGTACTATTTAAACATTCTTCACTTTTTCAAACCGTGATTGTTTTCATCATGATAACAAAAATTTTCCTGCACTTCTCGTGGAAAAATTTTTTTTTTAATTCGATAAAAAAAAATAGCGTAACTTACGAAATTAAAAAAAAATTATTTTTAGATTTATATTTATTTAAGTAATTTTCTTTTTCACTTCTCTAATTATTTTCAAATTTTCTTTTTATGTTTTAAGAACTTAAGCAGTCAACTGAAAAAATTCGACTAAAAGTCTAAAGCAAAAAAATAAACACCTGAAGATTTTTCCTATTTTTTATTTTTTATTTTTTTTTTTTTTTTTTTACGATTTCAATAAAATTTTCATTTAATTTCTCAATTTAAATTTATTTTTAAATTTTATTTTTATCTCCAAAAAAAAATTCTCGATTAAATAAAAATAATTATCCATCAGACACAAAAGTTAATAAGAAAATTTATTTTTTGTTTACATTTTTATTTATTTTGGTTGAATAGAAGATTTTGAAGTTTGTTTTTCTTTTCTAATTTTAAGGTCAAAGAAAAAATTTTATTATTTAATTTGGTGTGTCAGTCATTTGTAATTTGAAATAAGTTAATAGGTGTGTAGTAATTCCTTTTTTAAAGTAAAAATTGAAAAATGTTCAAATTTATATGACATTCGATAAATTAGCACTATTAGATTTTGAATAAAGTTACGTATAAAAACGAATAAATGAGTTTTAACTTTCTGTTTATAATTTTGCTTCATATATTTTGGAAAAATTTATTTATTTTAAAGTGAAATAGATCATTAATTCATATATATGTTTTATTTGTTAATGCATTTGTCAAATGAAGCGGATTACATGATAATATTAATTTCTAAAAATAATAATCGCTTTTTTTCTAAAAGCAGTTTACTTCCAACTTTTTTTGTTATTTGCATTTAATATAATAGTTTATTGTCTACATATTTTGTACGTCAAGAGACGTCATCTTAAGTGAAATTGTGGGTAGATGTCGCTTTTTAGAGTATCTTTTAAAATGAAAAATAATGTCGGTAATGTAGTTTTTTTTGTAACGCCTGTAAATATTCCTTTTTTTTTATGTTATTCAATATTAAAAATTAATTGTTCGAATTGGTAGATTCATCACCAGAGAATTTTAAGTAAAGAATTTATTACTAATTTTATAATAAAAAAAAATATAGAACAATACCTCATAAATGAAGTTCGGAGCACGTTCTCAACATTTCGACATTTGGGTACCTTAAATTTAATATACCAATACCATTTATTCATAAATACTATATATACAAATATAAGAATGTTCAATGAATTCTTGGAAAAAAATCGGTGTACTTACCTTTAATCAACATCTTTCTACCCAATACACTAATTTTGAATCTGTTAAAACATGATTAAATCTTAAAAATAAAATTAAATATTCAAATTATAAAACTCAACTTTTTTACTTTAAATTTAAAACCAACACAAGAAATTCAACTAACTTCTACCGACGCCCTTTGTTGCACATTTTTACTTCACAGTGATTAAAAAACGAATGAATTTAAATTCTTCTTTTCATATTATCTATTGATTTGAAATCCTTTTTAAATATTTTCCCTAATTATTTCCCTATATTATTTCCTAAAAATATTCCTTCCTTTTTTATCTAAATTATCTACTTGCACATGTGATATAAATATTGAATGTTTACTTCATTCTGCTAACTCTTCAGTATACCTCACATAGTTACAAATTTAAATAATATCCTGCTCTACATTTATCTGAAATAACTGCTACTGATATCAATGCTTTTGGAGATTGAAACCATCGGTAGAAGCCCTTCTTGATTTTGAAAGACTTTACAGCCCTCTGAGTAACAACGTCAACGGGATTTTGTCAGCTGTTACAAAATGTAAATTTTTAATGAAAATTATTTAGATCTTTGGCTGGTTGGGAACCTCTAACACCCAAGCCTCTTAATCCCTTTATCGATGTGATAGCGCATAAGATTGTGCATATTTGGGCATTCAAAGAATTGAAATCGATAAGTTTATTTGTTAAAAGGATTTTAGTGACGACGGAAGGTTGTTTAATGAAAACTTTTTTTTTATGGAAAGCGGGATGACAGTATATTTGAATTCAATTATTTTTTTAATAAACTATTTTTTACAACAAAAAAACAGCCTTTGCGACAAATTTATTCGCATGATGCAAATAACAAATATTATTTATAATCCCAAAAAAAAATTTTTAACTTTAACTTTTAACTCAATCCTAATTTTACAATAACAACTGCAGAGATGAACTGGATTTTTAGAATAATAGATTTTTCTAAGATACATATTTAAGGCTCAAGGTTTTATTATGTAGCCTTTTTATTTTTACGTATTTATAAATAATGTTATTAAAAATTTAATTCTATTTAAATACATAATTATTATGCATTATTATATGTGCAGAAAAAAGAATTTTTAAGATTATGTTATTTAATTTTTTTATCATTTCTTGTTTTGATTAAAATCATGCTTTTTTCACAAACATCCTTTTTGTCGACAAAAAAGTAAAATTTGCATAAATAATCCAAATTAGCTTAGTTAAATATTTTTCTATAAAGAAACATTTTTTTTTTTTCATTTTCATTGTTAGAAGTTGAAAGAATTTATTAAAATTTAATAGTTGAATGAATTTCAGGTAGGTAGATATTTTTTTCAAAAAAAAGCTTTTTGTTTTCAAAAATATTTTCAAAGGATCTGGCTCTTTTATTCTGTTGACTTTTTTATTCTTAAAAAAAAAGGAATCCTTTTATATTTTTGTTAATGAAAAATAATCTCTTTAATAGTAAAGCTACCTGTACCTTTTAATGTAGAAAAAAAAAACAAGCAAATTTAAAAAAAAAAGGTTGTTAACATTTTTTATTTAAATAATATACGAATCAATCAAAGTAAGAGCAAAGAGGATTAAAAAGGAGATCTTATATCTTATACCCAGACACAAAAATAATCAGTGACTAATCCGATAATTATAATAGAACAAGAAACGACCGTTCACACTCATCTAAAATTATTTTATTGTTATTTTATCTTATTTTGTTTGTAAAATTTTCATAAAAGAAAATTTAATAAAATAATAATCAAAAATTAAAATAATATTTAAAAAAATATTAAATAAAAACAATGCCAATAATAATTTTTTTGTTTATATAGGTATATTTTTCTTCAAGACATTTTTAATCACTTCCAGCTTCCACGATTAGCTAGTTTGGAATCCGAGTAAAAATTTTGTATGAAAATTATACAATAATCTAAGAACAATCTTCCAGTTTGTACAAAATAGTAGAAAGTTCGAAAGCTAATTCAGCAGTTCATCCGAGAAAAAAAAAATACAATAATCCAAGAACAATACAAGAACAACTCTTTATTTGTGTACAATTCTCTAGTTTGTGTACAACTCTTTATTCGTGTACAATTCTCTAGTTTGTACAAAATATTAAGTAGTTGAAGCAGTTATATTTAGTTTTTATATCTTGAAAATTGAATTTTAATTGATCTGTACGAAAGAAAAAATTATTGTCAATCAATGTTCATAGGAACATGCATGCATTAAACTTAAGTTACTGATTCTATAAAAAAAAAGTAAAATTGTGCTATTTTTGTAGATGCATATTAATTTATAGTCCTTAATAAGAAATTGTCAATTTTGTTCTTCTACATTCAAATTATTAGATTTATGTTTCCATTGTGCACAAATCAAAAATAATTTTTTGTTATGATGATGAGGCATAATTTCAATATAATGCATACCCCTATACTTTGAATGATTCATTCTTTTTATAAATATGGATAGAATTTTCTTAATCGTTATCCTTATTTTTTTTCATGTTTCTTTGTGATTAATATAAAGGAAAAATGGCACACCCTTATCAATAAAGAATTTTACAATGTTATAGGAAAAAGAAATAAAACTCATTACTATGCTAGGTATAATATTTAAGTTTTATGTACATAATATGTATATAAAAAAAAATCATATTAAAATCGATATGAAAGTTTTATACGCTCATCATAAAATTACATTTTATGATAATTGTTTTTATTGTATATAATTTTCTTGGTTTTTAGTTGTAATATAACATACACCCTTAACCCAAATTCAGTGTTTTGACTTTGTATTAAATATAAAATATAATTTTAAAATTCCTTTAAAAAAAGAAAATCTTATAAAATACTTAATAAAATCCTTGAAAATTTTAAGTTACAAAATGTATATAGAATGTAATGGTTAAAAAGGGTTTTTATTTCGAATTTTTATTTTATTTTTTTTTCATTTTTAATATCGCAAGAATTATTATTGATACGGAAAATTATTTCTTTATGTAATGTACCTATAATGTATATTGTATAGTGTGCGCATATACAATACTATGCATATGAAGATAAATTGAAAATTGCGTGTACGATGAAAAGTAGTTACGATTATTGAAAATGTGTTTATTAAATACTTTTGCATGCGAACAAATAATATAAAAGTCGATACCGGCAACTATTAATAGTTAATCTTTCTGAAATATTTTAAGAACTGTAAAGAGGCCAATATTTATGTTACGGTTCTTAACTTTTTGTATTTATATCGTAGGATTCGTAGGTAACTTAGTAAGAGTTTTTGAATTTTACACAATTATCATTTCCTCGTCCAATTTAAGGTATTAACTTTAAAATTTAAATGACATATAATTGTACTGCAAAAAAATAATAACTTGAAGATGATAATCTATGTTTTTTAATTAAAACGCAGTGAAAAAGAATTAAGTATCAGATGTAACTCTTCTTAAATTACTCACTTTATTTTGTATGTTTTTAAATTACAGAGATACTAAAACGAAATATTTCAGTTCAGATTTATTTATAACGAATTCTATAAATAAAATGAAATCGAGTATTATTATCTTACTTGTCGAGAGAAAAATTGCAACTGAAAAATAAAACTAATAATATTCTACTTATTATTTTCTATTTTCTTTTCCTTTTTTTTTATGTTTTCGCATAACGAAATTTTCCGATCAAATTTTGTTTTGTCCTTTTTTTCAAATTACATACATTTAAAAAAAATTGTTGCGTTTTTAAGTAACAATATAATTTTGTTTTATATACTATTTGGCGAGAAATACTTGTAGAGCCCTGAAACCAAAAAAAATGCGTTTGGTTTTGGTTTGTCTGTAGAGCTAATACAATCTCAACTGAATTGATTTTTTGTCTTGTTTTTCTGACTCAAATTGACCTTTTAAGACTAATACATATTGTTGCGATTGTGCCTTTACTTCAAGATATAAAAATAAATTAAACGCCAAAATAAAGCGAAAACATCAAATTTTTCACGGTTCCGCAGTTCTTAAAAAAGGATAATATTTTATGTGTTTAATTTTCAGAAATATCTTGATATTCAATACAAATTTTGTAGAATTTGGGAAATAATACAAACAATCAACCAATTTTAGAAATTTTCTTCCTTACATTATGTATTTTTAATTTGATATATTCTTCAAATGTTCGCTCCTTTTTATTAATTAGAAATTTTAGAAGATTTTTTTAGAAATCATACTTGTAACAATTTGATAATGAAATTTCTTTTATATGTATTTCAGTATACTATATTAATCCTTGTTTCCTTTTTCATTAAACAAAAAACAAGCATACACAAAAATATTGTTTTTCCAAATTTCAGTAGTTATTAAACATTTGGCAGCTTAAGATATTTTCATTAAAATAAAAATTAAATTAAATTTAAAAAAAAAAAAAATAATTTACACAAAAAATATTTTGTTGTTCATAATTGGAAATTTCAAGAAAATACGTAAAACAAATTTTATTTACGTGTGTAACGTGAATTTTCCTTTTTTGTTAATTTTTTTCCACAAAGTATTCATTTCTTCAAGGAAATGAAAACAAAATAATAAATTTAATTTAATTAAATTTAGCTTTGTGAAATTTTTATGTCACGTGTTCGTAGTGGTTTTGGGGGAAGAAATGTTTTGTTGGGGTTTAAGAGTTGAAAAGCATAAAATCCAAAAACAAATTATTTTTTTTCTGCCTTTTTAAAATAATATTATACCTGTAGAACCAAATTTGTTTTTCTACATTATTTCGGTTTTTTTTTTTGGTATCTTTACTGTTTGCAAATTAAACATTCTTAAAGTTCTTGGCGCCAAATTTTTCAATATGTCTATACCAAGTTTTTACCACATAAAAAAATGTTTGTTATTGCCATTATTTTTTAAAATTTATCTCTTTAGAAAATAAATTTTCAAACTTATTTGTTCATAAATTCAACCTAAAAATAAAATGTGACATCTTGCAAAGTTATTAAATTATTATTTTTTTTTTTAACTTTCCTTAATAAAAAATAAGTGCAGATTGTTGTACCATGGTTGTGTACCCAACATTTTCTTCATTTCTCAAAAATAACAATAAATTTTTTTTTTTGTATTCTAAAATTCATTAAAATTCTTAAATATATTTTTACCAATATGTAGTTTTTAATAACTTTTGTCATTTAAACTTTTAATTTAAAATTGAATTTAGAATTTTTGTCAAAAGTTTAAATATAATTTTCATTTTGTTACAAAAAAATTTTAAAGGATTTTTATGCAAACAAAATAAGTTAAAAAATATTTTGAAAAGAAAGTGCATACAGAATTCTAAAGTTAAGAAATTTTATTCAGATAAGATAGTTTTTTAAGATTTCAAAAAAGATGTAGTTAAAAGTTATGTATATCGTTTGGTTCAATGTTGAAAAATGATTTAAAATAATTCGAAATTATATCTTGTTAGCAACTATTTTTTTTTTCCTAGAACCGTAAAATTGTTCCAACTCTCAAGTATGAATCGTACTTTCAGAGGTGGGAAAAAAGTGAGAACCTTGTTTTTTGCGAAAATATTTTTAGGTGCGAACAAGTTATAAGTTTATTCCATTATTTTGATTTATATTCACAGAGACATTGTTCAGTCAAATATATTTAGCCTTTTAAGACTAATACTATATAATAATTATATGTATTATGAATGTGTACAATCTATTTTAGGCTAATCGTATAATATTCATTTTAATAAATATTAATATCATTGTATTATTCTTAATGTAATAAATTTTCACCAAAAAAAAAAGGTACAAAAAAATTTATAATATTACATATTTCACGTGCCTGAATGAAAAATCTCTTTTAATAAACCCCACCTTAATTATATGTCATTAAATGACATAAATGACATATTACGCCTGTCGCAGACAAAATTTGGAAAAAAAAAAAAGTAAAATATTTTTACTCCCTTTACGTTATTTCCAATTTTACTGTTTTTTGATAATCTCCTTCCTTTCATTCACAAAATAATATTAAAAAAAAAATATATTCTATACATAAAAAATAAAATACATAGGATAATTCTCTTGAGAAAGTGTTTTTTATGTAAAAGTTTTTCAATATATATTCTTCAATGAATATATTTTTCACTAAATAGAAGGAACAACAAAAAAAAAAAAGACAATATTTATTATATCAAGATATTTAAATAAATTTGTATATTTAACATAAAAATCGTCCTTATCCAACTAACAGACAACATAAATATAGTACACCCATTGAGATATAGATTCTTGGGTAATTTTATTAGAAAAGACAAAACTATATAAATATACACAGAGAGTTAAATAATAACAACAACAAAAAATAAAAATAATAGTAAAGAAAGATAATAAAATAAAGATTTTATTTAAAAAAAATAAAAAATAAAAATAAAATATATAAGCAAATAAATAAATTTTATAGTAAAAAAAAAAAAAAGGATATAGCATATATATAAAAAAGGATATCAAATAATTTACACAAGAAAAAAAAAAATAATAATAATGTCTGTTAAAATTTCATCATTTGTGATTTCATGTTTAACGATATCATGTTTGATTTTCATGTTATCGGCAACAGCAAATGGTATGCGAGCAGATGATAAAAATATTACTCGTTTATTGAATAACCAAGTATTGGTTAGTAAACAAATAATGTGTGTATTGGAAAAAAGCCCATGTGATAATCTTGGAAGGCAATTAAAAGGTTTGTATAATCTCTGTGAATGTTGAATTAAAATCAATCTGAAATTTAGATAATTTTTTAAATCCCAGAAACAACACATCGGGTGACTACTTCTACGGGAATATAAATGTGCTAGTCTTTAATTAGCCCAGAAAAGTTTTATTTAAACATTACTGCTGGGTGGATTTAGCATGTCATATTTTCGTATATATATTTAATATATATTTAGATTAAAAAAAAAGAGAACACGGTTATAAATAAATAGATTCAAATTTTTACTACAAGAAAATCAATAATTCAATAAGGTTGATATAAATGCTGTGGAAGACGAACGCCTTGATAGGCGTTTGTGTTTGCAACAAATATTTTTTTTGTATGAACGAAAAAACAGAATGATTTTATTAAATTGATAAAAAGGCAAATCACATTTAACATAGTCAGATTTACAAAATTAGATTTTTTTTTAACTTGGGGTTCGTAAAATTTTATAAACAAAATAATGAAGCTTAAGTGTGAAAATTTATTAAATCCACATCCTGCATTAACAGTTTTCCGTCTAAATTTAACACTTCAAAATTTATTTAAATTTATTTACATTTTCTCAAAAAATAAAAAATAAAAAATTTACAGATAAAAAAATAAAGGAAGCAATATTTTTAAAAATAAACAAAAAAATAAACTATACAAAACCCTTTTATTCAACCATGAATATTTTGTTATTTTCTTTTTATGAAGATTTATTTCACTTAAATTTCTTTAAAAAACACATGGTTCACTTAATTTTTTTTTTTTTTTTTTTTTTTATGAAAAAAGGAAGATTATGATTTTTTTTTCTTTTTTTAGTTATTTTGATTAACTATTACATATTTTTTATTTAAATGTTTAGGAAAAAAAAGAACATGTTATTTTGAGGACCTTAAATAGAGTATTAAATTAATGATATTTTTTATTAGATATTAAAAGAATAAGATAATTAGAAGATTAGAAGAAAGGATTGGATTAGAAAGAAATTGAATTATTTAGATTTTTTACGACATTCTAATATTTTAAACATATACTTAAAATTTATGTTCTGGGACAGTAATCTTCGACATTTTTGTAGTCTAAAATTTAAGAACAAAAAATTCAAATTTTAATTTGGGACTTCAAAATATTTAAATATCTACAAAAATTACAACTGAATTTTCTAAATTATTCTGAACTTAACTTAACTTATCTAGTCTTCATTCCTCAGTATCTAATTTTATTCCCAAAAAAAAAAAACGAATAAACATTATTTTTTTAAATCATTAGGAAGAAAAAAAAAACAGCCAACATTTTTCATCCTGTTTCAAGATATCACAAAATTTTCTTCTTTCATGACTTAAGTATTTTCAATATCATTTATTATTTATGTTCTTCGTGTTAATAAACAATACGTGTTTTGATTTTTATTCATATGATTTTTACCGCACAAAGAATTTTATCTGTTTAATACTTACATATATCATTATATTAGATAGAAGAGGATTTTAGTTTTTTGAGTTTTCATTCATCACGTTATTCGATTAAGACGATGTAATTAATTTAAGTAAAAGAATAAATTCAATTTTTATTATCTTCAGTTAATATTTGATATATATATGTATATAGGATTTATATTGAATATAAATAATAGAAAATCATTAATATAATGAAAATAATTCCCATTATTTATATTATTGAAATCAAAATAAATAAAATAAGAGAAATATAATTTTTCCTTAATTGTATTAAATTTACATAATCATTATTCTAAATTGTATGTTCTTTTAGAAGATTAGTAAGATATATCTGAAAAGCCTTTATTGAAAATAAATTACATATTTTTATTTACTTTTGAAAAGATTTTACCCATAATAAAACTAAATTAAATGTTACTTTTTACTTGATATGAGTTTTTAATTCAATTATTGAATAATTAACTTAATCCAGTTTGCAACTTAAAGTTTAGCAATCTAAGTAGGGGTATATACAGTGAATTGCAAAATTAATCGTTATTTTTTTTTTTTTTTTTGATTAAAGATTTATACAGTTTTATAAAATTTTATATTAATTTTTGCCTTGATGCAACAATTTTTTTCTTTTATGTTTATGTTATATATAAAAATTTATGTTTATGTTATATATAAAAATTTATGTTTATGTTATATTTAAAAAATTTCCATAAGTCTACATTTTCAGATTTTTAATTATGTGTCACAGAAACTTGCCAAGAGTGACATTTAAAAGGCAATTCAATATATATGCATAACTTTATATTTTGTCGCTGTGAGTAGAAAGACTCTATAAGTAAATTTTTATTATTATAATTCTTCCAATCGAATAAGTTTTTAAAAAAACAGTCGAAAATAATCCAATTTGCAAATTTTTTTTTATGGAATTTATTATTCAAAAATAAAATTCGTGGAAAATTTATATGCCCATACATATTATATATATGTATGTATATATTTATGAATATGACAATAAACAAACGAAAAACAAATAAAACAAACCGAATAAAAATAAATCTCATTAAATAAATATTCATCTATCAAATCAATTATTTTCAGTTGAATGAAAACTTTTTATTCTAACAACAACAAACAATTTTTGCTCTTGACAGTTTATTGATAATTGAAAAAATTAAATGGCAATTTTCAGTAATTGAATTTCCATTCCTCGAATTAATTTTATTTAAGTATGTAATATAACTTTTCAATTGTAAAGTTTTTTTTTTTGTCCGAGATATAAAATAAATAATGAAAACCACTCAAAAACTACATGCCAAATTGAATAAAAAAGAAAAAACTTTTGTATTGGTAGATGTGGAAAATTGTATTGTCCTTTTGTTATAGTAAATTTGTTACATAAATTTTATTAAATAAAAAGTACTCACATTAAAAATATGTCAAAAATTGAAGCACTGCAATTTCGTTACAATTTACATTGAATCCTTATTCAAGCTGATAAAAATTATTCCTTATTCGCTAAATATTTTTCCTAAATGCAGAAAAGCAAATAAATTATTCATGAATTTTGATTAATAAAATGAATGTATACTGAATATATTTTGTGTTTTATTCATACAAATTATTTATTTCAAAATATTTCCACTGAATTTTCCCAGGATATAGATTCACTTTGTTTGAGATTTGATTACAAAAATATTTTTTATTTAATAGGAAAATTCAACATTCATCGAATTTTCTTTTCGTTTTTTTACTCTTGATTTGATATAGTGAAAGTTGGTTTGATGTATTGTTGCTTAGTGATTATTTTCTCATTTCTTTCGCTTCTTTTTTATTTTCTTTTACAGAGAGGAAAACAAATTTTGGCTTCAATTTTATTTTTTTGTTGATGAAAAATCCCTTAGGAAAAAGATATTTAATTTAATTTTTTTTATTATTGATATTCCCATACCATTGAGTCTAGATGAATATCAGATTACATTTTTGTATTTTAATGTTATTTACATTATCGTGAAAATTAATCAACATTCTTAATAGATGAATAATTTTTCTAATATGATTTTTATTGTGTTTGATTTTCATTTAATGGTAATAAATAAGTTTTTATTTATCTTATTTATAAAACTGCATCAAAAGTCCTGATTGCAACTAATTCGGTGAACAAAATAAAATAAAAACGCACGACAACAAGTCTGCTGGATGACGTGGTAGAATATTTAATGTTTGACGCAAATTGCAATTTTATTAGTTTACTAAACAGAATTATCATTTTAGTTTTCATACAATTCCTGTAGCCGATGAAACTTATTTCACTACTAAAGGTTAGAAAATTATAAATATTAAACTACATAGTATGAATATTCTATTATTTGGATTCAGTTATTTAAAATATATTTTGGAATCGAAACTGCGATATAATTTGATGAAAAAAACAAACCAAATAATTTTTATTAAATCTTTTCACACATTAACAAGAAATATTTTATATTTAAATTTATTTAAAGCTAATTTTCCATTAACAGTTTTTTTTCCTCTTGAGAGGAATTGTATACAAAAAATTGTATAAATCTTTGAAATTCCAAGTATTCCCTTTATTCCTTTATTTAATTATTTATGTTTAACAGAAAGGAAAGAGGACACTAATAATTTTTATTGTATATTTTCAAAAAATAAGAAAATTTTCCCTTATTTTCTTATTATTATTTTTTTTTTTTCTTTGTAATGTAAATAATTTTAGAAATTAAATTGTTGAAATCGACCAACAGTGGTTGTTAATTGTGATATTTATTGCCTTTTTATTAGCATCAGCAGTTAAAAATTTTATTACATTTATTTCATATTTAAAGTTCCCCTCTGCGATAGAATTTATTCAGTAATAATAATTATAGTATTGAGGAGGAAAATTTTTAGAGAAAATCTTAGTTCTAACGATCTAACGAAAATTTTCAAATCATTGCATCATTGTGTATTTATCTGGGTTTAATGTTGTATACACGTTTTATAATAAAACCATAAGTGGTTAATATTTTCAAATAAATGCACAACTTGCAAGTAATAAATAAAATCAAGCGAAAAATTCTTTGTTACAAAAGATTCAGTATAACATTAATCTTTATATCTTGTTTGCTTCTTTTTGTTTTTCTAATTTTCATCTCTAGAATCAGATGTTTATTCTAAAATGTTTTCTGCTCATAATAAAAAAATATGTGTAACTTTTTTATAACGAAATTTTATCTTCTTCAATTTGAATTTCTTTGATGTCAAAATAATATTGATTACTGAGATAAATTTTGCTTAAAAAAAAAAAAAAACAAAAGTAAATAAGTATTTCATCAATATATTTTTATATTTACATAACTTTTTCTTTCTTTGATTTTCCAAATAATTTGATAAATAAAAAAATGAATTATATTTAAAAAGGAATTTACATATACATATACTTAAGTACGTAAAATGTATTTTACGTCAATACCAAAAATTTTTAAAACTCTCTAATATTTGAAAATTTATTTTCGATATTTTTCATTCAATATTATACTTCGAAATTCTATAAATTTTTCATGAAGCGTTAAAATATTCACAATATGATGAAAAAAAAAATAAAAGCAATGAAAAATAAATTTCTTTCAAGAAATTTGAAGCAATTGTAAGCGTAATAAAATATTCAAAAAAAAAACAAACGCAATAATAGCTGAACACTTATCATTTCAGTTCAACAATAAAAATATCATAATTTTAATAAAAAAGAAAATTGTTTGTTTTTTTTTTTTTTATTTTTTTTGCGAAATTGATGCCAAAATACTTAAGCAAAATTTAAATAAAATTATAAATTAAATTTTTTTTCATGAAAAATAAATCTGGTGTAAGCAAAAATTAGAGAATTTTATTGGGTTGGGTACGTTTGACTGTATTTCATTTGACTGGTAATTATAAATTTGACTGTGAGCTATAGAATTAAATTTGAATCTATTTTTGACAATTAAACTTGTTTAAGATATACATCGATAAGATTTAGATGAAAACATATAATTTAATTGTAAAAATTGAGAGTTATTATGAATTAAATTTGAACGTAAAACTCTTCGAAAATCATGTTCTCTTTTCTTTTTGGGTGGATCTAGGAATGAATTCATTAATTAAAACATTTATCTCCATTAAAGTAGAATTTAAGAACAGGATAAATAATATTGCTGCTTATTTTTCAGTTTCAATTATTGTTTTGTGAAAGTTTTGGATTTTAAAATTTTCATAATTATTGTTAATTTTAATTTCGATTTTAGTGAATTTGCTGTCTCAAAAGCAATTCTCCTTTTTAAAGCATAAATAAATTAATGAAAAATTTATAAATTTTGAAAATTTGAATGGATCTGCACAATTATGTGCATGAATAACTTCTAAGCCAATGGTTCCCAACCTTTTGAAATATTTGTACCCCTTGATAGTGATTTGAATCTTTACGTACCCCTATAAAAGAGTGCATACAGGTTATAACAAACGGAATAAAAAATTTTAACGCACGTTGTGATTAGATACGCCTCGCTTTGTTAGCACCAACATTGATGCAGCATCATTGTTTCAAAATCATTGCGAGTTTTCATGTTATTTCTCAAGTCAATGGGTTCATCTTTTGCGTTATCATTATCAGTGTCAACAATCTTGTCTAATGAAATTGTGAAGGCGTTTCGAATCCAATTATCGACATTAAAAGTTGGAGGAATGATACCATCAACATTTTTTTTGAAAATTTCGTTATGAGTTTTAATATTATTTAAAATACACACAATTATACACAATTCACAAAATTTTGGAAAGAAAATTAGATTTTGAAATTATGTGTAAGCCGTAAAAAGGATATACATATATTTTTTTCAATACGAACAATTCCACGTACCTCTCAGAATTGGTTAACGTACCCCCAAGGGGTCCATGGACCCCAGGTTGGGAATCTCTGTTCTAAGCCATTTAATTAGTAATAACGATTCAGCTTCAAATTTGGCAAACCAACTTAACGCAATTTATTACTCACCATAATGTTGTGGAATTTTAAATACCTAAATTTTATACAAAATGAATATTGGTGTCATAATTGTCATTTACAAAAAAATGAATATTTTAAAAATTAATTTTTTTTCGTCAAAAAAAAAATTTCAACCATCGTAATAATTATATTTACCACAACAATAATATACTAAAAAAAAAATAATGTTTGCAAATCATAAAAATAGAAAAAAATTACTAGGAATAGGTATCAAGTAAATACAAAAAAAAAATAAACCAAAATATCAAAAAAAAATACGTGAATAAATATAAATTTTGAATTCATATCAGAAGGTGGTGTTTGTTTTATTTTTTGTTGTTTTTTGATGCAGCAGCTGAAAAACGAATGTTTTGAATCCAGATATATTCATAGAATATTTCTTTTTTGATTGGTTTATTCAAATCGTTTTATTGTGCAAAAAGAAAAACTTTATTTTATTTATTTATTTCTATTTTTTGTTTCAAAACTTTCTCGAAACTTTTTTTTTATGATTTATAAACTTTTGTCAACACATTGATCAAAGGATATGCTTGGGAAATAAAATTCACATGAAAAAGTTTTACTGTACAGGGGGAAAAGTTTGAATTGGTCACAAAACAAATCTTTTTTTTTTATATGAGAACATTCTGAAAATTAATTGAAATTCTGAATTTTATATTTTTTTTTTGTTTTTTGCTTTTATTTTTCGAAATATAGAACTAGGGAAAAGAAAATTATTTGAATATTGAAGTAAAAAACTTTCGAAACTTGATTGAAATTTCTAAAATTTATTTTTATATTTTTATGTAAATTTTCTTATAGAAATTTTATGTTACCAGTTGTATAAACACTTAAATAAGTAAAAAACCTAGTTAGCCATAGTGCCTACAGCTATTGACTGTACAAACATTTTTCATTAACATATAATGTTGGCTTCTTCATTTCGAATTAAAATAATTTTACTATACGATACGTTTTGTAAAATAATTTATTGTCCAGGAACTTAATTGAATTAAAAAATATTCGATATTAGAAAATATATATTAAAAAATGTATAAAAATATAGAAGTTTAAAAATAAAAACCAAACGCCGAAATAAAAAAGTTTAAATATGTTTTTCGTGCTCTACCTGAAGCTGACAGTCGTTATATTGAACATATCAAGTACTTAAATTTTTGAAGTTATTGTTAAAATAAAATAATTTTTTATTTGATTTAGATTAATTTTTTTTAAATACTATACTAATACTTATTCAATTAAAAATTAAGACAAGAAACTATTTTACATTATATTACATTATATTACATCAAATTGACTTTTAAGCCATTTTGTTTTTTTATTTTTTCTCATCATACCGCCAATAATCATTAATTTTAATTTTGAAGTGAATTGGATTATTTTAGCTTAATTTTTATTTTTTGTTTCCAAAATTCTAAGCTAAAAAAAAAAGAAAATTTGAACCCTTGTCAAAACAAATAAAGTTTTTGTTTTTATTTAGAAAACATTAGTGGTTGGTGCGGGCAGTATTAAATAATGTACATATTTTATACTATATATCTAAAATTATTTATATACCATAATATTTGTATATTTATTTTCATTCAAAGGGATCAATTTATAAATAAATAAATTGCCGGTTAGGTCTAGAGTTATTTATTAAAATGTTTTGTTTTGTTGAAAAAATTTATTCGAAATACATAATTATAGAAAATTTTTTCAAGTTTGCAAATGAAAACAGTTAAAAAGTTTTGGTCTTTTTTCCACATTACTGTAACAAGAATCTCTGTATAAATAATAATAAACTTATTTGATTTTTAAGATATCTTGCTGTTTCTTTAAATATGTATTTTTCCTTTTTTATTTTTGTCGAGAAATAAACTTTTTAATTATAACTTTAATTGAAAATCTTACAATACCATATTTTTTTTTCTATTAAAATCAAAAAATATTTCTAAGATTATTTTTTGACATAATCCTGATACCCATAAAAAGAAATTAGGTAATTTTCATTCAATTTTAGAGAAAAAAAAAACATATATATTGCATATAGTTCTTATAAAGGAAAAACAAATTCCATAATAAATAATTTCATGTTTCGAGAATTATATTTTTATCCTTATAAAAAAAATAGCCTGAAAAAATTTTCTACACATGTTGGAATATTTTGACACAAAAAATATGTTCTTAATTTCATACATAAACCAAAAATAAATAAAATTTATGATACTTTGTGTATTTTTGGAATTAGCTTCAAATTAAAAAAAAAAATATATGTACAGTACATACTTATCTAAGTACATAAACCCAATTATTTCAGATTATTTTTAAAATCAAATATGCCATAACAAAAATAATGTTGGAAGTTAGGTATGTATTATATTATGTATGTTACAGTCTTTTCCACTGTATATTATTTCGGTGACTGAAATTTGATTCATCAAGTTTATATAAATAATATTGAATAATTTATTCGTTTTTTGTGTTTATCCTTTTTTTAATGGAATTTGATGGAGTTCCGAAATTAAAAAAAAAAAATTGAGAAATAATTTCCAAATTCAAAGTTTATGATATGTATATTATTTTTGTTTATAACTGTTTAAAATTATTCACAAATTATAATGTTTATACAAAAGGAAGGAGTAATATTTTTTGAATATTTTAAGCTTGAAAATTAAACTATATAAAAAAGAATAATTTTAATGAAAATAAATATTTTTATTACATAAATTGTACATACAGTTTTAACTTTAACTTGAAAACTAATGTATAAATATTGCCTTTTTAATTATGACTACATTCATATTGATAGCACCATCCAGTAACAGTCGGGCTTTAATTATTTTAATCTAATTACAAATCTAATCTTTTATTAAGTATAATTTTATGTACCGGAGGTACATAAATAATGCATGTTTATGATCTTTAAGTTAAGTAAATTATTGAAAATAATAAACGTAAAAGTTCTAAAACTTAATTTTTTTCTTTCTGTTTTAAGAAAAATATATTATGTGAATATGTGAATTTTCGTTACAATTTAATGGGATTCAACTATTCATGAATTATTAATACCAAACTAGAAAAAGTAAAATTATTCTCATTTTTATTTTCTTGCATAATTTTGCTCCTAGATATCAAGATATTTATACATATAGTACATATTTTATATTAATAATTTAATTTTTTTTTTTATAAACTAAAACATAGATTTGTAGACGAATAATATATTTTCTTAGAAAAATTCATATCTGAAGAAAACTAAATAATTTAATAATACATGAATAAAAAACTCATTTCTAGATGCATACATTGGTAGATCAAAGTGTTAAATAAATCTAATTTTTATTTGGGTTATTTTTTTAAAATAATGTTCATTGCTGAATGCTGACACACCTGTCACCACTATATACGTCAATGACGAAGCTGGAACGTTGCAAAAGTTTCCTAAAATTACAATTAGATACAACCTTTTATTCAATCCTACAAAAAGATAATTTCGCGACAAAAGTATAATAATTGTAGCTGATCTGATTCACCTTTCGTTGAAGCCCATATACATATATCCCCACTTCTTGTTTCCTACACGTTGGAAAATAAAGAATTAACCGACGATTCTTAAATGTCGAGGTTGGAAACCTTAAACTTAAGCTACAAAAAACTAATTTTTGTTCTTAAATTATCAATGTAAATAAGGATAAGGATTACTTCTTTACATTTATAAATTTAATTAGAAAATTTACTTGAATTAAAAATATACTTAATGTTTTAATAAAAATGTGTACATAATATAAAATTATTTATAATGCATAATAATAATAATACATAAATGTACATAAGGATAAATATTATGTACATCATACATGTTTACGATAACTTTTGGTTTTGTTTTTCAAGAAAATAAAAAAAAAAAAATAATAATCCTTTCTAATCCTTTTTTGTTTCAAATTTTTCACAAAAAATACGTGAGATTTAAAAATGGGAATGTATGATAATTAAATACGAATCTTAAATAATCCGACATTTTTATTTTTAAATTATGAATGGAAAACACGACGAAAATATTATATTTTTTGGATAATGAATTTTAATCATACATATGCCTAATATAGGATCCTGACTCCTGATTCGATTATTACGATAAAGACTTAGTTAATATAAAATTTTTAAATTTCTGTGAAATAAAATTTCAAATTTCATCAAATACATATATTATTTAATGATGTCAAATGACCTATATCATCTTTATTTTATGTTAACAAATTTTTTAATCCTTACTTATTCTATTTACTTAAGATATTCTTCACTTTATACTGAAAAATATAATATATACATATACCTGATATTTTTTTTTGTTAATTATTTAAAATGAAATTTAAATGGAATTTTTAAGAAAAAAAAAACGGGCGTCGAATGACCCTAATTATAATTCAAGTAAAATGCCAAAAATTGTTCAAAAAAAAGGTCAAATTAGAAATGCAATGGTGTTAAAATTAATACTTCTTTTGGACAGTTGAAGGATAAAAAGTTGAAAAAGGATTATAACATTTTAACAAAAATAAAATTTGTCTTATTCAAAATCTGTGTATATAATTAAGGTTTTTATGTGATTTTTGTTGTTCAGCTTATTCATCATTAAAAAAATTCTTGAACCCAAAATTCCAGAAGTTTATTTTTAATATAACGAACATCAATTAATTGAATCTTTTATTTAATAATACAACCTAAATTCTTTATCAACAACAAACAAGCTCTTATATCTAGTAATAAAACAAAATAAAATTCAAACAACACGAATCAGATTCACGCAAATCCTTTATATTTTTATATACCGCAGTAATAAATTTTCAGGTTTAAATTTTCAAGAAATTTCATTCAAATTTTAATATATGTTTGTCCCATTATGAATAAGCTCCTTCGTAGTATTGTTCAATTCTATCAAAATATTTATGCAGACTAATTTTTTGAGTAGATTTTAAATGTATAAAAGTGTTCTTAAAGAATTGTTAAAAAAAATAAAAACACCAAATTTGTTTACCATTTCAATGGAGGATAAAAGTTTTATATAGAAATCCCAACTTTTACCATTCAAAAGCAGTAAAAAGAATTTTCCTTTTTCAATTGTTCAATTGTTATTAGGCTTTTATTAAAAATAAATCTAATTTTTAAATCGATTTAGATACACTTTTCTTATTTGTTTACATTTAAAATAAGTCCTTGAAAGAAAAAAGGCAACCTTAAACCTTTTAAGAAAATATCTCAATAAAATGCTAAATGCTAAAACCAATTCATAATAAAAAATTATTTTTATTTTTAACTTTATTTTTCATTTTCTAAATAGCGTCATAATACAAATCGCCTGCGTTTCCTTAACAGCCAGCATTTTATTATAAAGACCATCCAAAAAAAAGGAAACTTTAATATCGCTTTTAATAAAGATTAACTTTTTTAGAACTAAAAAGAGAAAAAAAAATGTGAACCTTTTTAAATTATTGTTCACTTTTTTTTTTCCTCAGAAAAGAAAGTAATCGGGTAATTTGTTAGACCACCTTAAACAATTTTTGTGTGTTCTGAGTAATGTGGTAGTCATATATTGTCAGATAAAGTCTAAATATTGTGATAAAAACTTTATTTTAATATTCCCCTACAGGACCTTCCTCTAATAAATTTATGTGTTGATGCGAATAATATTTAGAATTGATCTTAGAATCTTACTTTGGTTAAACGTCATTTAAGTATCATCAATCTAAATAATTAGCTTAAATGTTTCTTAGTCTTATTATAATTTTCCATTATTTTGCAAAATGAGAGGCATCTATAAAAATGTATATAAAACAATTTGCCAATGAAACATATTTCCCAACGAAACATATTTCCTAATGAACTCTGTGATAGTTCTTTTAGCAACAATAAAATATAAATAAATGAATTGAGAGTGCGCTGTCGTTTTTTTGACGAGCTTCGACTATTTACTCGAAAATTTCGAGTACGGAATATTACTAGTTCATATCAAATAATTTTATATTATTATATTTATAATGTTAAAAAAAAAGTGTGTTATATCCATGTTTACCCGACATAAGGGTATACAACTATTAAAAATTCATTCCATCACCTTTGGAAGACTTTTAATCTTTCAAAACTTTAGAACTTTGATTTTTGTTTCTGTTTTTGTGCTTGAAAAAAAATGAAAAATAATTTCTTTAAATGGAAGCTTTTCAGTTTCCTTTTTACACATGCATGACAACTACATATATTATAATACTTATATATGTACATGGGAATGTGATATCTTTTATATGTGCTTAATAGAAGCAATTTTATCCCATTAAATATGGTATAATTCATGTACGAAAAAAAAACCGCAGTTTACAAAAGTAATATACGGAAATAAAAATAGCGCAATATTATTCTTTACTAATGTCAGATTAATTTGATATAATAAACATAACACATATATATCATAATGTGTACTTAAACTTAATTATACTTAATACTTAAGCTTAATTAATTTGTCAATTTCAGATAAAGAAAAATCTTCACTTTAAAAATTTAAACTCACATAAAAATGTTTAAAAATTATTAAATTTAAATAATTTAGTTTAATACACTTATTTCTATTTGTACTCTTGAAATGTGATCTGTCATAATTTTCACTGATATAAAATACGCATAAATAAATATATTTGTCAATAAAGGAAGAAGTAAATATTACAAAACACAAAAAAAAAGCTGGTAAAAAGATAAGGAAATATACATCAAAGGATGACATTACAAATTTACAATATACACAATATTATGTACTGTGTTTGTGTAGTATAAATTTATTTTTAGTATCTTAACAAAATTTTAAATGTTTTTTTATTTATAAATTCTTGTAAATTTAATGCGTATTTTTATTCGTTAAAATAAAAAACTTTAAAGAAAATGATACTGCTAAATGATAGTCAATGATAGTTATCTTTTAATAAAACAAAATAAAAAGGGTTAATATTTGATAGGATATTTTTTGGGTATATTACGGAAGAATTTAAAATTAAAGATAACTATTTAAAATCTATACAATAAAAGAGATTTTATTAAAAATAATTCTATTTTATGAATTTGAAAATATAATAAGAAAAAAAATCCTCTTTCCTAATTAATCAGACCCTAAAGACAAAAATTAGGCTGTAAATATATAAAAATATATTTCTTTCAGATTTCTTTCCATATTTCTTTCCATATTTCTGACAATAATTTATATTTGAAACATTCATTAATATTTTACTTATTTTTTTTACCTATATTTTGTATATTTACAGCTGCATTACCAGAAGTAATACTAAGAAATTGTCGTAATTGTTCACCACAGCAGGCGCAGAACGCACAAAAATTAACAAATTTCTTACAAACAAGATATCCGGATGTATGGGCGATGTTAATTAGAAAATACCGTGGAAATCCATAAGCAAATATTATCAAATTATCACCAAAAAATTATTAAAATAAAAATTAAATAAATTATAATAAAAAAATAACAATAACTTAAAACAAATTCATCATTATCTGAAAATATATATCTTTGAAAAATTCAAATTCATATCAATAATACATTTATTTTTAGAATTTATATCTATACTTGTTTTAATATTTATTTTTTATTGTGAAAGCAATAAGTTTTAAGTTTTTTTTGTGCTAAAATGATATTGTACCTATATTTATAAATAATAAAAAATAAATAAATAAAATCTTTCTAAATTGAATTAAGTTAGCTCTAAATGTCTTAATAATAAGGATAAATTTATATAATTATCACCACGTCATAAAATATATCAAATTTTATTTATTATTAATTTATAATTTTTTAAAACTCACTTACAAAAATATTTCCAAAAATTTAATATTTCAAAAACGAATTAATGATTACAAAACTTCGCTAAGAATGAAAACCTCGTTTTATTTTTATTTTTGTTGAAGAAATTTTTTTTTGTTTGAACTTATTTTCACAATTTTATTTAAAACACCAACATTCTCCGATTGTCATCAATCTGGCGACTGTTATTTGCCTTCTTGTGAGCCGATTTTGCTGAAATTTTGCAAAAATGACACTTTTTCCAGTGACAATACAAAATTCCATCAAGTTAAAGTGTTATAGTATTGATGAATTTAAGCCCTCTACGAAATGTTGACTCCTAGATTTTGTCCAAGGATTCGGACTGGGGTTGAAAAAGTCTAAAAATTGATTTCGGTCGATTGTAGGAACCTAAAATCAATTGTGTAGTTCAGAAAAGTGTCAAGGAGTCGGGATGTGTCGTAAAAGTAGATTTTGATGAAAATTTGTACGTTGTTGGTTGTGATAATAATGCAAGAATTTGGACTGTGGTCTAAAAATAGATTTCGGAATATATCGAAAATAAATTTATTTAATGTGTACCTAATTAAAAACAAAAATTTCTCAAATAAATCGTGTGATACTTAGTTAGAGACTAAAAAGTTTTAAAAACAAATTTAATTTCAATAGTGATATCGAACTCAAATGAAAATCCTAATGTCCCAATGAAAAATTGGAAAAACTTCCTTATGTTTCCTAGCTTGGAAAGCTTTTCAAAAAGTGGGGGATATTACAGAGAGCAAATCCCAAACTTGAAGAAAGTCGCCACAAATATGTAGATATGTTATATATAAACAAAGTATTCACAAACGTGTATACATGTCAAGCATAAAATCGTATATTACTATAAAAATTTATTTTACTAGTAGACGTCCGAACGTTTAAGTTAAAGTCAACAAATTTTTAGAGTTCAAATAACCTATTAAACCAGAAAAAAGTAGGAAACAGTTACATACCAAATTTGCGTACCATGTATTGTATATGATATTAAAATTTTGAATAACTTGCTTTTTAGAATATTTATTTTCCTGTAATTTTAAAATGGAATTTCCGATGAATAAAAATGTACACAATAAATAGTGATAAATTCACATTACTGTTTTTGATCTGTTAAACAATTTTTGTGGATTTAATTAACGCTATCAAGAACAAAATTTTAACTATAATTAACTTTGAATCAACAGTAAAATACAAAAAAAATGGTTAAATGTTTATTTTATTCAATATTGTTTTGTGAAATTTTGTATAAAATTAAGATGTGATAAATCAATAGAATGTACATAATTTAGGAATGCAATTTAGATTTTTCACAGTATTGTAAGAATGCAATCGTGGTTATCTTAAATGAAAGATTGCTTAATTTGTTTTTTTTTTAATTAGATGGGTTTAGATATTTGAAACATTTTATTTAAAATTTGTATTTCAAAGGAATTTCTTTCCAAAACATTAACAAATTTATAAAACAATCCACTTTTTTGCTCTCCACGAAATTTTCACTGTACTCACATTGGTATATTTAAAGTGAATTTTTTTTTTGCCTTATCGTGAAGTTACTTTCACAATAATACGATTTTTCCTCTTCTGCCCACTGCATAAAAACATCAACAATTTCTAAGTGATTTAATATTAAAATCTATAAAAATAATATGCTTTAAGCTTTTTTTTTTCAACTTTTGTTGAAGATAAATAATTTCAATTTATAAAAAATAAATAAAATGCCAATGGCAATTTAAAATTGGCTGTAAAAAAAAGAACTTTTTCATTTAAGAACACGGCATCCTTATTTTAAGCGAAATACATAAAAGAAAATTTTCAATGATAAAATTTATCTAAAATAAAAAATTATATATAAAAATACTACTACTGATGATGATAAAAATTAAATCTTAAATATTGAATAAAATTTTGTTTTAAAAATATCCTAAGGAGGTTTTTCTTTTTCAATTTTGTTTTTCAATTAAAAACTTTTCAGGAAATAAAAACAAAAAAAAAAAAAAAATAATTAAAAACAAATAAATCTATTTGTTATTCTGCTTTAATTTTCAGAAAATTAAATCACTTAGTTTTAATGGAAATATATACATGTCAGTTTTTTTTTTGTATCTTATGGTCAGATTTAATATGAACTGCAATTTATTCTAATATTTTGTAAAAGTATATTTAATTAAGACTTAGCAGTTTGTACAATCTTAAAGTTTTAAAACTATCTTTATATTCTCGGCTCTCTTCAAAAAGTTTATAAAAAAAATTTACAAACATCAATATTTATTCATCTAATTGTTTTTCATCTAATAAATCTAAAGGAACTCATATTATTTCAGTTCTAATAAAAAAACAAAAAACTAAATCAACTTTACTTATATTTTATATTTTATAAAATAAAATTTAAAAATTGGTGCAAAAATATGTAATTAAAACAGAATGTAAACAAACGTGGAGAACTGGGTCAACAGTTCTTAAAAAAAAAAAAAATAATAATTTTCCTTTCGGAATCATTGAAAATAAAAACAAAAACAAAATAAAATTTAAAACAATTTTCCTCTCATAAATATACATTAAATATGCTAAATATTTTTTTTGATTTATTTATTTATACAGTGTGTTTTTTACTTTTTCTGTAAACGAAAAATGTGCACTCAAGCATTATATACTGAAGCAAAAAGAAAGAAAATTGCTAAAAATTTAACAACAAAAAAAATATTTGCATAAAATATTTAAATTATTTTCATCCTTTGTCATGTGGAAATTGTTACTGTTGTATAAAGATAAAATAGTATATAACTATGTACAATATATTATAGTATGCAATTTTCCCTAAAAATATGTCACATTACAAATAAACTTTTAATGTCCCATTCTATATAAATTTTATTGAAAATATAAATTTAGAAAAATATTTGCATTAAATTTCTTATATATAATATTTAATTTTATGAATTACTTGTTTAGAATATTTTATGAATTCGCAAAATATAAATAAAATCCAATCCTTCAATCCTTATATGCACTTCGGAAAAAATAAATAAATTTAATAAAAAGAGTTAATAAAAAGTGTATGTATAGTATAATTGTAGGAATGTATATTATACATAGTGTATAGTATATTGAACATCATACATACATGATAAAATGTGGTAAATTTGTGTACTTTGAATAATAAAGATGTTGCCAAAAAAATTACATATAATGTACTACCATCATATTTTACACAATGAGAAATTTTTTGGAAAAAAAAACAAAATGTTTCCGGATTTAATTTTGATATAATTTTATAATAAAACATACAATGGAACCTCGTTATTGTGTTAATGCTATAAAGTCCACAAACATTTTGAACACAAAAATAATAAGTTTGTTTAAGAACTTTTAAACGTGTTTAACTTACTCAAAATAATTGTTTTTCCTTTGTCCTTCCTTGTGTATTCAATTTGAATAATTTCAAAGGATCTTTTCCTATACATGCATTGAAATTTTATTATTAACCTTATTGGAAATAATTGAAATAAATTGATAATTTTTAAAGTTGATGCAGATAAAAAAAAAAATTCATAAATCATTCTTATTAAATCCTAGTTATTTTTTAAATATTTCTAATATATGTGGCTAAAATGGATTTTATTTAAAATTAAGAACACACACTTCAGTGTTATATTAACCTCAATTCTTCAATTTCTTAGAATATAGATGGTTTTAGTTAATGCTTAAAAAGCTAAAATAATTTGTTACATTATTTTTATTACCCATCATAATTTAAAAATATAAATTTCATAAAATAATTATATATGAATCTACATAATTTTCTTATAAAAACAAATCTTTATGAATCATTTCAAGACACCAATTTTGCTAAAAAAAATTCCTAAAGGCATTTAAATTTTGGCATAAAAACATGAATCAAAACAAAATAAACAATAATCCCAAAGCACTTTTTAACGAGAATATTAAATTTATTATAATAGAAAATTTATTTTTAACACAAAGTAATTATCTTTTTATGTTAACAAAATTATTTCAATCTTGGTATTTTTTTTTTTTAATTTTATATCTTTTATCTAAAGAGATAGTTTTGTGGAGGTGGAACTGAAATTTGCAGATAACTCTGTTGAATTTAGCGTGATGCTAATGAATATCTGTTTTAATAAATTTTTATCGACGTACTGTTTGTTTTTAAAGTTTTTCAAGGCGTTGTTAAAAAAATTTAACAAAAATAAAATAATAAAAAAAAATCTTTCAGATGCTGCACACCGTTTCTGGAATGAAATGAAGGTGATTGAATGGAAATCGTGAGAGATTTTAGAAAAAAGAGCTGCTGCGACCGCGAATTATGAAACCAATTTCGTACATAGCTACAAAAGTAAATTTTGCATTACAACTCATTGGACAACTCATTTCAATTTATTTTTTAATTTAATTATATTAAATTTAAGCTCGTGAATAATAAAATAAAAAAGGAAAAAGTTGAAAAAGTAGCAAAAAATGTAAAACTTTCTTTCATCAAAGATTTTTAAGTACAATACTTTTCGGAGTTTTTTCCCCAATTCTCTGTTCCTTTTATTTAATAAAATCTCTTGGTTGATATTTAATACCGACAAATTTATTATAATAATATTTTTAAGTCAACTCTACAATTATTAAAATGTTTAAAATTAATTTATAATAGTATAATCATGAGCATAATTTTAAAAGTTTATATTATATAGGTTTCATTGTAAACTTTTTATTGCTTTATAAATAAAAAATAAAAGTTAGTCAACCTTATTTACATCTCTCAAAAAAAAATCATATTATTTCCACCTAATTGGGGATAATACGAAATTTTATACTATGCGGTTTGCCGAGATAATGTAAAATGATAACTTTTAAAAGTTAGCAAAAGAGAAAAACAAAATTTAAATAAAAATTCAGAATATATTTATCATAAATTTTATCATAGAAATTTTCAATGGCTTTACTTTGCCCGAAGCAAAAGCATAACAAAAAAAAAATATAAACATTTTCTCTTAATAAATTTTCTACTTGTTTGTAATGAAAAAAAACTGTGCAATATGAAAATTTTTCCTTTTATGAAAACTTTTTTGTAAAATCCCAGAAGGCGATTTAACAAAAAAAAATTGTTTAGTTAAAAAGGACGTTTTGTTTATGTATATTCCCAAATATTCTAAATATTTATTATGTGCTCATTGGAATGGGTTATAGGATGGGCGCGAAATTTTGTTCAATATCGTAAAATATATTAACAAAATAAGAAATCTTATAAAAAAATTAATTTTTTCATGGTGGAATTTTTATTGCAGAGATTTATTTTCAAATATTTTTATATTTTTAAGAGTCATAGACGTTCATTTTGGTACAGTATTTATATCGGAAAACTGGTACTTCAATCAGTTTTCAATGAATTAAATATATTGAATTAAATTTATTATATTATGAATTAAATATAGTATGGGAAGTCTACATAGGTACACCATGCTTAAGAAAATCGCGACTATAGGGGCACAACAGATATACTTCAGACTACTATATAATATTAAAATAATTTATGTTACGAACTTTAATGTATTTTCTATTTTAAATTCTATTGACATTAAAATAATTGTTCTTTTTCCATAATCTTGATTTCAGTATTTTGGTTATTAGAGTTTAATTTGTTTTTTCTCCATTTTTGTTATTCATTCTTGATAATAAAATTTAAATCAGTGTTATTTTATAGGTTTCTGTTTTCTGTCACTTAGATTCATATTTCTTTTCAAAAAAAACTGAATTTATTCTATTGGGAATAATGATGTAATAAATTATTCCATCCAATTTCCTCAACCATAACTAAAGATATTTTACTTCTATACATAATTTTATTTATTTAAACATAATGTAAGAAAAATTATAAGAAGAACCTTATATTACATATACATTTTCAATCTGTAGGGTTTAACGATCTATATAAATAACCATTGGGAAAATCAAAATAAACTGTTTGGTTACAGGGCGAAGACAATTAAATGGGTAATCTAAGATAAACATTAACAAGTAGTTTAAAAAAGTATATTTTTTAATTTTGAAAATAAAGCCAAATTGCATTTTCCTAAGCTAACCATTGTCTGATATTTCCATATGAACATAATATAATAAGAAAGTTATTTCAAAACTTTGGATCTTTTTAAAAGGGTAACCTTTTGTTCTGAGTCAGAAGAAGAATATTGAAGTGAAAAAAAAATTAATTACGCAATTCCAAACCAAAAAGAATTCTACGAATATTCTATTTTTTTTTTTCAAATATCCTTAAAAATCTTATTCTAATATAAATACCTCTCATCTACTTTGTAATGATGTCCTATATACAAATATATAAAGCGACAAGTGATAAGGTAAGCAATTTGATGGCTTTTTATAAGCGTTATTTCTTTCATATCACATTAATGTAATTTTTAATAAATTTTCAGAAGAGTCAGAATTTAATTCAATTTATCTTATAATCTTAATATTAAAGTAATTTTGAACCTAAATTGTTCGGGTTTTTTTTCCCATCATGACTTTAAGACAAATCTTTTCATTTAAAATTATTGGTAATATTACAAAAATACCTTAAAGTTTTATTGAATTTTCTTTTTTTTTATGGCTTTCTGCTCCCTTTTAACCTTTTTTGTTTTTCAAGTTTTCAAGGGGGAAAATGAAATTTTCTTAAGGTATTCATTGCTTCTCTGGAAAATTATATTTTCTATTATTTTTCTTTTATTTTCAAATAATAATAATAATTATTATTATTATTACTATGAAAATAAGTAATGTATGTGTGTATAGTAAAAGCTTTAAAAGCCAAAAAGTAATGAGGAGAAAATAATTTTATGTGGAAAATAAAAATAATTTGATTTTATGAATGATATCTATCTGTCTGATGTATGTATGTTGTATTTAATATAAATTTCCTTTTTATACCATGAAATACAATTTGAACATTGACAGTAATCTATCCGATGAGTCTAAGAATGACGTTTAATATTTTTGAATTCATTTTATTCATCTTCGTTAAATATATTTAGACTACGTATACATAAATGGTACAATTGCATACAAAATGTATCTTTGTTATCACTAATTGTATAAAAAATCAAAATATCTTATTTCCTTTATTAATTACTTCTATAAAAATAATATTTTATTCATATATGTTTGAATCGAAATAAACGGAAATTATTAATGGCATACTTCGTTAATAATCTTGTAATAGTGGAGGAAAAGCATTTATCTGTACACCATTTAAATGGATATACGTAAGGCTGTTCGAAAAGTTTTTTTTCTGTATATATATTTATTTAATAATAAATTTTATTTATTTAGAATACATTTCTGAATAGTTTTAAGGTGAAAACACAATTGGGACGACAACGACGGCGACAGCGATAACGACTGTCAAAAACCATATATTTGTATGAGAATGAAACAATTGAGGCGACTTTTTTATATGAAAAATCGCTTTCGCCGTCGTCGTCGCCCCAATTGTGTTTTCACCATTAAAAAAATCATTAACTTTGTCAATAATAGAAAAATATTCAATAAATATTTGATTCGAATTTATTCATCAAATCTATTTATATAAAGCCGCATCACAATCCTAAATAGATTATTTATTTTATTGAGAGAAATAATTTAATTATCTTCAATTGCACAACAAATTAATCAAAATTTTTAAATAGAATTTATTCTTCTTCCTTGATTCAGAAATCAAATAATAATTTTGTTCAAAAATATATTGCTTGTTTCAAATAATTTCTATCTGTTTACATAAATTGAAAATTAATTCATACATCATATTATGAGTTTCAGCGAATTTTCAATTTAATCTTTTCGAGTTAACTGCTATTGAAATATGGGTAATTTTTGAAATTTTGAAAAACTATTATATAGATATTAAAAAAATTAATAATAAGATGATAACATTAATAAGAAAAATAAAAGATGTTACATTTAAATATCAAAATTAAATTTAATTAGCAAATGTTTTTGAACAATAATCACAGACATAAATTTATCGTAAAATAAGTGCTTAAGAGAAAATCGGCAAAACTCAATGTAATCGCATGTTGCATTCCGATATCAAAAACCCATTATCGTTTCGAAAGCTTATGCAAACCTCCTTATTAGCACTCCCAAGTAAAAGTTTGCCTTCTAAAATCTTATCCTCAAATTGGGACTGCATTTTATGGCCAGATATCACTCTCTTCAGCCTGTTTCACTTCGTCTGCGCCTGTTTCACTATCCTCAGTATTTGTATTTTCATTTTTTTCATTCAATTCTCTAGCTTCTCTAGCTGCTTCTTCGGCTGCTGCTTCTGCTGCTGCTTCCGCTGCAGCTTCTGCGGCTTTAGCAGCAGCCAATAATGCAAGAGCTCTTTCATTATAGAAAACTTCTTCAACATGAACTTTTTCCGTGCTAATCAAAAATTCAACAAGATGTTTCCTCTCATATTTGCCTCTACTATTTACAGCTTTAACTTCATAAATGCCGCTGTCTATTGGAGTTGGGTGATTTATAATCAAACGATGCATTCCATGAGCCTCTTCTATAGTAATATGATCTGAAGATATTTCCATTTCATTTTCCCGAGACCAGGTAACAATTGGTCGTGGGCAGCCACGAACCTTACATTCAAGTATAAGTTCATCTTTAATGTAGTGGTAAGCATCTGAAATTTTAAATAAATTTAAGCCTTGTTGAGATTAATATTTAAATTATTATACCAACCTTCTACATACTCGATGCTAGGAGGTTCTGGTTCATCTAAAAATTTCGACAAATCATAAACGCTAACAAAACATGTTGATCTTGCCTTCTTTTTTTTGTTATAAATTAAACATGAGTATTCTCCGGTGTCATTTGGAACTAGTTTACTTATTTCAAGGGACAAAATATTATTTTTATCTGCTTTTGTTGCGTAATGATCATTTGATTTTATTTCTTTATCACCTTTATACCATTTAATTTTCAATTCGTCTCCATTCACTGCACAAACTAATCTTAAATTTTGACCTTCACGAGCAAAGCCATTTGGCAATTGAGTAATAAAACATGGATTTTCAGGATCGTTACGTTTCTGAGCCAAAAATTTTCTTATTTTGTTCGATATTTCACGTCCTTCCTCTTCTTCAACTTTATTAATTTTTTCTAATTCTAATGGAGTAGGTCCTTCTTCATCCTCTGGTTCAGTACCTTTTCCAATCGTATTTTTTTTAGAATCTTTTTCATTTTCAGCTTTTTGTTGTTCAGTAAGTTGTTCACCTTTTTCATTTTCACCCGATGTTCCATCAATACCCCCTTGGCTTTGGTCTGCTATATTAACTTCTCCCTCCGCATTTTCTGCTTGATCATCTAAATTGTCTTCAGCTACTTGATCATGCTCAAACGCTTCGTCTTCAAGAGCAACGCTAACATCTCTACTATCATCTAACATTATGCTACTTTCGTCGTCACGAACTTCAGAACTGCGAGTAGAATTCTCTTGTATAGTAAGATGTTTCTTATTTGATTCTTCAAATTGTACTGACGGTTTGACTGCTTTCGGTGGTGGTTTTGCTTCAGGTCCAAAAGCTTTTTGTTCAAACATTTTTTTATTCATTTTTGAACCTCCGCCAAGTTCTAATTTTAATTTTGGCAATGGTGGCGGTGTTGGTGAATGTTCTTCTTCATCATCATCATCATCAGTTTTCTTTTTCTTTTTTTTATCACCTTTCTTTTTTGCGACCTTTGTTTTCTTTTCATTTATGCTTGTATCATCTGCACCTCCTGGACTCATTTCTTTATCAACCGAAACTGATTTGCTTTTTCTGCTACCTTTTTTCCCTTTTTTCTTTTTACTAGTTTCTTCAACTATCTCAACTTGCTCTTCAATAATGTCTTCATCATCATCATCATATTCTTCAACCATGTAAATAATTTCAACATTAGAAACGTCCATTACAGAAGCCCGATCTAAGGCAGAAGCATCCGAAGTTATGTACCTTGCAGGCTCATATACGTCCTCGCTTGATATGTCCATGACGGATGCCCTATCGAAAACCATTTTGTGTGAAATCAGTTGAGATTTAACGTCCTTTCCTAATTCAAATGGGGTTTTTTCTTTACTTTGGCGGTTAATAAAAGGTGTGATACTACGAAATTTATTTAAAGCATTTGGGTCTTCATTATGTTTTGTTAAGTATAGTGACAAAGGAGTTGAACTTCGAACTGATCGTTCTCTTGATTGGCTTGCTGCTCGTACTCCTGGAGTAGGTGACTTCCTTTTCTTTTTAGCTTTTGTGGATGAAACCTTTACGCTTGAAGGTGTTTTTTCACGGTTTTCTGGTTCCACTGAATTATTTTCATCAGCCATAACTTCAATTTCGTCAGTCTGAACCATTTTTATTTAATTGAACTTTGTTATTTTTTTTTATTAATTTCGCGTTTTAACAATATTGACCATTCGTTTGGAAGCTTCAATAAAAACTAAAATTAAAATTATATTGTAATTAAAAATTACAATTTATCATTCCCTTGAGTAAGACAAATGCTAAATTTAGATTCACAAAACAATAAATATTTATCTTCAGTTAGCCAAATGAAAAAAAACTCACATGATTGTGTGTTATCAGCACGATTTCAAACATGTTGCATAAAATTAAACATACATAAATAATGTGTACGTACAATCCTTTAGTAATGCGTAAAATCTATTAAATAGGAAATTATCAAAGAACAAGTTGAAAAAGTTTTGTTATATTTTGGACATATGGATATTTTGATTTCCCTAACTAAAATGTAAAAAAAAAAATGCAAAGATGTTTTAAATTTTTGTTTATTTAAGTAATGTTAGAGAAGAGGTCTACTCAAAAAGTATTACGATTTCAAAATCATATTAATACTTGATGTATATTGTCCTTCTACTGTCAACTTATAAGCCACTCTATAATATAATACCTTTATTCAGATGTCTTCAAGAGGAAATAAACAGTAACCATGTAACTAAAATAAGCTTTTTATTTAAAAATATCTGAGTGAAAAAAAAAACCAACAACAAAAAGTAAATAAATCCTTAAGCAATTTGTGAAAGAAAAATATTATGTTTATAATGTATACCGCAAAATGTTCAAATATAATTCACTTAAAACAATTTAAAAATAAAATATAATATAAATAGAATTAAATTTCTTAAATGTTTATCAATATTTATTTTATTTACATAAACTACATTATGTATTATTTTCTCCCCATATATTGTTAATTTATTTAGTTTGTATGTTCATCCTTTAAGTTTTTTATTTTTGTAATTTACCTATATTACGTTACATTTTCTAATAAATTTTCTAACATCATGTAATTTATTATTGGTAATTAATTAATTATTCTAAAATCAAACCCTAGACTTATTATTGTTAAATTAATATGGACAAATATATCAGAATTTAAAATTTCATAGTCATGTAAAAATCATTAAATTTAACTTCTTTGATAACAGCCTGGTATTTACTTCCGTCTTATTAACATGAACTCGTTTCAATTGTAATAATTATATATCTAACAACACAACACTTAATTCAAATGGACAAATTGAGAAAATTAAAATTAACACGAATTCCAGTCCAAGGTGAGAATCAAATCCACATCCGAACATGCCGTAGGATTATGGCAATACCAATACACCATAACGGCCAACGCACCGTGATGGTGAAATACTTATCAGTACATTGTAGATCGGAAAATTAGTTAAGAGAGCTTTTCTGCGATTAATTTTGTTGTGAATTCTAGTCATTTAGTGTTACTTTTTGAAGTTAAATTTTTGTGTTTCCTGATGAATAATTTTGAAGAATGAATATATATACAATCAGTTTCTGTATACTTAAGAGAAGTGGATCAAGTATTCATTTATTTGTTTCAATATGAAATCAATAGATTCCATGGTTAAATCTTCGTAGAATTTTTGATTTTTACAATGTACAATGAAACTAATTAGTTTTTTGTAATTAAATTTATAATTTAAAAATACAATAAAAATGAAAATAAAAAACTGTGTCTAATTTATTGTTGAATTAAATTTGAGTATTTTTGAAATCTTAAAAAAATACATTTTGAATAAATTACAAAACAAAATTAAGCTTACACGCACTATTAATTCTTACCTCATTTTCTTTATTTTCAATGTGTATTTGTATTGTTTACTAGGAAAAGATTTTATTATCCTGTTTTTCATTTTTACGCAATCAATCAAGTCTCCGAAAAAAAAATAAAAATAAAAATAAAACAATGAATTTAGCATTGCCCTTGACAAATTGAACTTGATCGTGAATGAATATTTTTTTTTTATTTGCGTACATGCATATAGGTATACATTTTTGTTAGAATAAAATTAATGAATGTAAATTAAATAAATAGGAAAGAATGATGTAGCTGACGCCTTCAATTTCAATTAAATGTTGCGTGGGGAATTTCTTAAAGCATAATAATATCTATAATATAATTTTAGACATTGTTTGCGAATAAAAATAATGTAAAAAAAAATGTCACGCAATCTCATTCTCTGATAACAACATTTTAATGATAAAATATAATTACATGCTTATTATTATTTTATTTTTGTCAGTCCTCTGAAGTCGTAATTTTAATTATAAAATGTAAAAATTTTAATTAAAGAATGATGGCTCACTATCTTTAATTAAACTTAAGATAAATTATAATAAATTTGTACTTTTACGAACGGTATAGTGCATTTATTAATATGAACAATTATCATGAAAAATTTTTAATTCATTAAACCCAAGAAAGGTTAACCACATCTGAAAAGATTCATGTGAATTGAAAATTCATTAATTCACTAACCATAGCTTATACTGTAAGTATAAGCTATTAACATATTATGGCACAGAAACATACTAATAGTAGGTAATTGATAATTTTGTTGCAATCGATCATTTGTTGATACCAATATTTTAACTATACTTTATGTATGGAATTTATATTCCTATTAATTGCAATTTTTGGACTAAAATGGACTAAATATCTTAATTGTGCTTAACCTTATTTTAATTTTTATAAATAAAATTTATAAATAAAATTCTATTCTATAATTTTTACTTCTTTCTAAGAAAAAATTTTCCTACTGATGGCAAAAATAATAATTCACTTAAATTAAATATTATACGGATGATGTTAAGCGAATAAAATTACTTGCAATCATTAGTGTGATAAGTATGTTTTTCAGTTGGGAATTCCAAATATTTTTCTTTACAACTTGGTTCATTCATCGCGTATACAAAAATATTTTGGTGCCTTTAATTGTCTGCACGCGTAAACAAATTAATTAACTGAAAATCACAAAAATGATTGAATTTATTATAATAATATTGTTGGTAATAAAATTACTAAAAGGAAAAGGATACATTCCTAATGTTAATGTTATTTCTTTGATTATTATATAACCAAAACTTTATATATTTTTTTAATACAGTCTTATGGAGAAATATTGAAAATAATCTTTTTTTCCATTCATTTTCTATAAAATTCTGAATAAATTTAAATAAATGTATGGCTCATCTACATATTTTAATAATAAATTGATTTTTAATGTAAAACAACAATTTCTAAAATTTAAGGTTATACTCACAAATGGAGCCACTTGTTTAAAATTTACTGTGTATATAATTAAACTATTTTCAACTCATCATGCTATTCCCTTGAATTATTTAATAGCAACGGCCTTGGCTATTAATTTAAAGACATTCGTTCGTTCACCGAAGAGTTAAAAAAAAAAATATTTTTTTTGCAAAAATTTACTTTCTTTAAACGTGTAACAAAAGAAAAATCATTAAGATAAATATTTACAGGTAGAAATTAGACAAGATAAAAATATTTATTTCAATCAGAAATATAAATAAATGAAAAAAAGATTAAAAATAAAATTATCGTTGTTTGAACAATAAAAATAAAAATATCTATTTTTGAAAATCACATTTTTTTTTAATTATTCACACTTTTAGTTTTTATAAAATGTTTAATTTGACTTCTTCTCCTTTTGAAAGATAATGTTCGTTTCGCAAATAGTTTGATCTGAGCAACTCCGAATTTTTACAATACATATTAAAGTACAGCCAAACTATCACATATATTTTAAATTACAAAATTTATTTGCCTAATATTGAATTCTCTACTTGATACTTCTCTAAATGTAATTCAAATTAAGTATAAATTTAAATCAGAAAACAAATAAGTGTTAAGTTTTGCTTCATTTTAATCGAATTTAAATCATAAGGAAATGTCCAAAATTAAAGTTTCATTCACTGAAAATTAATCTATTTCCCACGTTTTAAATTCTTAAACTTTTTGGCGCGACAGAAATGAGAATTCGTGAAATTTTTGTTTTATTCGATTTTACTCTTTATGCGAAAAATAAATTGTTTTAATACAACATTTTTGCCAAAGTCATTGCCAACATTTTTTGTTTACATAATCCTTAGAAATATAACAAAGCTTATCGAAAGGAAAATTTATCATAAATAAAAAAGAAATTTGATAAATAAGTTTTTTTTTTTTTTTTTTTTCAAAATCTGATTATATTTTTATTCCTTTGCAAAATCTAATCAGTATAATTTTATAAATCGACTTGAGCGAACAATAAATAATATTCTAAAGAAAATAAAAACAAACGGATAATGGGATTTGAGGAAATTGATATAGACATCATACCACCAGCAGCAGAAGAAATATCATCAACCGAAAAAGATAATGAAAAACTAACAGCAGAAATTGAATTTAAAGAAGAACATTCATCATCTGAATTGAAATTCCTTGATGAAAATGCAATCGATGGAAATAAATTAACTGTTGCAGGGAAACATGCGTCTAGTGCACATCCAACTGGAAGAAGAAGTAAAACTCCATTTTCACAGTATTTGTCACGGCACAGTGAAGATCCAAATGCTGCAGAGAAATTTCGTAGCATAACACCGTTTCTAAATAGGTCGGTTAGGGAGAAAACAGTTTTTGAACTTGGAACTGACATCAAATCACAATTAATCTCACATAAAATGGTAATTGATCGAGCTTCTGTTATGGACATTACTGACAACGAACCATTCGATCCGGTTAGGTTCATTACTTCTGATGTAGCTGTTGTTGATCGAGCTTTAGTTATGGACGTTTCAAATGTTGAAGTTATTTATATGATTGAAGAATATGAAGAGGAAGAAGAACAGCAACAACTTATTATTTCAGAAGAACCAGAAAAAAAGAAAAAACCACGAAAGCCAAGAAAAGGTAAAAATGCTGCTCATGATTTGTTAGAAATTGATGGACCAGAAGCAAAAGAAGGAAGTGTTATTTCAAATAAGAGTGAAGGAAAAAAAGTTAAATCAAAAAAGGGAACGGAAAAGAAGAAAAAAAAAGTTGAAGAAAAATCACCATCACCACCAAAAATTTCTCTTAAACTTGAATTGGGAGGGGGTTCAAGAATGAATAGAAAAATGTTTGATCAAAAGCCGGCAGAAGAACCAAAGCCTGAAGTGGTAAAACGAAAAAATTCATCGATTGCCAAAAAGATTGCAGCGAAAGTTGCTGCTGCAGCTACTGCAAATGCTACTACCAGCGGTGAAAATGAAAAGCGGAACTCAATATCTTCAAACAAACGCGGGTCGATTTCAGAAATAAAAAGAGGTTCTATTTCTGAAGTCAAACGGGGTTCTATTTCTGATAATAAACGTGGATCCATTGCAACAATTAAACGCAAACGAGGATCAGTTGCGTCTATTAAATCAGTTAGCGCACTTTCAGGAGATATTCTTTTTTATCCTGCTGAAGTAAGAGATCCCGAAGATCCACCAGAAGAAGAAAGTGAAGAAGAAATTATAGAAGAAGAACCGCTTTATATAGAAGAGGAAATAGAAGAAATGGAACCTGAAAAAGAATTGACTCCAGAGCCAGAGCCAGAACCACCATACCGATCGCCATCACCTGAGTTCCCAGAACCTAAACCAAAAGAATTTTGGAAAAAAATAACTGCTCAAGAGGGTAAAGAATTTTCAGAAAGAATGCAAATGTTTTACAATAATAAACGCGATGTTCGTCGTCCCGCTTTTATAATGCGAATGAATGACGTTTGCGCAACTGAAGGTGATAAAATTAGATTGATTTGTGCAGTTACTGGTCCGAATTTAAGAATTAGATGGTTTAAAGATGATGAACCTTTACTACAAAATGATAATATTTTCGCAACAAATGACGAAGAAATTTTAACTCTCAACATTTTGAATTCTACAGTTGATGATACAGGTGAATACACTTGTGTCATTGCTAATGATAAACAGATTTTAACCAATACATCATACGTCAACGTTTGTGAATCTTTTATAAAAGATGATCCGTGCTCGCCAAGTATTGAATCATTTGAACGTAAGTTAATATTAATAATTTTTTTTCGTCACTTTCTTGAAACTCTTTTTTTTTTTAGATTCTTATCATTTTATAGATGACAAATTAATATTAGAATGTGTTGTTCATGGTATTCCACGACCAAAAGTTCGATGGTATAAAGACGATTATGAAATTTTCGAAAACTTAGAACATTCGCTTAGTGAAGGTCCACACGGTTCCTATATTTTATTTGTTCATCATCCTTCGAATAAGGATAGTGGAACATATAAAGTTGTTGGTGAAAATGAAAATGGGGTGCAGGAAATTAAACATCGAATTGAATTCTTAATATCAGATACTAAAAATTTCTTATTGAAAAGATTTTAATTTATTTTAATATAGAAAATTATTGTTAAGATGGCATCATAATTTAATCTAATAACTTTATTTAGATTTTAAAATTTACATTAAAATACTTTTATTTTTCAATAAAAATATAAAAGCGGTTCATTAAAAAAAAAACATCTTCAAAGAAAAAATATATTATAATGAGAAAACTGTCAGTCATCATATTTTTGCTATGATTTCAAAAAGTTGATAAAAATAAAATAATACTTTTTTTTTATTTTTCAAGTTTTAACATACCAAAGATGCAACTTGAAAAACAACGATAGAGATGCTTTTATCAGATATGTTCTAGATGTGTCTTTTCAAGAACATCTATAAAATTATCATTTTTAGTCAGAACTTAAAAATTTTGATTTTCTTTATTAAAAAAATAGAATATTTAACAAACCGAAGTGAAGTGATTTAAGCGAGTATGTTAAGTTCATATTTTCACAACTTTTGACATTATGTTTTATTATTTGCTTAATCAGTCTCATAATATCATTTTCGCCAAATTGAAAATGGACTTTCTTTGGCACTCTTGTGAATCTAAAACATAAGAATCATGAAAATTGTTATTTTTAATAAGCTACCTTATTCATACTTACTTAATTATGTTTATTTAAATTTCTGTCTGAATTCAGTTCTTTGGACAATTGATTAGTATATTTTTTTATATTTTGAATTTAAAAAAAAACTTTTTCAGTATTAAAATTATCAAAATAATAAATTTGATATAAAAATTATCCAGGAAGTTCTATTGTCGCACATCACGTTTGACAGTGAAATAAACAAAAAATATTGTTTTCAAGAATTCATCTTATTAAATGAGCTTTTTTTTTCATGCAAATATAGTTCATAAGATTTAAGTTTATTAGCATATCAATGACATTGAAATCATTATTATACTCAAAATTAAAGTGTTGACATATTTTCTAATTACATTGAAGTAAAAACTAAGTAGATATATATTTTTCTTGAGAAATGAATAATAAAAATGTTTTAGACAAACATTAAACATTAATATTTTATAAACTATATATTTTGTAAACTAGTGAGAAAATTTTCTTAAATAATTTTATTATGTTCTATAAGTATTTGACTTAATTAAAAATAAAGTTGAGTATTTTTTTAGCTTTATAAAAATATTATTATAAATTTTATTTATTGTTAGATGAATTGTGAATGATTGGTTATATATAGAATTGAATTAACATAAAATAAAAAGTTCATAATATTTCAAAGCGATAACACTTTTAAATTACCGAAAGTGATGAGTTAATGTTGATGTAAAAAATATTTTCAATTGAAGTGATAACATGTAATTGTAAGCATCGGTTTATAAAATGCAATCGAAATTTGTTATAATTTTAGTTATTTTCATTATCTTAATAAATTTTTCAAATTTTACTTTCGCGAAAATTTTCGATATTTTAGATAATTTAAATTTTACCAGTGAAAGTTTTGATTCAGCCAGTCATTATATTAGATTAAATGGACCAAAGTGTACCCACATGAAATCGTTTAGTACTAATGATGTTGTTGAAACCAATATTATAAGATCAGTATCGTTGGAGAGTGTGTTACGCTTTGACGAGGAATTTGAAATTCCATTTGTCATACTTTTTATAAAAAATGAAAATATAAAATTTCATGTGCTAGCAAAACCACATCATATTGAACTTGTTGTTAAAATAAATAACACCTCAATGCATTCATATTTTAATGATTTGGAGGTAAGGACGAAAAAAAAAACAGTGATTGTTGACACTAATAAAAATTTTCACTTGAATTATTACAGCTTTATGATGGAAAATGGCACAAAATTGTTTTATCCATTGACGATGGAAAAGTAGGACTTTGGATTGACTGTGTCTCTAAAGAATATGGAAAAAGTATTTTTGAAAAATTAAATTTTGGTAATAAAATAAAAATTTCGGCAGCATTTTCAAATCAAAATGTTAAAGAAAAATTCAACAATGTATGTAATTCAAATTTTTTTTTCTTATACCATCTCGATTATAACTATACTTGAAGATTATTTTTTTATATATATTATAGTTTGACATAAAGAAATTGAGTATTTATTCTGGATCATCAAGACCAGATGAAACCTATTGCGGAGATTTATACAAGGAAGAAGAATGCCCTAAAGAAGAATAATAAAAGTTTTTAAATGTTAAAAATTATTTAAATGTCTTATAAAATATACTTAACTTTATTAATTTTTAAATTTTAAAGCAAATTAAAAAAACAAATATTTAATATACTTGAAAATAGAATTCCATAGAAGTTTCATTCAATTATTAATTTTTATTTGCAACTCAAATTCTTTGCTTCAATAGATTGTCAGGAATAAAAAATTAAAAAAAAAAGAAAATTTCAAAAAACGTCATAAAAAAAGTTCTTCATTTAAAAGTAAAAAAAAAAGTCAATGTTACAAAAGAAAAACATTTTCATGCAGAAGTTTTTCTTCTTGAAAAATAAAATATACATAAAATTTTCATAGAGAATTTTTTTTGTCTCATTATTGTTATAATATCAATATAGCAATTATTTTGTTAAATGTCACGAATTTTTCAAATCATTAACCAAAAGTTATATTGAAATATTTTCGAAAACAGAAGATATGATTTTGCCCATACATTACCATAGAATCATTGAGCTAATTTTATTTCTGCATTTAAAATCGTGTATATTTGTTAGCAGAGATGTTATAAAATAGAGATGTCGCATTGGATACTAAAAATTGGTTTTTTATATTTTTTGCGTTGGACCACATAAATAATTCATAATTCACATACGACATACATAATAAAAATAAAATAAAAAGGAAATGTAATATTTAAACTACATAATAATTGTAAGATAGAATAGAAGTGCGTTGGAGCAAGAAAATTCAATTAAAATTTCTGCAGGAAGAAAGAATATCAAGAAGAATAATAAAATAAATAAAAAAAAAAATTATAACCATACATACCTGTCTAAATATTTTTTTTTATTTTTACGCTTGATAATCAAAAGCCATTATTCATTTTCATTATTTATATTTATAATATGTACCTATACCTACCCAATTATTTATTTTTATTTATTTTTTATTTTACGAAAATATTCCGGTTTAGAGATTTTCTTCTTCATATTCAACCCACAGTTCATATTTTTAAATCTTTATCGGGTAGTTATATTTATAATTTATATACATTACATGAGTATGTATAGCATATATATAAATATCCATTACATAAATTTTATAAATACATATAACCTTCTTACATTTTCATTAAAAATTTATTCTGTTCTTTATTTTTTTTTTCCTATCTCTCTCTTATTTTGTTCTTCAACCAGAAATTGGACAAAAAAAAAAGCCAAAATAAATTATTTTTCAAAAATTATCAAGCTTGAAATAAATTAAATTTTAGATTTTAGCAATTTAAGTAATACCATGAGGACTAGTTCGATGATAGATAGAGCCACAACAAATATTTTAAAATATTATTATTATTTTTAAATAAAAGTTTATTCAATTTTCAAATATTTTCAGTTAGTTTTAGGTGACTTTTTCCTTTTTTTTTCCCTTTTTTTTTGTTGTCCTACACCACAGGATAATTTTTGATTTATTAAAATTGGCTTATTTATAAGGAAGATAGATCATTTCCAAAAACAGCCTATTTCACTCTAGTGGCTTCTTAATAAAATCAATAATACCAACTTCATATTGAAAATTACAAAGAAAATAGATAGTAACAACTTTTCATTTTTTTTGGCATTACACGAACGGTGCAGTGTGCGCCTATTACATATTACCTTTATTATATCACCGATATTAAATTCATTATAATGTACCTATATATTAATTGTAGTTGTAGAAAACCAATAAAGTTATTGCTAACAGAAAATAAATAAAAAAATTAGTGTAATATGTTTGTTATCATAATATGTATATACAAATATCTAAAATGTAACTGAAATATCTGTAGGTAAACATTTGTGAAGATATACGAATAGGTAGCTACAGAATACATATATTTCTCAAATATACAGAATTGAGATTATGGATAAGAGAAATTATTTGTTTTAAAGAAACTTACTGTTAAAAAAGTTTATCTTTTTTATGATTCTGTCAAATTGAATACACAGTACCCAGAATAGTTTTACAAGCTTTATATACAAATTTCGCAAAACAGCTATAAATATATAGATATAACTACAGGAAGGTTCTAATGAAACAAAAATATACAAACTAACTGTAGGAGAGTTTCCTCTGCCAGTTTCCATTTAGCAGTGGAATTATGAAATATATAAAAGTATGTAAAAATAAAACGATGTAAAATAAATCTTTAAAATTAATAACATTTTAATTTTATCTATACAAATAAATTTTTTTTTTTTAAATATTTACTTGGAGAAAACTTGCAAATTCATTATGTATTTGAAATTATTTCATACAAACGTTATTTATTCCAAAATTTTTGTACTTACATTATAAAAAATATGTATGTACTTTCAAATTTTCCATTGTTATGTTCAAAAATGAAAAATTGCTTCTACATTTTAAAAAACTGAAAGGATGTTTGCATATAGTAAACATATTTAACATAATTTTATTTTTTTTCTCATACTGTATGTAACTATATGTATGTATATGTATGTAACTAGAAGATGTGTTTATGTTTTATTATATACTTACACAATGTATATGAATGTTATTTATTCAAGTTATATATTTTCAGCATATTATAAAATATATACAAATATCATAAATATTCCATATTAAAGTGATTTATAGGTTTCTTTTTTGCCCCAATATCGATGTTATGTCAATCTAGTAATGTTCAATTTGTATGCTTATTTTCAAGGATATTAAGCTTAAAGAATTCTACTATTTATATTAAAATTTAAAAAATATCTTAAATTAATGTTTCTTTTTAATTTTTAAACCATAGTAGTTATATAATTATTATAATATAATTGATTATAAATTGGGGTATTTTACATTTAAATGTACGAATTAAGGCGAAATGAGTAGATTTTCAATGCATCTATAATTTAATCAATGAGCATCGGAATTATAAAAGGAAGATAATTAATAATGTCAAAATACTTGAGAATAATTATAGTTTCCTATATTTTCGCGCATATAATATTTCATACTTTTTCAATATCCGCCGTTTTTATTAAAGTTATGTAAATATAAATTCTATCTATAAAATAGACTACGATTGTCAAAAAAAAGAATAACAAATTTGATTAATTCATAAGATTTATTTTGCATGTTTAAAAAAAATTAAAGAAAAAATATTTATCTTCAAATCAAAAAATTGTCTTTCAATAATTCCTTTACTTTACTTTACAAGTATACTTAGATAGAAGGTCAATATTTTGGTTTTGTTAAAAATAAATAAATGAATTTAACATTATTCAGTATGTACACCATTCCAGTGAAAATTTGATTCAAAAAAATTTATAAAAAAAAATTCTGAGAAGAACTTATTTAAAATTTTTCAACTTTTATTATTACTCTGAAAGCTTGTTTAATGTTTTTTTCTTATTTAGATGTATAGTTTTTTTCTCCAATGAATTGTATTTACTTTACTGATGGGAAAGAAAGATTATGAATATTTATTAATCCATAACAATATATTTATCTACAATATTGAAATTGAAAAAATTATGCGAATTCTTTACATAAAAATCAATAATGATAAAATAGACAGTCCCATAAAACAAGCAACTATGTAGTGGGAAGGAAAACTACCAAAACAACGGATTTATAAGATAATGAGTGGCAATAACAAGACCTTTATCAAATTTTTAAAAATTACCAATTTTTCAAATTCGGAAGTTGTCAATAAATTTTGAACACAGTTCCTGATTATCATATCAATTTTTATTTCGTTGCAATTGAAGATTCATAAAAAAAAAAAATTTTTCTATAAAGAATGTGCGAAAATAATCGACAACAAAACAAAAATTATGATTTTTCTCAGCCCTTTTTGCATCAAAAATATGTTTTAATTTTCTGTCTGTGGATACGTCTACATTTCCATTTAACACTGACACATCCAATGAACTTATATATAAGGAAGAGTAAATTATGTATTTTACTATGAAAGACAATGAAGCTTTTTTATTTTTTTTTAAATACCGTATTTGCCTATTTCAATTGTCAAAAAAGGAACAAAAAAAAAAGAAAACATTCATAAAAAATTTTGTTTTTGTTTGTATGAATTTTTCTTTTTTTTTTGTTCCTTTTTTGACAATTGAAATAGGCAAATACGGTACTTTGAAAAAATGAAAAAGCTTCACTTGCAATAATAATATACTCTTCCTTATATATTAGTTCATTGGAAACATCAAACAAAATTTTTATAAATTCTAATTTCTAGAAAAATTTTATAGGATTTCAATTGAAATTTGTGCCCTCGATTTTGTACGAAGTAAAAATAAAATATTTAACCCTATCTATGCCTAAGGCTAGAAGAAGAGGTCAATTGTACGTACCTAAACTAAACGAAACTAAAACCATCATTTAAGAATTACTGGCTTTAATTATAAATATATTGTTTAAATTTTTTTTATTTTTGCAATGTTATCGAATAAAACCAGTTGTCATATGCAGGTATATAACTTGATATGTAGGTATATAAATTTATTATATAACTACATACATCCATATACATGATTATGTTCGAGATAAAATTGAAATTGATACTTTTGAAAGATAATTTTTTGTTTTCCATAAAAAATGTAATTTTCTTAGAAAACCCAAAAAAAAAAAACAACAACATATTTTTAGACAAATTACGTCAAGATAACCATCATATAATACATTTTTGTACCTACTTTTATTTTATATTTAGAAAAAGAAAAAAATATGGTTCTCTAGAACTTGTTGAGTTCTTCATGATTGATGAAGTGAAAAAGTTTTACCATATAATAATTTATTTCTAATATGTCAAGAGGATTAAGAAATAATTTTGGAATTTTTTATCTAAACAAAAAAAATAACTTAGAATTACGTATGTAAAATTATTAATTTTCTTTTTCGTATCTTTTAATGTTACCAAATCATAATATATGAGGATATAATGTCGGTCGCTTAGAAAGTTCTTTTATTTAATTTTTGGTTAAGACATTATGATGTTTAATTATTTTTTATACACAATGTTTAACCTTGAAGTTTTCAGACTACATTTTCTTTTTATATTTCCTGCATAAAATCAATGGAGAATATCAGAGAAATAGGAAACTGTTCTTCACACTGTTTCTTTAACTTTGCAAAGTTATAAAGAAAAAATTCTATTTCCTTTCAAAAACATCATTCAAAAGCGGCACATCATGCGGATGTCAAACTTTTTAATATAAATATTATGTTTAATGACCAAATAAATTGAAATTTGTGAAACTCGATATGCTGTATGTTGTATCTAGGTATATTACGTACATTGAAGAAATATGAGAAAAATAACATTTTAGATATAAAGGGCAAAAAAAAACAAATTTGTTCTCAAAAACTTTTTCCAAGAAATATACCAAGATAAAAAGGAAACTTCTTAAATTATAAAACACTTTATCTTTATCGAAAAATTTAATCAAAAAACATTTCAAAAACAGATAAATCAATTTACCTACGTGAAGATTTTAAGAAAATATTCAATAGATAGATATAATGCTTATTAAGTTATTTCGGAACCAAGGCGATGTGAAACCACATTTAAATAAAATTAATGGATAGTGCCAAAACTTATTTCTTCCTTTCACTTCAATTTTTGGTCCGCTATTTATTTTGTATTTATATTATTACATGCCATGTCTTTCAACTATAATACCACAAGCCATGTAATTTAAAATGTTTTTTTAAAGCATCTATGATGATGATGCTTTGAATCAGTTAATTAAATTATTGAAGTACAAGGACTCTCATTAAAACTTAATGAATGATAATTAGGATTCTAATGAAATATTACGCTCTGCTTAGAAATAATCAAAACAATAAATTTTGTGACTAACATTATACAAATATATAATTTAATAAAGGATATGATGCTGAAAAATATACAATATATTTATGTCACCGCAAAACTCATAATAATAAAAACATAAGTATTTACAGATAATTCAATATATAGATCAAATTTTTGAAAATATTTTTGAGTCTCGCAACATAAAAAAGTGTTGCCACTTGCAAAAATACGAACATTTAAAATTATGAAAATGTTCACAAAAAATGATTTGAATTGATGAAAATTTTTAGGATATTTAATATCAAATATAAATTTCAAGTAAAATATTTTGAAAATAAATGTAAAAACTTATTTAATTAAAAAAAATCGGTGGCTATGTAAATCATGATCTTTTAAGTAAGAAAATATTTCATTCAAATAAAAATCAAAACCATCTTAATTATTTTCAAGTTTAAAACTTTCTTGTTTTAATAATTTATTTTTTTATAGAAAATTAAAATCACAAATCTATAACAAAAATGATAATTTTTCGTACAATTGTGATCAATGCGGTAATATTACAAAATATAATGTCTGACTCTCGTTATGCTGGACTCCAAAAAATTTATTCTTTTGTATGGAAAACATAGCAACTAGATTTCATCTAGTTATGTATAATATATCCATGCATATTTCTATTATTATAGACTACACACACATTATGTATATGCTGCGTAACCATAATAATATGTTCAAAATGAAAGCAATTAAAACTTATTCAATCATTTGCACGATTTTAAGGTTTTATGTACATGACGAAAACTTATTATGATTATGGTTTTTGAAACATCTGAAACCATTTTTTTTTTTTTTGAATTATACAATTATGTTTTACGACATAATAATCAATAAATAAGGTGTTTCTCATAAATTATGGTCGTTTTTCCAAACTATGTTAGTTAAAAAGTTAAAAATCTCCCAATTTGTGGTGGAGCAGCTTCATTACATAAATTATATAAATATTCTAGGTACCATGGGAAGCTAAGTTTAAAGATAAATTTGAAATATTCTTATAATTCAGACTTGCAATACCAAAATATTTAGAAACTGAAAATGAAAAATTTTATTCTGAGGTACTTAAAAATAAGCTTTAAGAGAAGTCCTTCTCGCAATCGTATAGGATCGAATAATATAAGTATTTGTTAAAATTGTATCTTTCAAAATTTCACTATAATGACGTTCTGTTTCTTTGTTCAAGGGATTCAATGTTTTAATGTCCCCAATTCTAGAAGTCACATTTTTCATTTTATTCATTATGTAACATTCTTATGTTTTAAAAAGTTAAAAACATGCATGAGGATCCTTATCTTTGGACTATTATTCTATAAACTCTTAAAGAAAAGAACAATAAATTTTATCACTATTATCTTTTATATTTATGTATAAAACTCTTACAAAAATCAAAATATACCTAAATAAAAAAAATTATAAAAATTTTGTACCCTACAATATTTGTTTGTCAAAAAAGTCTTGAATAATTTTAGTTTTTTTCTTTTTTTTTTTTTTCTTAAATTTAAAGTTTGTCTCCATGACGTTTTAAGTAAGTTCCTTTTGGATCATATTTATTTAATAATTCTTTCCATTGATTTGATCTATTTTGTCTCAAAAATGATATAACTTTCGTTGATTGGCGTTTTTGAGTTTCAGTACATTTATTGCAGTCTGATGCTAATGCGTCAGGTAGTAGTTCTACAAAGAAAAAAAAGTATATTTTAAAAATATTTTTATTGCGCAAATTAAATACTATTGAGTTTAATAGAAAATATATTGTTGAAAAAAATAATATGCCAGTATATAAAAGTGCTTTAGATGTTAATAATTAGTAAAAAGTAAACAAAAATTATAATAGAAAACAGAAAATTTTATTTTCACCACTTTAGCTTCAAAACAAAAACTTCAAAACAAAATGAATAACATTTCAATTAAGCTTATGCATTATGAATTTAATTTATGTATGCATTTTAAATATAAAAATTATTTATAATTTTTTTTATAAGTGAAACTTAAATACTTTTTTTTTACAATAATGTATATATTTCATAAGAGCACTTTATTAGTTATTTTAAAAAAATTCAAAGTCAAATATACGTATAATTTTCATTTAATAAATAAAAATTTTTTACTAATTGAATTTCGAGTTCTTAATTTCAAATTTTAATTAAATATTTATAAATCCATTAAACAACCAGTTTTATATTCTCAGTTTATTTTTATTTTTAAGTACTTTTAGTTAATTAATGGTATATGATATACAGATACATATATTTACTTGATTTAGGTTATTATGGGCAAAAATATGAAAAAAAAAAATAAAACGTTTTTTTTTTATGAAGACCGGTTGGTTGGTTCTTAAATGTTCTAAAAAATATTCTGAAACAAAATTTGCGTGATAATTAAATTATTAACTATGCTCAAGGTAATGACTGATTTGAACTGCACTTCTTTTACTTAATTAAATCAATAATTGAAATGAAAAAAAGAACTTATAGCACTATACATAATCAATATAAATATGCTTAACATATAGATCTTAAGCTCTTCAATAATAATTGAGCTAAAGTTAACACTGACTTCGTGTTGGTTCTTTTCAAGAGATGGAATAGGGTTTAGAAAAAGGAAAAATAATCAAAACAGAAATATTAGAATGAAATAAAAAAATTTCCGAATTTGAAAATAAAGTTGAATTCAAACTGATGTCATTCGAATGAAATTTCAGAAAATTTCCTTTACAACATATTTGAATGGAAATTCCTTTTTTATATAAATAAAAACAAAATAAAGATAACACTATAAAAAGTACAAATTTTTCTAGCTATATATAAAGTTTTTTTTTTTTTCTTGATTTCATTAACTCTTTTAGCTGTAACGTTGAATGGTAAATATATTATACTAAAAAAACAAAAAAGAAGAAATTATTTTTAATTAAATTCCAGTCTTTGAGTTCTCAATATCAGAAATATCCCAAACGAAAGCTATAATTTTCTTTTACGTAATTGCAATTAATTGTTTTTGTTGAGATCTGATTTATTATTATACGAAAAAAGAGAAATAAGTTTTTTGTATATAATAGAATAGAAAACCTTAAGGATTTTCCCAAGCAAAGCGTCAAATTCATATTATTTCTGTTACATACCCGATTAAGAAAACATAATGTCATATTTCATAAGGATTAGCATATTTATGATCTGTATTTTATTTCCATTCAAATTAAAATTTAAACAGAATTTAAATTTGAAATAATTATATAGACAAATTTTAATGCATTTATTTAAAATTCTTCAATTTAAGAATTTTCTCAAATATAAAACAAATTTTAACACAGACAATAAATAATGAAAATTCCCTTTAAGCTCATATATCGAAATAACTTGGAACAATTGGAATTTTTCAACTTAGTTAGAAGAAAAAAAAAAAAAAACAAATAAATTCCAATTGATGTGCTAAAATTGATGTTTTTTTTTTTTATCTTTTCATTTCAATTTCCATTTAATCAAGTTTTGTTAAATTAAAGTTCATCATGTTTTTCTTCTTTATTTTTTTTTTCAATATACTTTATACTGTCCGTAATTTTTTATTTCTCTCACGTTTTCATCTGCAATCAAATAGCATTTCAAATTCAATTTTCCGAGATTTTGTTTCAAAAAGTCGTAAATACAAAAAGCAGAGGAAAAAATATAATATGAATAAAAAATGTATAACAATTTTTCAACAAAAAACCACGTATTCTGCAAGCAAAACTTTATTGAATAATAAAAAAAGAAAAAAATATATTTAATAAAGAAAAAGGCAAACGAATGCATTTTCTTTGCCTTTGCTGGAGCATATTCTGAGAAACGAGAAATTAATGAAAAAACTTCTACATTAGGTACATATATATTGTAGCTTTGAAGTTAGGGAGAGATTAAGATTAAAACGAAATAAGAACAAATTCATTCAAGAAAATTTTCTTTTATTTTGTTTAAAAGTGGAGAAAATATATGTTTATTACGGCTAAAATCAAATATCCTGCATTTAATTAATTGCACTACAAAGATAAAGCAATATTAATAAATCTACGAAACAATTTTGGAAACATAGGAAAATTTTTCAGATTACTCAAAGTTCAACATGACAAATAATGATGTATTTTACGTGAAAAATAATAATGAAACCCTATTTTTTTCATTACAATTGCCGTACGATGACAACAAAAGTACCCACGTAATTAGTTTTCCTTTTTTAATCTATAAATTTAAAATTGTCCGAACTATTTTATTTTTTTTTTGTTCGGAGAAAAAAGGAATGCAATTTAATAATTTATAATAAAAACTGGACTGGATGAAATTTTTCAGAAATTACATTCAGAAAATAAAATGTCAAAAAATAATTTTTAATAGCTTTCATTTCGATATCATCCATCCGATAATTATTTTAAAATTTTATAATTTGAATATTAGCTAGCCTTGAGTAACATAGTCAATTTTATATCTTAATTGAAAATGTAACTAATAAATGTTTAATATCTCCCAATCCAAAGGGTTACTATAATAACGTAGAAAAGAAATTTCCTATATATTATACACAATACAATAATTACAAAACAAAAATTGTAGAAAAACTTTACGTATATAGAAAAAGTAAAAATTAGTAATGTAGTATAATGTCATATAAAAACTTTTTTTTTTTTCAAAAGATACTCACTTTTCAATTCTCTGCCATCTGGAGTGCATGAACCTTTCTCCATTAAACATTTAATATAATTGTCTAGAATTCTGTTATTGGATAAAACTTTGTCCACATCAATATTATCAAAACGTGATGTGTATTTTTGTGCACTCAAAAATCCCAAAAAGCAAACAAAAAAGAATAAAGTAATTGATGATTTCATTTTGGTTGTTATTTATATGATGTTTGTACCTTTAAAAAGAATATTAACAAAAAATTAACAACTTGAAATATAATTATATTAATATAAAAGTACAATTAACCAAATATGTATAGATAGATATTAGTAATAGCCTTTATAAAATTTCAAAGGTCTATTTTTTTCCAATTCAAGATAAATTAAAAAACCTATATTGATTTATTCTATCAAAAGTTCTTTTAATGAATGTAACTAACTAAGATATAATGTTCTCATTAAATTGAAACGTATATTGGAAAAAGTATTCATAAACTCTTAAAGTTTAAGCACATTATTAATCCTTAAAATCCTTAAAATTAAATTTTAAAGAGTATAAAATTTAATAGCTAGTCATTATTCCTTTTTTTTAATTTTTTTATTCCAATTGCTTCTTCGTATATAGAATCCGATACCAAAAATTTTCCAAAATAAAACTATAATACATAACTTTATTTAATACAAATTCTTTTCATCCCTTTAATAATCTATTAAAACTTTTCTGATTTCAATAAATTTAAAAAACAAAAAAAAATTTTTTTAATTTTGGTTTAAAATAGTTTAATAGTTTCAGAACTATATAACAAAATAACATAAAAAATATATACAATAAGGATAAAAGTCAGTAAGTTTTTCACAAAAAATTGTTTGCCATTCTATATTGTACAATAACGAAGAACAAAAACTTAAAGGACATAAAATAAAGAAAAAAAGAAAAATAATGTAAACAATATGTGTTACTGCAATTACAGAAGCAATTTACCAGAATAAACTTTTGGTATACATTTTGGTATGGTTTTGTTTTGTTCTTATTCTTTCTGTACAGGAAACTATTATACAAAAATTATTTAAATAAAAGAAAATTACATTGTATGGTTATGTTAAAATAGTTATTTCATGCTATCGTTGATAGAGAAATTAGAAAAGCATACATAATAACATACAAGTAAAAAATTAACATAATTAATTTCCGATTGTCACATTAACATTATTTTATGCCTTGTTCAGACAATGAACTCTGATCATGATAATCTTACTTTTTGTGATTATCATTCTTTTTTCCATGATTTGCTCATACAAAAAAAGTGTCATCGGAAATTATGATTATCGAAAATCATGAAAAATTTCAGGGATGAGTTTATAGTTTTTTACCATCCATGTTACCCATTTCCACTCATTCCTAGTTATTTTTGACTTTTATTTTTGACATATTTTCTTTATTTACAAAACAAAAAAAATTTGAGTAGCAAATAATATTTATGTTTTTATTTTGTTTGCTTTCATGTTGTTTACTTTTTTTGTTTTCGTTCATAATCGCGTTCACACACGTTTTCAAAGTATGATTATCTACGCAAATCATGATTACGAAATCATGATTAAGTCGTTGTCTGAACAAGGCATTATGTCGTTTATATAATTTTTCAGATTGGAAAATACAAACAGTCAACTTTAATTGATGGCACGCTCTATTTTGCGGATATATCTTGTTAATTAAAATAAAAAATATATTGGATAAAAATACAACTCTTATGTCAACTTCATAACACTAATAACTTCGCTACACTTCAGGTTAGCAACCATGAATTTCTTGGTTTGAAAATAGGTTGGCGAATGGGGTGACACACTTATAAAAGATGGTTTGGTTTAAAATTAAAAAAAAATTCTTTGTAAAATTAAAAAAAAATTCTTTGTAAAATAAAATTTTAATTTTTCGTAATTAAAAAAAAAAAAGTGAATTTTTTTAATTTAAAGAAATAATGTAAAATAAAAATAATATTCAATTTTTTTTTAAAAATATTTTAATTTATTTTCTTTTTTGATAACCTACAATTTATTATTATTTTTTTTATATCGAAGCATTTTAAAGTATGATATTTTCTGTAAATTTTCTGCAAATTGACAGGTTATACCTTTTTTTTTTTGAAATGCAATAACACTATGTAGTAAAATTTCTAGGTTTGTGTCGAACCGACTTTCAAACCATGAAAAAAAAAAAAAAATTTTTATATGGCAAACCAAGTATCAAACACAGAACGAACCCATTTTTTTCTGCAAAACATGGAATTCTGTGTTTGTAACCTGAAGTGTAGCGAAGTTATAATATATCTCTGGAATCGCAAAATTATTAATTGTCTAGAATTTCGATCAAAAATATTAATTATAAAATTGAACAATATTTAAAGAATGACAAAGATTTTAATAAGCATATTTACTTGGATTTTTAAACTTCACTTTTTTAAGCGGCACCGAATTATGGTTAGTGCCTTTTTTATTTTTTGGAATCAATATAAAATTTAATATTACAAAACTATTTCTACTATTTCACAATGATGACGATGATCCCGATTTGAATCCTATCTGATCCAAAATTAAATAGTTTTTTTCTTTTGGTATTTTTTTCTGGTCCAGTACGCGATATCATTGAGATAAAATGAATGGTTGTAAAAAAAAAGTTATATTCAACCTCAATTAAGTACAGAATATAAAAGAGGTTTTAATTTTTCATGAAATATACATAAATACATACATAATGTATCTTTGAGCTTCATATATATCTGATTTTAATTCAATTATATATTCAAAGAAAAAATGAATGTTCCATTAATGAATCCTGCAAATTTCCTGATATTTTTTTCTTGAAACAAAAAAGTATATCTAAAACTATCGTACATGAATCATACATTTACTAATAAATGAAAAAAAATCTTCATAAAAAAAAAATTAATTGGCGTTCATGAGACATTTGTATCGAAAACCAGTAGTACATGAAATGGTATAGTCACTTCGTCGTTGTCCTTTTTATATTTATGAATCATGAAAAATTAACTTCTGTATGTTTTTAAGTTTTTTTTTCTTCTATGATTTAACTACAAAACCTAGAAGCAACTGCATAACAAAATGCGAAAAAAAAAATATTTTCTACTATTTCTATTTATTTATTTTTTTTCAAAGAACGAAATAAAAAAATTAAATAATTGGCTTGACAACCAAGTCCTTTACAGTAATTTAATAACTTGGAAAATATTATAAAAAAAATCTTGGAAAATATTAAAAATTTGTGTAAAAATAATTAAATTCACCATTTCAAGAAATAAAGGACTTGTGTAATTCTTTTTTTTTTAAAGATTTTGTTCAGAATAGTCTTATGAAAATTTATCTTCTGTATATATTGCAGAATACACATATATTTGTATACACATAATTTAAATTTTTCTTAAATATTAGTAATTAGTATGTTGAGAATATAAAGATGTTGATTAGAGGAACTTAAAGAAAGATTCGATTGCTTCCAAAGATTCATACTTGGGTTTGGATTTCGTTGAATCTTTTTATCTTTTTATACATTCAGTATATGACTTAATTGGTATAATAGTATTGAAGAAACTTATAAAATACATTTGGTCGTCTGATAATATCTTAAATTAAAGTGGCTTAAACGAAATGTTGAAAACGGGCTCTGTGTTTCGTTTATGAGATATTGTTCTATATATTTATTACACTTAAATATGTTCGTGTCTGATGACAATTGAGTTTTTTTTATAATTCAGAATATTTTAGTTTCATTCAACGTATATACGTTTAATATTGCTCTAATTAGCATAACAATGTGTAGATGCTTGAAATAGAAAAACAAAATCAAATTATTGGGATTTCCCGTGATACTTATTTGCACGGTTTTAACTTCTTCTTAGAAACGCACGTGAATTAGAGTTCAATTACCAAATAATTATTTTTTTCAATGTTTTTATTGTTTGAATTAAATAGAAACCAAAAATATATCGTGTACAAGGCATCTATTTAAGAATGCTAATATTTTATGTAAATTTTAATTTTATATTTTTTATTATTTTTTTTTTTTCATTTTTATTTCTCTGGTACGTATATAAATTCTGATTCAGTAAGTATTTCTATCTTTATGTAAAATAAAAAAAAAAGTTATATACCTACTCGCTATATAAGTTATGACGCGTTATTTGTTTGTTTCAATGGATAATTTTGTAATTTTGAAATCAAAATTAATTACATTACATAATTTTTGTTTGACAGCATATTTTATTGGACTACCTGTTTATTGATGTGTAACTAACTATAGATACTAAATATACTGAAGATATATACTACTTACAAGATATTTTAATGATTATGAAATAATAAAACTAATGTATATACCTAATGCAAACATAATAAATATAATAATGTAGTTAATAGAGTTTTTATTTTGTTTGAAAATTTCCAGTTAATAGAACATGAATTAAACAGACCTAACAACCCAATATTCCTAATACCCTAAGGGGTTATAAAAATATCTTTGGAATGAAAAAAAAATGATAGATGATTATAAAATTTAGATTTAAAGAGACGGCCGACGGCTTGATATTCAACCTAATTAATTTCTTGAATTTGCTTTCTCAAAAAAAATTAAAAATATATATATAAAAAATACTGCGAACTGGAAAATTTTTATTCCAATTAATAAATGTCAAATTTCAGATACCTATTAACTATATTTTTTAAAAAAAATATATACAATGAATAGACAAAAATAATGTTGAATGAAAAATAATCGGAAATTGAGGTTTTTGCTTCTTATGAAAAATAAAAAATATTATTTGGAAGAGTGTAAACAGAAAAAAAAGATATTATTATACCTATTCCCAACAAGTATAAAATTAATAATGTCATTAAATATTCAATACAAGTAATTTTCAAATATTGCCAAAGTCTAACAGAGTTTGAATAAGTAATAAATGGGAAAAAAAATAAAATAAAATAAATAAACAAAATTTTCCACAAAACAAAAAAGTAATTTGACCTTGGTTTAAAAAAGTAAATAATGTTTTGAAACTTTCAGTTCTAGATACAAAGAACATTATATAAGATTTATTCTAAAAAAACATTTAAAGTAAACAATAAGATCATTATTTTTAATTTTTTGTTAAAATTAATTTTTAGATTTTGAAGTTAAAGGATGATTTTTTTTTTTTTTATTTTTGTTATATAGACATGAAACGATCGAATAAAACCAATATAGAATTTGTTCCTCCTTTTATTAGACCTGGCGGGTAATTAAAATAATTAATTTTCCTATTAATTTTTCAGAATGATTTTCAAATATTTTAATTTTTGGTATTTAGTTTTAGATTAAATATGATAAATTTTACAAATTCTTTTTCCGCATTCTTGGTCAGCATTTTAACTACTGCAACGTTTTTATATAGGAATCATATTTGACTTCTTTTTTTAGCTCTAAACTGGCTTATATTACAGATATAGAGAATTATGTAAGTACTCTTAGTCTAAGATGTATTATATATAATCAACAAAACCAAATTATAATTTAATTTATTTTGGCCGCTAGTTTATCTTGTCACACTTAAAAAATAATTAATTTTATTTTTTCCAAACACTGAATATAACTTTCTAAATTTATGTTTTTAGGTGCGAAAATTAACATTACATATAATTAAATTTTAATTACATAATTTCATAAAAAAAAATAAATTATGTTGTGTACTAGTTTTAATAACATAATTTTTTTTTTCTATTTTAATTTTTAACACTTACAGACTTTGTTTTGAATAACTTGATTTATATATTTTTAAACAGAATTTAAAATAAAAAATTTTCTCAACTTACTACCCGCAACGCAAAAGCTTAACTAATTTTTAATGAATTTCTGTCAAGTCTCTTATATTGAAAACTAAACCCCCAAACCAAAAAAAAAAATAAATATTTATTATCATTTCTTAGTATAAATTCTTTTATTTTTTTGTACATTACATTTAAGTTTTTTTTTTTTGCCTTAAAACTATGCACAGTTTTTTTTTAGTTACTCTCAGTTTCGTTGCTTTATTACAAAAAACGAGTTTTCTTTGGAAAAGCCATTAACAAGTTTAAAAAACAAAAAAGCATCAAATTATATCTGTAGCACTTGTGACGTATTTAATATAAACTTATTTATGTTATTGACATATTTGATGTGAAATTATAAATAAAAATGTTTAGAACAAAGTTCAAATCAAATAAGAGAAAAAAAAATTATAAATATTTATTTTAAACCTTTCTTTGTAGGAAATGAGAAGTAACAGATAGATTAATAGAGACTTGAGACTGGTAAATAAGTATTCAAAAACATTCTCAAGCCCTTTGTTAAGTTTTAAAAGTTGCTGTAACGATTAACAACGCGTCTGTTTAAGTTCAAAGTTCTCCATAAAAGTATAAAATAGGTTGAAGACATCAAATCTGTATATATAGATCAGCTAACTTTCCGCCATCCAAATCTTTATGTACCTTTTATGCTTTTGATAATTTTTTTTAATGTAGGTATTACAATTTTATATAGGTATGTATGTCATTTTATTTATTTTTTTTTTTTGATGTGTTTTTTCAACTCTTTTAATGTTTACAACAACAAATATATGTTTCACTCAAAACATAATCAAATAAAAAGTAATTTAATTCGAATTTTGAGTTCTCGCGATTACTGAATTAGTAAATTTTTTAATTTTGGCCTCAAATTTTATTTTTCACCAGAAATTATTGTTATTTAAAAAGGCATTTTGAACGACTATTGAAAATTCAGACTTTTATGCATGAACGTTTGGATCTTAAAATTTAAAACTGTTAGCGGCATCAAGTGAGATGATAGAAAGTTGATAGATATGAACATCAAAATGAAGAATATTATTTTCTATTAAATTTTTATTAATAAAAAAATAAACAAATAATTTTATGAAGAAGAGAAAATAAAGTTTAACAATATGAGAAAATTACTGTGAAGGAAAATTTTGAATTGTAACATTATACAAGTTTTTTTAAAAACTTCTGAAAGTTCTAGAAAGTTTCTTTTTATTTTTTCCATTTTCTTTTACTTTACATAAAACTTTTAACAACTTCAATCTCTTTTTTTAACACAAGTTTAACACCAAAAATTAGTTAAGAATTTTCAAAGTACTTATTATGAAGTACCATTAAATTTTAAATTCATATTTTTTTTATTATATTTTAATTTATTTCGTTATAATTTTTTAACAAGAGATTATTTTCATTAATGTTTAGTTGGTTCACTGAAATTGTGAAAAAATGTAATATTTTCTTGTAAATATGACGCAATTCGTTTATTTCAACATTTTTGTTTTAACAACCGAAATAAATTTTTACAGAATTATCTTGTAATAAGGGTTATTGAATCTATAATATATACTGTTGTTGAATTTAGTTATAATTTAAGTATCTGGAAAAGCTGAATTTAGAGATTGGAAACCAATATTTTTATTTAATCATAATTTTCTCTTGATAATGAAATTATGAAGTCATTATAAATGAATATAGAAAGAGAAAAATTTAATAAGTCTCAAGTACCCAATTTTCGTATTTTTTATGAAACTCAGTCGAGGGCTTAAAAGCGGTTTGGATTCGACATTTTAAATATTCTTCATCCATTACAAAATTTAAATAAAAAAATCAAAATTACTTTAAAAACCATCAGTCCAATAAATAGTGCTAAAACCAAACTTAGTAACTTTAGTAATACACACGATAAAAGTAAGTTTATTACAAGTTGTAATACAAAAATCAAAAATTGCACACCATCATAACCAATATAATGCGTAACGGATTAATTTTTAGCAATTCATTATGCGTGTTTTAATATTTTTGAATGTAAGCAAGACATTTTTTTTTATTATATTGATTTTTTTAAATGACAAAAATTATGCTTTGAAAAGAAAACACATAAATGAACTTTAAGTGGTTCACGTAAGTAAACACATAATAAATATTACGTCAGAACAGCATGGGGTTAAAATGATGCTTGCGTACTTTTTGTTTGGAACCAGAAATAAAATACATTTTAAAATGCCAATTTTAACCTTGCTGATAATTTAATAATACATTACTCCCGTGGAATTTACATTACATGTGTTTGTTGTAGTTCTTGGGTTTTTTTTTCGAATCATTTTAAAAGTTTTTTTTTTAGTTATATATAAGTAGTTTTAACCATATTGCATTCTTAATTTAACTATATATTAACTGATTATTGTAACGAATCAGACCACCCTCAGCTTCGGTAATTTAACCCTGCGAAACTATTGAATCGTTGAATAGTTAAACATCTAATTATTTCTGTTACAGAAAAATTCTCACAAATTCAACTAATTATAGAAAATTTATAAGTTTAACATTTATTTTAAAATAGATAAAATTTACGTCAGCTGAATTGACTCAATGGTTATTAGCATGCTTACCTCTTCTGTGAATGACACAGAGACATCATGAACAAAAAAATATTAGAAATAAAAACGAAAAAAAAATTCAATTGTTTTCACTTATTTTATTTTTATTTTAGGCTAAGATTTACTGCTTTACTTTGACATATTTTGTGATGTGATTATATTTTATTTTTATCTCTACAGAAAAAAAAATTATCATACACACTGAAAAAAAAAACCAAGTGAAATATTAGCTATAAAATAAAGCAAAAAAGATTATAAACAAAACTGCCTTATTTTTGGCAGTATGTGCTCAAAATCTTGCATTTATCATTCTAGCTAAAGTTTCTATACTCCAAAATTATATTTTTTAATTTGTTTTTTACCGAATTTTGTTATAATTACTTGAAACCATATATTCAAAAATAAAACTACAAGCTATTTGTCTGCCTATCATAAAAATTAAGAAATATGCAAATACAGCCTTGGAAGACAGAAAACTGAAACAGTCGAAAACATTGAAAACATATCATTTGAAAAAACATTTTAAAATTTGAAAAAGTGAAATTAAGTAGGAAGAGTTTTAGTAAATCTAAAAGAAAGATTTAATAAATGTCTATTTATTGTTTCACTATTTCGAGAGGCACTTTACAAATATTGCCTGAGATGATCATTGCCTGAGCTGCACAAAATCAGTCAATCAGAAAATACAGTAATTCTCTAGCTTTATTTTTTTCAGTAGATTTATATTTTATACAAAATAATGATTGATAGAAACAGTCGTAATTCTCGAAATATATGGCTTTTTTTATTTAACAATTTTCATATTTTATTTATTGATTCATTCATTTATTTTGTACATAGAAGTGAAATATGAATAAAAAAATAGATTGACGTAAAAAAAATTTCTTTCAACTTTTTTTTTTGGTAAGTATATTTATTATTATTCCTTTTTTGTTTCTTAAATAAAAAAAAGATACAAAAATAAAAACCATTTCCTAGAGAGCTATAATATCTTACTTAAACAAGTACCTAACATATATTATGTCGTACTTACATAATGACAAAGTTTAATTTAAGTTTTTTTTTTGTGCACTGAGTCTTTAGTATTAGCAATAGTTTCAGAGACAAAATTATATTTTTTAATTTGTTTTTTACCGAATTTTTGTTATAATTACTTGAAACCATATATTCAAAAATAAAACTACGAGCTATTTGTATTTTCATTTTATAGTGTATTAAAATCGTAATGTACTAATAAGAGTTGTTTTAAGTATATATAATAAATAAAATGTAAAAATAAATATTATCTAAAAATTTAACCTACTGATAAATAGTGTTTCTGGAAAATCCAGTTCCAGGTGATTCAATTGGTTAACTCTTCATTTGAAAATTGATACTAAATAGATTTAACAATTACAATCGGTGTTTATTATACCTTTATTACTCATACATCTTATTATTTCTAAGAAAGATTAATTTAAAAAAAATTTTTTTTAGAAATAAACACAACTTTCTTTATACAATTAATCAGAATGTTATGAAATTTAGTTTTTTTTTTATAAATATTCGCATTATATTTGTATTATTACTAAATTTAAATTTAAATATGAAGGTAAAAAGTTAAACCTACGTTAAAGTAAGCAAGTTTATTTTTCCAGAAATATATTAAATTTTACAAAAAATTTACTTTCTAAAACGATTTCTAGGTTATTTTGCAAACATATGTAATTATAATGTTTTTATTTTCAAATAAAAGTTAACTCAAAATTTAAAGTTTACTATTCTTAAATATCTAATTTTCCAAATTTATTTATTTTGTTTTGTGTTATGTGTACAAAGTAATTACAATAATCTCAAAAATGCCAAAAGCAAATTTTTTTATTAAATATTTTTGTCAAAGAAATAATAAGCTCCTAATTGAAGTCAATAGGTTTAAAAAAAAAATAAAACTAGTACTTCGTCTTTTTTCTTACAACATATATTCCGTATATAATTTCACTATTTTAATATTGAAACGCAATAAAATTTACAAAATAAGATTCTGAAGAAATACGTATTACAAGAATATAATCATTTCCTAAGCCTATAAAGTTTTTTAATATTTTATCACTCATTTTTCATTATCCACAATTTTTTTCTTGAAAATAAAAATATAAACAAACGATAAGAAGAATTAACACAAAGTTGAAAATATATGAAATCAACAATAATACATATATACACAGAAAAAAATTTGCTCGTACTAATAACTAAATAATTCGTTAAAATTAACGAAAAATTCGTTATTTTGGCTACAACGAACATTTCGTTGAAAAAAGCTCGTAGTTCGTTAAAAAAGTTCGTTATACCCCAAAACCAAAAACCTTTCAAATTCTTCAGCAAAAACACCGCAAATACGAAAGAAAAAATTTACTAGACTAAATTTTTTTTTTTATTTATTTATAATTTTTTATTTATTTTTTTTTTATTTTTTTTTTTTGTTTTTTATTTTTTTTAATTTTTTTTTATTTTTTTTTTATTTTTTTTTATTTATTTTTTTTTTTATTTTTTTTTTTTTATTTTATTTATTTTTTTATTTCTGTTTCTATTTTTTTTATTTATTTTTTAAATTTTTTTTTAATAATTTTTTTTATGCCCGCTTGTGGCTTCGAACCACTGTCCTAAACATTGCAATCCATCAACTCTGCCACTGAGCTATGAACTACATTTACGGCAATGTGTAAAATGGAAAATATAAGTTCTGTGTGGATTGAAATTTTTGTTTCCCGTATTTAACGATAACGAACTTTTTTAACGAGTACTAAAAATGAAAAAAATGTTCGTAATAAGAAAATAAACGAAATTTACGTTACAAAAACGTAATTATTCATTATTTTTCGTTATCTTAACGAGAATGTCATTAACGAACTTTTTTGACGTAATGAGTACGAGCAAATTTTTTTCTGTGTAAATATATTAAACTCTCAAGGAAACAAGTTAAATTAGTGATTGGGTCATGTGACTTAAAGCTATTCGGTGAAATTGAAAATCGATACAAGTTTAAATCGTTTGGCTATTTTTATTAATCTCTTCTGAAAGCCCTTTAACTTTATGTAAAATAAATTCTCAACCCTATCCTACACAATACAAGATTGAGAACATATTTACTAGTTTTGATCGATACAAATATTACTTATACAAAAAATTTTGATTGAGGCTTTTTGGAAAAAAAAATTCTCGTTGCTTACTAGAACCTCTGGGAAGTTGATTTAAAAGTTTTTACCCCTACAATAACTTAACACATATCTAACTACTTATACACTTCAATTCACTTCAACTTAATTTAAAATAGAATTAACATTTTTTTTTTGAAATATTTAATTTTATGTCTATATTTAGAATTAATAATTATTTTCAATATTGCCGTTATTAAATAAGAAACTAATTTATTTCATCTAAATAACTTTCTTTATAAGAGTTCTATATTTCTATAGCAATCTGAATATATTCCAACAAAAAAATAAGAAGAAAATTACAAAATTATATATACATATAGCAATACTGGTGTTGAAAAGTATTATGATAGCATATATAAAGATCCTTTGTTTAATATCAAGTCAAAAAGCTTATAAAGCATTCACAGTGGTCACCAATATGATTAAAAATTTATTACTATTTATATAAATTATAAAAAAATTTCCCATTGAACACTTTCAATTTATTATTTGTACAAGAATTTGGTATGTAACTTAAAATTCTGATGATTTCAAAATTTCAATTCTAAGTAGTACATCTACGATAAATCACTTTAGCTTAGTTTGGTTTGTATTGTTTAAGTGTCGATAGTACAGTATTTTATCAACTAATATAAATATTTTCAAGAGGATTTAAAATTTTACATTCGAGTTGAATTAAATGTTTATTATTTCTATTGGCGCGCATAAGCTTATTTTAATACCACTGGAAACAAAAACAAAATACTATTATTTTCTAGACATTTCATTAGTTTTCTTTTTCCTGGAAATTAAAAAGTTAATAATAAGAAGAAATACACTTTAATCCGTACTACTATAAAATCTGTGTTTTTTTTTTTTATATATAATTAAAAATGGAATAATGAAACGCGTAGAATAAAATTTTACAGCATTTTGCTTAGAAACTTTTAATGCTCTAGGAGTGGCAAAAGGATAAGATTTAATTTAATTTAATTTAATTAAAAATAATAATACTAATAATTTATATGTATGTATGTACGTTTTGATATATAGCAATTGTTATTTTCTTCTTTGTAAGTAGATGGAAAATTGTGCTGATTGTTAACTTATTGAATTGAATTTTATAATGTAAAAAAATAGGAGTCTTATAATGTTTAGTTAAAGAATATTGAAGTAGATCATAATGTATGTCGTTAAAGTTTCTGTGCAATAGAGGATTCTTCAATATTTCAACCAAGCAAATAAATATGGAAAGTTAATTATTGGAAATGAGTTTCCGAAGCAAGCATAACGTGTATATTCAAAATTATAAATTATATTAATGTTTCATATAAATTCATGTTTTTAATTTTAAAAAAATTTCCTTAACTATAAACAACCGCAGTGAAATTTTTAATTAAAGCTTTAAAAACTTTTCAAAATCTCAAACCATTAACATCCTGTTATTATTAATCGTTTACCAAAGTAGCTTCCGAGAATCTTAATGAATTTATTGGTTGCTGGTTCCTTAATTGAAAATTAATTATCTAATAAGGAAAAATTTCATAAATATTTTCTAATGTGCATGTATTTTTAATTAAATAATTTTGACCTTGAATCTTTGTGTAAAAAATATTATGTCGTGAAATACCAAAACTCAACATCTGTCTACATTGCAGTACATTTTCAATTCATTACCAATTAGATCTTCTAGAATCTAGATATCATATAATTTTTAATTAATTTCAATTCATGTATGCAATCTATATGCACATATTTAATTGAATTTATTTAACAAAATCTGCCTGAATGAAAATAAATCTAAAAACGTATTAAACAAATCACTTTTAATCACATATTTATTTGAATAATTTATTGGACATATTAGATATATGTACATAAACATAATAATAATATATGCATTATTTCGAAGAAATGCATAAAAAAAGGACTTTTATCTGGGTTCTATTTACGATATTAACCACAAACTAGGCAATAAATTCTTTTTTGCAATTATTTGCATTTATTTATTACACTATATACATAATGTTGGATTTGTAGTTGAAATTATACGAATATTTAAGAGAATTTTTTTAAATTAAAGGTTTTTCCAATGAAATGTTGATAATTTCCAAAACAAAAAATATATATGTATATTATACAAACCTATTTATATAAGTATGTTTTGTATAATGTACATAAGAAATTTTATCATGTAATAAAATCAACGATAATGATAAATCATTTATATATTTCAACTCAAATCTGATAAAAGTTAATTGAAATTTATTGTTCAAATATTCAGTATAAAATTAAAAGAAAAAAAGATTTTTAATATATTTAAATTTTTAGTTAAAATTACGAAATTCATTTGTATAACTAAACTATGTGGAAAGAATTCCGTGATTAAATACATTAATTTTAACAATATTGTTGTACTTGTACCACACAGTTTATAATATCTGTAAAAGTATTTGAGTTACGAATAGTATATGAATAATGTAATTGTAGTGTCTATTAATTTATAATCTCCCAATAGGAACTGGAAGCATGAAAACATCAATGACGTCCTTAAGACCTAGTTGCTGCCGGTGACGGCTTTGTTACTCCCAAATCTCGATGACATTCCCATATATATGGCCGCCTTATTCATTGATGACATTGTTGCTTACAAAGTCATCGGTAAAAGGAGCAGGTGGAATATATCAAAATGAAACGCTTCCATATTTATATCCAATTTCATCATGTCTTTTTTTTTAATTAACAGTCATTTTTTCATAGAATTCCGAATAATTTTTTTTGTTGATGACAACTTCGTATACATTGTCATCGAGAAAGGAATCAAGTACCTATTTTCTAATTAGTACCAAGTGAATTTGTCTCTAATGAAATTTTCAGAGGCTGAAAGTTGATGATTTTATTGATGACTTTTGTCATCACTTCTTTAAGTTCCTATTGGGCTGTACATTCCGTTTTCTAAGTACTAAAAAGATGTTGTTCAAGATGTTGTTCAAGATGTTGTTCAAAAATTATTAGAAGTACGTACATTTATAAAATTAAAGGACTGGAGATTCATACATATCTTCGAAACGTTCAAAGATATACAGTGTAAGCCGTTAAAAAAGGCATGTCAGATTCAGTTCACTTCTATAAGAATAAAAATTAGGGACCATCATTCTGATTAAGCTACAGTATTTTGAAATTTTTTATAACGCTTTAACATAAATTTTAAAATCATTACATAAAGCATAATCCCAAATTCTTAAAAAAATAATTATTTTTAAAAGGTCTTCTTTTCTTAAGATAAAATATCTTCAGCGAAATTCAATTCCAATCCATTTGTTAATTTATTTTATATATTGTTATTAGATGTATTTAATGAAAAGTAAACAATATGAATTTAATCGATAAAATTCTCCCTAAGCGAATTTTAATACAAATTCTTTTTTTTACTATATACTTTCATGAAAGGATGAATTAATAGGGTACAGGATCTTTATAATAATATATGGGATTATCGAAATTTGTACTATTATTTGAATTAATAAAATGTTTTATTAAGTGATGACTTGAGATTATTAATAAAGATGAATAATGATTTTTTTTCGTGGAAACGCAATGTACATAATTATATAGAAATAATCTGAAAAGTTTGTTACCATATTGCCAGTATATTTTAAATGATTTCGCTTTGTTTTTATTATTATTATTATTAAGGGTTTTATTATAATTAAATTATAATTAAAATCTTAAAACTAGGGCCTTAACTGCTATGGCCTTTAGCCCCTATTTTTCTACAGGCTAAAATAAAATATAAAATTTTACTTGTTTCGCCTTAACCTATTATTAATTATTGTCATAGTTCCGTATTATTAAATAAAAATTAAAAAATATTATAATTTTTGAGTTCGCTGGAGGAAAAACCCAAAAAGTAATTTTTTTTAAAACATTTCGTATTTCGATGATATCATTTAACTTAGTAAATACCGGAAAAACATTTTTAAAAATACAAACAATTCTTAAATAAATAGGCAAAGTTAGTAATCCGGTATACTAATAGATTTTTATGCACGTCCTATAAATTTATAAATATGTAATCAACATTTTAATAACTTTCCGAAATTTTCATTTGTTATTTCGTAGGTAGGTACGTACTAAAATCCCAAAATTATAAATAATATTCAATAATATAAGTATTAACTGTTTTTATTTCGAATTTTTATTGTATAGGTACATTATTGTATAATCGTAAAAAGTAACAAATATCTATCAAAAACCCGAAATATCAATTTTATATCCATAACGACTATAAAATAATATATAAATAGTCTGTTTTATTTACATAAACAAAAAATATAGACCTTTCTTTATGAAAATAAAAATAACGTTCATACATGCTTAGAATTTGTAATAAGTGCCATTTGAATTAAATATTTGTGAGTTTTATATTTAAATATGTATTAAAGAAAATCAAAATAAAATTAATTATGTAACATTAATGAATCGGATTTAATCAGAGCAGACTTCAGTTATTTTTATTTTTTATTAAATATCAAGTAAAAAGTAAATAAAAAATGTTTGTTTATAGTAATAAATATTCAACACTAGTTAAGATCACCCCTTAGGGTCTCGGATCAAAATTTCTAGTATCGTTCCTGTAACTTTCTTGGGTTACTTAATTCCAAAATTTCAAGCAAATCGGCTCAGCGGTTTAGGCGTGATTGAAGACAGAGAAACAGAGAATTTTAAATTTAATTTATTAGATAAGTTTTTAAATTATAATAAAATATCAAATCTTTTTTACTTTTACTATATACTAATTAAAAAAGTATTTTTTTATTTTTGGGTTTCAGGTTTTTCAAAATCATAACATTGGTTTTTGTTTCATATGTCCATCAATAAATCGTTGAAATTTTCGTAATAAATTAAAATAAAATAATAATTTATAATAATATGATGTCTACGAATTAAAAAGGATAAGAGTTTATGAAATGAAAATTATGTAATAAGTACTTAGCAGCAAAACACTATTTTGAAATTCAAATAAACAAAATATAAATTAATAATAATAATCTATTATTGAATTCTAGACTAGAGGCAATTCTGATTTTATGAAAATAAATTAATTCCGCACTATATTATTTATTGTATTATTAATTATTATACTATTACTCAATTTCAAAATAAGTATCAAAATAAGAATTATGTATTGTATATTTGGGCAAAACAAACATTTTTTATTTTTGGGGATTTGATTAATATTAATAGTTTGGTATGTAATAAAAATATTATGCTTAACGTAATGATAATTTTATTTATGTTCATCAACATTAATCAGCATTTATAATTTATTTTGGTCTGATAATGAAAATTTTTATCTTAAAAACGTTTCCTTTCTCTTGTGATGAGGTGAAAATTATTTAAGTAACATAACATTCTAAAAAAATTTTCAACTAAATAAAATGAGAAATGACCATACAACAAAAATTTGAGAATTTATCAAAATATAAATTTGGGAACACATTGAATTAAAACTTATGATGGTGAATTTTTAGAAAAAACGCAAAAAAACACTTTTTACAATCTAGGTTTTCTAACAAGCTTTACTACTCCTTACGACATACGTCGATTTGGAAGTTCTATGATCTCCTTTTGCTATTATAGTTATTTAAAAAAAACTACATAATACCTTATCTGCACTTGGACCTAAAACTGACCTTATAGCGGAACTGACCTGTGAACAGGCCTTTCTCATACAAAAAAAAAGGGGGGGGGGGGGGAAACTAGCCTTTGCGTAAAAGGCCAGTTTGCAGACAAAAAAGGTCAGTTTGCAGACAAAAAAGGTCAGTTTGCAGACATAAATGCCAACTTTTCTACTTTTTCCTTGCTTTTTTCTGCCTTTTTTTCTATTTTCAAAAGATTGGCAATACAAATTTAAAAATAAATAAGATAAAAAAGAGTTTGTTTACACATCTTTTTTTTTAAGTGTCAAAAAAAAGAGTGAGTACGGGCTTCGTTAAGGTGGCCTTAGGAATAAATCTTTGCAGGCACACAAGTGCAGATACGGTATAAGACTTATATAAGAACTATAATAACTTAATAATATCATAAATTGAAATTAAAATTAAAAAAAAAACTTTTTTATTTTCATTGTTATCAAAAAAAAAATATAATAACAATAATAAATTTTAATATTTATGGCACATTTCTAATGAATTTTGCTAAGTCATCATTATTATACAGTAATTTTAATAAATATTCAATAATTTATTATTTTTATTTATTTTTCTAAATGAATGATTCATAATGGCTTAAATTATCATAATTTATTTTTTATCATAATAACAATAATAATGACAGGAAGAAAATGTATATATTACCAAGATGGTATAAATTGTGCTCAAAAGAGATAAAAGAAATTTTAAAATTTGTTGAAATTTTTCATTATAAATTCTTAGTTCAAAATTTATGTGTATGTAGGTGAATTATTTTCACCCTTCAAATTAATTATTCTTGTTGATTCTTTTTTGTAAAATCTTTTCCTTTATTTTTTATTGAATAAATGAAAAGGGATTTTATAAAAAAAATATATATTATTATTAAGATGTGGTTCCGATTTAATTTATATAAATTATTTAATAATTAGTATGACATTTTTTTTTTTTTTTTTTTTTTTTTTTAATTAAAGTTACCAAATCACTAGGTGGGATACCTTTTATACTATAAGAAGTATGGATTTGGTAATGAAGACAGGAAGTTTAGACGGGATTAAAAAGTGGGACAGTTAGTAGGTAATCATTTACACTCTTGTTAAAGCGGCGCAAGTCGTAAATCAAGCTTCCGCCAGCTGTCGGGAACAGTTTTGAAGGGAGAGCATTCCACATTTTTGAGGTGCGAATTGAAAACGAATCTCCGAAGCTCGTTCTATCACATCTGGGAATTTTGACGAAATATGGGTGTGACGTTGAAGCGGTACGTGTTTGGCGTGAAAATACTTGAAGTTGAGGAAGTAGGTCCTTTACTTCCAGGGAACACGTATCCATTCCAACAAAGTATTTATAAAAAATAGAAAGTGAACCTACATTACGACGGTGGTTGAGTGAAGTTAATGAGCTGGTGGTTTGGTCGTCAATCTAATAGCCCTTCTCTGAACTTTGTCCAGGTATTCAAGATGGGTTTTCCGAGCACCAGCCCATATATGCGAATTGTATTCTAATTTTGGTCGTATGTAGGATTTGTAAATGTTTAAGAGATCAGAGGGGGAAAAGTATTGTTTACATCTTTTTAAAAAATCAAGACATTTCGCTGCGTTTTTTGCCGTTTCGAAAATATGAATTTTCCAGCTTAAATCGCTAGTTATTTTCGAACCTAAAATGTCAAGTCTTCCAGATTTGGCAATACTTTCGCCTTGAAAAGAAAATTGGGGATCAAAATTTGACAGCTTTCTAGAAATTAGGCAGCATTAAGTTTTGGATGCGTTAAACTCAACTCTGTTGAGAAGACCCCATTGAGAAATTTTGGAAAGGTCATGATTTATGCTACTCTGCAAAAAATTGCGTTTAGTAGTAACAGCATTTGAAGATGCTGATTTCCTATTAATAAAATCGTAGCATGCTACCAAGTTACTGTCATCGGCCAAGCTGTGGATGGGGTTGAGTGTTGATTTCAGAAGATCATGGATGAAAATTAAGAAGAGGGTTGGAGAGAGAACACACCCTTGGGGTACACCGGAGTTGATATTGAAAATATGTGACTGGAACCCATCCACAACAGCACGAATAGAACGACCAGACAAAAAGTTACTGATCCAGTTGACGAAGGCTGATCCTAGACACATTGATTTAACTTTAGAAATCAAAGCCGGGTGCCAGACTCGATCAAAAGCCTTAGCTATATCCAAAGCAACAACACAAGCCTCACCGGAATTGTGAAGACTGGGGTTGAGCTTGTGGGATAGATATGTCATCAGGTCACCAGTCGATCTATTCGTACGAAAACCATATTGCTCGTCATTTAGTAATTTGTTACATTCAAGGTATTTTTTGACTTTATTGTTAATAAGGGATTCCATTACTTTGGAGAGAATAGAAGTTAGCGCAATGGGCCTGTAGTTAGAGGGATTGCATTTATCGCCTTTTTTTGGAATAGGCTGAACATGCACAACTTTCCACTTGGTGGGGTAAATGTCAAGTGAATATGAAAGATAGAAAAGGTTGCGCAGAGGTTTAGCTAGAACATTGATATGATTTCAAATTCAAAAATTATACAAAAAATATCAAAATAAAATGCTTATAACAATGAAACCGTGGTTTCAATAGTTTCTTGAGCAGCGCAGGCCACGTTAAACCAGCTTTAGAGTTTGCTCCTGAAACTTTTTTATAATCTTCGCGAAATAAAACTTGAGGGTGGACTCCAGAGAATCGAAATAAGATCTGAAGATTCTACACCTATAGGTTGAAAGTTGGGTGTATGTTCATTTGGCTTGGGAATATTCTTCTTTTTTTTTAGGGCGTTTCATTTTTGTGTCGAAATTCAATTTTTTCAGATCTAAGTGCTTTGGGTTCTCTAGTTCGTGGGCCCTAAACAACAATACACATTTTTTTTGGATTTTTTTTATGAAAATTTTAATACTTTCATACAAAAAAAGTTTAATTAAATTTTTTTTATACTCATATAAAAATATATAAAATATTTTTGAACTATAAATTTTATATATTGGTTGATACATTTGTTTTCGATTTGAAATATCGATACTTTTTGTGATATTGTTTAGTTCTCTTTTAATAATAAAAAATATTCAAAAGATTTCTATGAAATCTCATTATCTTTTCTGATTAACAAAAAATATATTATTTCAACTAATTTACCTAGACCTATAAAATTATTTGAGACAAAAAAAAAAACTTGAATTGTTCTTGGTTTATTAAAAAAAAATAATTTAAATCTTACCTGCTATTGAATTTATATTATCTACATTTTATTTATCCAAACCTTAAACCAATATTGATATTTTTGTTAATAGAGTTGTAAGCTTTTTTAACTGTGATACTGTATAAAAGTTTTATTACACTTATTTAAATACAAGGTGTGCAATGTAAGTAAAATAATGTATAGAATGAGAAAAACTTACGATTTAGTTTAAATTGTGTAAAATCAAACATAAGAATAGCTTACACAAGAATAGCTTACACAAGATGTATAAGTTATTGGTAAAATTATCACTAAAGAAGAGCAATATTTAATTATTTATTCAATTAATTATTTATTCCGTTGAAAACAAAGTACACGTAACTTATATTTATCATGCATTTATAGATACTCTTTCTTTTCTGTAAGCTGATTGTCAAAATGAATAAAGTTATTTTGGTAATAAAATCAACTATTTTTAAATAAATAAATATAAATAAAAAACAAAAACACTAGAATACTTATAATGACATTATATTGAAATGGGTTCATTATCTACATATAAACATAGTTCTAATAAATCTAATATAACTAAAAATATAAATTTAGATCCACCCAAAATATTGCCTTAATTAAGTCATATTAATCCTTTGTCTTTTAATGATATCTAGTTTTTCTTGTCACATTCGTTTTCATTTAATTTTTTTTAAATATAAGTTAGAGTAACAATAAGATATCATAAAAGATAAAAACAAAGACTGAAATATGTCAGCTTCTTATAGAAAATTCTTAAACATTTCTAATTTTTTAACCTAGTGATAGTTTAGTAAATTTGATCTTTTAATTATGAAAAGGTGGAAAGTTAATTTAAGACGTAGAAAAAAAATATGTCGGAACATTATAGGAGAGTAGTAGTTTTTTTCCTTAAAAAAATATCACATAGAAATTCCAAAATTCAAATATTACACCTTTTCATAATCATCAGCTACTTTTACACTTAAGATCTACTGAAAGATTCGAAAGTATAATACTTTCTTCGGATCAAATAAGATTTTTTATTATTAATTAATAATTATGACTACAACTATACAACTATTAATTATTTATTAATTAAATTTATTTCGTTAAACTATTATTAGATGAAGCTATCGCCTATGTTGCTCTTCAAGACTTCATATAATGATAAAAAATTATAAAAAATGTAATATCACGTCAATCCTTATCATTACAGAACAGCACTAAAATTAAATTTCCTAAAAATAAAATTTAGTATTAATATATTTGTAAGTAGCATGCATATTTATATATTTAAAAAACAAATATTATAATAGGGAATCATTAATGTAATGTATCAAATCTGGAGGGTGGTTTTTCAATGGAATAGTATTTTTAACATTTCACTAATAAATGAAATTGATAAAAATAATTTTAATATTATGAACTTAAAATTTTACAATATATACTTTTTTAGTCCACCTGCTATATGTAAACATAATGTAAAACAGAGAACCATCAGAAATTTTACATTCGGAATTATAGAGATTAATAATGAGTTTATAAAAATGTATATCTTGAATTTTCATCAAAAATTTTCTATTCGAAATTATAGAGATTAATAATGAGTTTGTAAAAATTTATATTTATTTTTTTTACACTTATAAAGAATTAATAAAATTTACTTATAATAATACACTTATAAAGAATTATTAAAATTTACCTCTTACATAATTATGTACATAATGTAAATATCTTTTTTAATTAAAATCTCAAATATGTATATATATTGTAATTTAATAAAATTGTTAAGCAGTACCAAAATAAAAATCTACATCACCATTATATTCAGTGGCTGTATATCAAATTAGTTCGGTTAACAAGTTTTTTTTGTTAATCCATTAGCCGATAACGTGCAAAATTTCTAGGTTTTCCTTTTTGCCAGAAAGTAAGTTGCATCAAAAAAAAAATTTTTTAAAACTAATATTTTACGAAATCAACTAATTTGAGATACAGCTGCTGTTAATAACCACAAATTTTATTATTCACAATTACAATTTTTTTTGGAAAAGTTCATCCTGATTTATTTGGCTTCCTTGAACTTCTTCCAGAATAATAACGCCGAAAAAGTTTTATTAGTTGTTGGCATAAAGCGTATTGCTCATAATTGTTATTCCTTCTCCGCCCCTTCAAAGCAAATATTATGTTCATTATGATTTTAATACATGTTTTTTGAGCATACTTACTGCAGTAAGATGTAATAAAGTAGCAGGAAGAAGTATGATAGAATTATATTACAACTATTTTTAAAGCTTAATTTTATAATTAATTCGTTAGCTTCAGTTTATGGTTTTTCTAAAAAAGATTTTAAAATTAGAAGACACAGTAAATTACTACATACATACATTAGAAATTAAGCTTGAATTAAAATTGTTAAATTATAGTTAGCATAATAATAAAATAAAAAGAATATTAAAGCTTTTTTATAGATAATAATTATAAAGTATAGTAATATGCTGTGCAGAAATAATCATAATGTCTTACCTGTGGCGGATGGTGTAAAGCTCCAGCTATAAATTCAGCGGTAGTTGTGAATTTCATTGCTAAACGATTTATAATATTTAAAATTGGATTATTGGTACGATATTTTGTGGTTGATACAAATCCTGGAAGCTAAAAGCAAACCTTTAATGCAAAAATTTTTTGTTATATTCATTGGTTGAGTTACAGGTCTGTTCGGCTGATGATTTTGTGGCGATGCAGTTCTTAGTGATGGAGACCGTCGTGTTGTTAATGGCTTAAATAGAAAACAAATAAATAAACAACATTGAAAAAATCACAATATTCAAAATTATAATAAAGCTACTTTAATTTAAAAATTTCTACCTGTTCATCATCATATCCAATTCTATTATTCAAATCAAAACTGGGATCATTTTGTGGAGCTCTTGGTACTTTTGTCGTTGTTGTTTTAATTGTTGCTCGTGTTGTAGTTTTAGTTGTGGTTAGAACATCCTGACGTGTTGGGCGTAAATCAGTATTCTTAAAATTTTAAATTTATATATTTTTTAAAATTTAATTCAAATTTTAAACTATTTCAAACTTACTAAAATTAAAATCATGCAAATTGTGTTCTCCAACATAACTATAAATTATCATCCCTAATTAATTTTAAATAATTATCCAAATCAGCATGCAATATAAATATTATCTTATTTAATACACAATCAAAAAAAGTGTCAATGATAACTAGAAATTATTGCAATATACGAGTATATAAAATTCCACAAATCCATAAATCAATAACATTCTTTACTATTGAACCACTTAACCTTTCTTAAAGATATGTTTCTAATTTTTATTACAGAAAAATTTATTACGATGCTATGACAGTATTGATTTCTTAAATTTTCAAAATTTAGCATTTTTTTCGGAATCCAGTTTTTTGAACTAAAAATATTACAACATAAATACCTACTGTAGTCTTTTTGGGTCCCACTTTTACATCTTCACTGCATTAAAATTTGTAAATTTTTAATTTTTATTTTTAACCGTGTACTGTACACATTATACATTAACATTCAACTTATGTAAAATTTTATATATATAATAGTAGATTATTGAATATGTAAACTAAATTTGTTATTAATTAAGAGTTCTGTATACACAAAAATACATTGACACGAGTCAATACTTATATCACGAGACCGAAGGTCGAGTGATATAAATTGACAAGTGTCAATGTATTTTTGTGTAAATACAGAACGAGTTGTATAACAAATTTTGTTTACATATCCGATATACTGTTTTAATGCGTAGGGGAGAGTTAGTTGCAAAGAGAGAATATTTTTTCTTCTCATTTTTTCTCATTTTTTTTTTTTTGTGTTTGGCTGTATTGAAATATTGTGAGAGATATTATGTTTGTTTAGGTATTACGTAATATTCAATACGAAACATCTAAATGATTTCATTATTTACGCTGATGCATCTAAATTTTTTCATTATATACGCTGATGCATCTAAATTTTTTCATTATTTACGCAGATGCATCTAAATGATTGCATGTGTATTGACGCATATAATACTCCATTTAGTGATCTAAATTCTATAGCACTAAATACAACATAACGATCCCCAACGCATTAAAAAAAATTAATCTCCAAAATATTTCATATCGTAATTAAAAGTTTATTGATCTGGAAATTTAAATACGTAATGTTTAATCATTAAAAAAAAGAACAATAATTAAATTTCCATTTTAAAATAAGATTTTATCCAAAAAACCAAATAAAAACTCTACTTTATGACTGTATAATATTAATTTTATATTTTACTACTCTTATATTTCACTACTCTCATATACAATTTAAATGTGCATATCCGATTAATATATATGCGTATATACTCAAATAATTCAATTAAAGGATTATTTAAAAATCATTAAATTTACATTATCATTTTAAAATATTATTATATAATCTACATTTTTATCAATCTTAAAAGCCTTTTAAAGCTATAAAAAACTTTATCATCAATTAATTTATAAATTGCATGCAAAATGTTAGTTTTTAACCTAAAAAACCAAATACAGCATTTATTAAGATTGTTAACCATAATTTAAATATAACTTTATATTTATACATACTAAATAAATCTTGGAAAGTTTGTAATAAGTGATAGGTTAGAAATTTTAGGAAAAATAAAGGAATGATATGGTTTTTAGGAGTTACCGCTTTATAACTACCAGCAAATGTCAAAAATTTCATAAACAATTTTTTAATTTTTTTTTATAAGAAAATAAATATAAATTTGGTTGGTCATTTAGAAAAAAAAATGCAAACATTTGACTTAATCTTGCTAGTGAATTAAATTAGGCATTGACATCCACATCTTAACATTGTCGAATATTGGAAACAGTGTTTATCTAATCGAAGTTTTCTTATAATTCGTTACCGGTGAGATTTTACAGCAAAGATGAAAAGAATTTGCTTTATGCTCCACAACCACATACGTTGAAGAAAAATAGTTACAAGCAAATTAAACATTGAACAATAAAATTAGAGTATGTGCATTGAAAATGAAATCTAAATCTTAGCTACTTGAATAAAATAAGATATATATAGTTAAGCGAGTAATAGTTCATTTAATATAAAAAAAAATATGTGTTTAACTAGAAAATAAAAAGTCGATGGCATTGGATTTATTATTATAAAAGTAATCATACTTATCTAAACATATTTAATTAAATAATATAGAAAGAGTCTAATCTATTTAATCTAATTTTTTCTTTAAAGTATCAAAACCAAAACTACAATTATATGTTTTAAAAATTTAATCTCGCCATTAATAATGAGAGTGGCTGTAAAAATCTCAATCTAACCATTTCAAGTAATGACGACTGCTGTAATTGCTCGACAGTTGATGAACTTATTATTGGTGGTATTGTTGTTATCAATGTTAAAACTGTCGATTTAAATTTAGGGTCTTGAGGAGAAGGACTAACATATTGAGTTCTTTCAGGGATGTTGGGATTATTTGGTTTTTGTGCAATTGCATGCAACTGAGTTTGTGCAACTGTGACGGGAATATCTTGTGTAACTATTTCAATTCTATTTGATACCTGTGGATATACTCCTGTAATGAAAATAAAAGCATAATATAATGTATCTATCTTTCTACATTATTTACTTTAAAATTCGATTCCTTTAAGTTTATTAACAATTTATTTACCTTGCTCATTTGTAATCTGATCTGGTGGTGAATTACTAATAGAATTGAATCTTCGATCTCTCAAATATTCCTCAAATCTTCTATGATATTCACCAGATGTATCCCATTTTTGTCTCAAAGCATCATAATGTTGAGGATAATCGTAGTATAATTTTGTTATAACTTTTAAGGCACCTTCCTTTTGGGCAGGCCAACATCGACCACATTTTGTTCTTAAAGCTTCTGGTAAAATTCCTAAAAAATTAAATGTTCAAAAAGTGGCGACGATATGTTAAAAATTAAATCTCACTTTTAAGCGATTTTCCTTCTGGTGGACATGGTTTCTTATTCAACAAACAGTCCACATAATTTGTTACCAAACGAGGGCTTCGTAATATTTCGTCCACATTAATTCTTTCATATCTAAAATAAAATTTATTTAAAATTTGATACAATGTACAACACAATTAGAATGTGATTACTGCATTTAATAACTTTAAAAGGCACCTTACACGGTCAATAATATTGAAGCATATTCATTTTCATCAATAAATTTATCATGTAAGGAATAAAACGATTTAATTTGTATTGAAATTCTTTAATATATTATTGAAGAAATTTTTATTTCTTTTTTCAAATACAAATTGCAAAAATTCAAAAATCTAACCATTGTAAATCGTAAAAATATTCTTAAATCCCACGTTAGTAAAAAAATCTTACATAACTATACACAAATTGCATTTTCTTGTAAACATGAAAATGTTAAGGGTATAAAATTAAAAATAGTATAATCGATATAAAAAAAACTACGGATACTTTGAATAGATGTTAGAAAGTATAACATTTTTCTCAAGCTAATTATTTACATACTAGTAATCGCCCATACTCGAACAAAATTATCAAAATCGGTCCATGAATATCGCCTGCAGAGGTTATTCTTTCAAGAATTAAATTGTATCTGATAACATTGAAACTGCATAAATATATATGTAAATAAAAATATATGTCCTCAACGTGTATATTGAGCCTATATAAAGCAAGTAAAAGTAGAACACAGACATGAAATGCTAGTGTAATGCTAGTATAATGTGCAAGAAATAATTTCTGATCAATTTTAATTCCAAAGGTATAAAAAAAGAACAAATATTAAATTTTTTATAATTTATGATAATAACGAAAAATCTGTATTATTTATTGTAATTTTTTAACTGTGACAGACAATCATGTAAAATTAAATCGTAAATAAGTTTCCATTGCATTTTGAAAACAAAACAGAGAACTCAGGAAACTAAAGATTATTATTGCAATTGTGTTAAATGATAAAATAATAATTATGGGAAATTAAAGTTTTTCATAATATTTTCAAAAATTTATGCTTAAAAAAAATATTTTTTTTTAAACGATATCTGTTTTACCGGCATTTTTTAATCACATAAACTTTTAGTAGTCAATTTCAGATATAATTCTGTGTCAAACAACCTATTCTGTCCTTGACCAGTAAAATAGCAAATAAAAATAAAGACATAAAAAATTTTAAATTTTTATAAAAAAATTTAAAAACGAAAATTGGTCTTTTCAACAATTTTTTTATTTCTTGTGTTTGTTTAAAATTATTTTGTGGAATATGAATTATGTGAAGAATAAAATAATTGTGTAGCCAATTTTAAATTTTTATTTGCAATCAATATAATTAGATTTTAGATAAATAAGGTGATTTTTTTTTTCTTCAGAATTCTTGATTTATTTTTCCCAAATGTTCTTGATTGTGAATATTATATATACACTATAACTTGATTTCATTGAAACTATCGATGTAAAATAAATTAATTTGATGTATGTAGTTAAAAATAATTCATTTTAATGTAAATATTATAAATAATTCCAATTTTTTTCACAGCATGTAATGGTGGTTGATTTTTGAAAAGATAAATAAATATTTTCATTAAAAAAAAATTTAAATAATAAATTTTAATATGTTTTATGTGGCCTGGATCAACTTTTAATTGAAATAATTTATTATTATACTATCATTATATGAATCGTTATTATTAACGATAACTTAAAAAAACTTTTAGATAAATTTTAAAAATGAATTTTTGTACAAAAAAAGGAAAGATAAATCAAACATCTGAAGAACATTTGTAATAACTAAATAACTATGATTTAAAATTAAAATAGACAAAAATTATATTAGGTATATACTTAATATGTTGTAAATGTAAATACTATAATAATGTTGTTGATTTTCGTTTAATATACGAAAAAAAAATTGTTTTCACTATAATTTTCATTGAATAAAATTATTGATTTTAATGAAAATATTGCATGTAATTCAATTAAAAAATTATTATTAGTACAAAATCAATTAAATTTCTTACCTTCGACTATACAAAGTGATTTCTGTTTGGGCTTTAATTGTTTTAAGTAAAATGAAGCAAAAGCTGACTGTTAATAGTAATGGGCGCATTTTTATTTATATGAATTTAATTCATTTGAACTTCAATTGTATCAAAATTATTCGATTTACATACAAATCTGAAAATAATAATAATAAAAAAAAAAAAGAGTATAAAATTTTTTTTCTTGGTTATGATTTATTATTGTTTAATTATTTTATATTGGAAAATAAAATTTTCATTGAAATGTCAACTAATTTAGACATTATTTCCCGTAAAAATAAAAGAAAACATTTTATATACTTTTGTTAAGGCTTCTGTTAAGATTCTAGACTATTTTTATAATAATTATTTTAAATTTCTTCCTAATAGAAATGATTTCGTCTCGTGGATTAACATTTCACACAGATTCGTTCCCAACACATTTCACACAGATTCGTTTTCTTATTTGGAATTTATTATGTGTGATGATGTTGTAATTTTGATAAACCTGATTTTGAAACAAAATTAAATTGAATTGTTTACTAAAAATTCGTCAATTAATCTAAATGTTTCCCTATTTTTGCTGAACATGATTAAACGAACAGGAATTAACGATCATTTCCAAATTACTAACTCAATTTGAGAAAAAAATACTAAATTATTAGTTTTTGCATCATATAATTGATATTTCCAAATAACATTATGCGACAAATTACTTTGAAGATTAAACTATAGAAAAACTATCATATATTCAATTTACATTTTACTACTGAAAAAATTATTTTTGTGGTTTTCCGGATCAAATTTAATTCAAATAGAGAAAACGAAATACGTGTGTAATTAAAAAAAATAAAGAATACATAATTCATATTTATAAGCAAAAATAACACAATATTAATATTTTTTTGCCGCATAAAAATAAGAAAGTAATTAGTCAAATACTTTACCATGAAGAAGTATATTCATGATAGTTTAATTGTCAAGTTCAAGGTTCATTATTTATTTGGATCATCTTTTTAGCAAAACCTCTAAATAAAACCGACACAAATTTTCTTAATAAAATTATAATATTTTTTGTTATTTATTTTGCATTAGATATTAGAAGAAATTATATTAACTTGTTGTAATTTTAATCATTTACTAAAACAATACATGGGAAAATAGTTAGCAGATTTATTTTCTGTATAATAATCTTCTTTTTAAAACTTGTTTTTTTTTTTTAATTGTTGTAATGTAGATAAAATGAAAATTTAATGCGAAATAAGAGAGAATTTAAGTTAGTTTATTTAATAAGAAATTTTTTACGATTCTATATGTACTTATTCTCATTATATGGAATACTTGTTATATTAAAGACATGATAATAATGGTATTCCTTAATTATCTGAAAGTATTGATATGAATATATGAATATTGAATCCATGTAAACCAGAAAATATTAAACTAATTCGCATCATATACAGTGAACTAGTTGAAAGCGTCTATCATTGGGTAAAATTAATGGATATCCGAGGCACAACATCATTTATACGCCTTCTTAAATTCACACAAAAAACTCAGAGTCCGGCTTATTATAAGACTCCAATCAGGTTCTAGCATTCGAAAGTAGAATAATCAAAGTAGAATCTTCAAAGTGTAAGTATAAGAATATTAAAATTGTTCAAATAACTCATAACATCTACTAAAATCAAAGAATAATAAAAAAAAATGTAACTATTAAAATTTCCCAAATTTTTAACCATCATAAAAGTAAGTAAATGCTAAATATAAGTTTTTATTCATTGGTGCGTTTTTATGTATTCATTATATTCAGCCAATGTTATTGAATATCAAGTTAAACCAATGAAATGTCAAAGAACCTAAACGCATATAAATTTTCTTTAATTTAAATTAATTTAATAACAAATTTTCCAATGAAATTGCAATGTGATGATTTAAAGAATTTGTTGCTTACAAAACAATAGACATTATTATAGTAATTATAGTTATGTACTCAAAAATAAAATAAACAAATGTAAAAATCGTGTATTTATGCATCAGTTCACTTTAAAATAAAATGAAAAAGTATAAATGCTAAGATTATAATCTTCCTAAGTCATTGAATGAATGTTCGAGTTAACATTATTCAAATAATTAATAATATAAGCAGAAACAGAAACTTTTTCTATATCTACTCTATAGCATAGAATATTTTTAATTAAAATTAAATTGTTAACCTTTATTTATTTTTTTTTTAAACTATGAATAAAATATAATATTACTACTATAATCTGTTATTATCAAAATTTAAAATTTTTTAGAAAATACTATAAACGTTTTTTATTAAGAATTATTTACGTTTTGTCATTTTCTGATTTATGTTTAGATCTTCAAAATTTATTATGCCATCAATCTTAAAAATTATATAAACATACATTTATGTATAATAAATAATATGTTGCTAATATATTGTTTATACATCAATATGAAAATATTTTCATTAGAGTCCTTGAAAATTTCCCAATTAAAAGTAAAATACTTTGTTTTAGAAAATAAACTACAAATAAAAAATTCCAATTGGAAATTACCTCAAATTGTGTTTTAAAGTGGAAAGAGAATTTCATTTAGTTGTCAAACTGGATTATACTATAAATCTAACTGATTTCTTGATTTGAAAAATATAAAATAGTTCTACGTTATTCTCGTCTCCAAGTTTTATTTAGAATTTTTAAAACTTCAATGATAATTTAGACATTAAGACCACCTTATAAAATAAAAATAAAATAAAGAATATACATATGCAAAAATTATTTTAAAAAAAATTATTATTATTTATTTCTTTTATTATAGAATTTATCATTCAAATTTATCTTATTAGTGCACCTTCAATGTTATTGAACCACTCCCAAAAACAGTGGCAATGTCACTTAATAATAAATATATTACATTTATTTATCTTCAAGTGAATTATCAAATAATAATATATCCATATATTGATAATCATAATCTATTATGTCAAATATCTAAAATTGAATGCCAAAATAGTTAACATATAATTATTTCAAAATATTTAAGTTTGTGTCTAGTAAAAAAAATTATAAAAAAAAAATATAATATTGTCTTGACTGTTTGTATAAATTTCAAAAAATAAAAAAAAAAAAAACACAAAACCTACATACAATTTTGGACAAGAAATTTATTTTTCTCATACATAATGCAATTCGATTGAAATAAAATATTATCCAAACTAAGAGAATAGATTGATAAGATTTTCCATAAAACACTATATGGGATATTCATTGATTAATGTTTATACTAAAAATGAATACAAGCTCTTATGTTGGTTTTATTGGAAATAAGGTCAAAGAATATAGAGAGATATGTAAGTATTTCTAATGAAAGTGTAAGAAAGAATAAAATGAGCATACTACATGTAGCTTAGTAATCTAGCAAATCTTAACATTTTATTAATATTTATTAAATATTGTTTTTACTGAGAACTACATAAATATTTTAAAAAAAGATGCGTAATAAAGAAATCAAAATAAAATAAATCTAATTAAAGAAAATCAGATAAGATTTCAACTTTAAGTCCTTTATACAAAATTTAAGTGGGATTATCGCAAACGATTCAACTTGTTCTAAATACATAAAAATATAAATAATTTATAGATTACGTTTGGAAAAACCAAAAAAGAATAAAATTTAAATAAAAATCGAAATAAAATAACTTATTTTTATTCCACTTAATTTTAAATTATTACAAGCTTACAATAATGACAACAATAAACAAATAAAATAGATCGTATTAACATAATAAAATATATACGCTTAATGTAAATAAAACTATTAATTTATTAATAAATTGTCAAATTAGCATAATATACCTACATATATATATTTTTAACTCCTTAACAAATAAATGGTGTAAATTTATTAAATGTGGATGTCAAAATTTCTTGCTTGGCGCCTAGTGAACTTTTTTTTATCTCTTCATTAAATCTGTATTATAAATAATTATGATTCCATAAAAATAGGCCTTAAGAACTTTAAAATTAGGTTCAAATCAATTCAAGTACGTACTTAATAATTTCAAAGTGTGAATTTTTCCTGAAAACGAACGGTGAGATATATTTTTCTGACAAACTTAATAATCGATGCCATTATCAGTTTTTTTACCATTTCATCATACAAATCTTCTTAATTATATTAAGATCTTTTCGCAACGTAAGAGCTATGTTTGAGTTTCAAATCATATATAAACTTCATAGTTCCTTCCTCATTGATTTATAATCTCAGTTTAAAGTGTAAAAAATCAAAAATAAGTTTAACCGCCTGGGCAAACTGGACGCGACGCAAACGTTAATGACGTTAATGGCCATATAATTTCACGTTAGCGTCATTAACGTCGTTAACGTCGAGACTGTACGCGTTCATACATTTTTATATGTTTAATATTTCTTACGTCATTTGCGTCGCGTCCGTCGCGTGCGTCACGTCGAGTTTAACCAAACTATAAAACTATTCGATGAAATCCGCAAAAACAAGTACAAAATACTACAAGTGTGAATCCATAAAACCAAAATACGTACATATATAGGAATTTCACTTTAAATTATATGGATAAATGATTTAAATAAATCTTGACTTTCCTCATACACTTATTGGTATTTTGTTTGGTAAACAAATTTATAGCTACCATATAATTTTTTGTGCGCAAAGTGTTAAACTGAGAAAATTAATGATAAAGTTTTAATCATTTAGCGAAAGTTTTAACCAAAAAAATAAAAAAACAATTAAAGCCCTGCTTATTTTTTATTTTTATTTTTTATTTTAATATTCAAAATATTTTGCATAATTTTTACACATTATACTGTTATTATCACTTTCACGGCCTTATAAATTAATGAAATAAATTTAAGAATTTTAACTTATCCAAATAATATTTAGTTCAAAAGTGAACGAACCTTGGATTTTGTTATTTTTGCCAGAATGTCTTTGAATCGAAAAAAATTGTAGCTACACAACAATTTTAAGTTGTTTTTATTTTAATTTTCTTAAGGAAGATCGTAATTTTTGTTTGTTGCTTAACTTGCCTAGAAAATAAAACTACATAAAAGCATATTCAATTTCAATATTCTGCAAAAGTTTGCATTAAACTTTTTTTTAATGTGAACAAAACTAAAAAGAAAATTAAAAACAAACAGCACGTCAAATTCTGCAAACAATTGTGATCCAACTAACATATTTTAATTGTATTAGTTTCTCATTGAAAAATTGAACTTTTTGCTATGAATATTTTTAATATTTAGAAATATTCTTTTTTTCCGCTTTTCATGCGTTTTCCACCAATAAAGTAAAAATATGTTTCCATTTTCTGTCTATCTTTCGTGCATTAGCTTTCAAACTACTTGGCAAAATACTCGTAATCTTGTTCAGTTTTATTGAAGTTAAAGGCTGAAAGATATTCTTCTCTCTCTTAGCAATTTTAAACATACATCTCCTCTGTTTTGTTTTAAGGAAAATTGAAAAAGCTCATTACTCAATATTCCAAAAAAAAATCTCTTAACTTTATCCATTGCAAAAAATTCAAATATAAAGACATGCCAGTATAACAATTAGATATTTGTAATAAAAAAAATTTATTAATATAATCATTTTTTAATTTTAAATTAATAACATTAGTTGCAATCTCAAATTACGTAATTTTAGCGAAATTAATAGCATATTAAATTTTTTAAATGTCACCAGTTCTATAATAAAAGATATATGTTACGTAAGTTATTTAGTAACATATTTACATACATTTATAATTTAAATATTAAATTTTTTTTTTTTCTAAATTAAAGCGACATTTAAACTAAAAGTATAATTTAATTAATTTTAAAATCATACAAAGTTCTAGTTCTTATGAATGACGATTTTAGTACCAAAAATATGTTTATTTTTCAAATGTTATCGACCAAAAACATAATACGAAGAAAACGAAACGTAAAATGTAATTAATGGTAGCTCATTAAAATAAACTTTAAAAAAAAAACGATATCTTCAAAAATAATGTTGATGTACATTTAATGATGAAGTACAGCAAATAGTTTTCTAGGCTTATAATGAAAGAGCGAAATGTCACAGTGATAATACTGATAACACTGATAGTCAAAAAACTAAGGAGAAATTAGTTAATAAAGTCAAACACAATGCTGATCTTATTCTCTATAAATATATCTAATCTATCTAATCCAGACCAATTCAAAATACTAAATAAATTCCATTAGCGTCAATTTATTTCAGTGATTGTTAAATGTCACATTAAAAAAAGATATGGATAATCAAACAGAAGGTAAAATGTTGATATTTCTAAGGAGGCATTTAGTTAAATTATAAGATTTTCTCATGTGAACCTAATGGCACCTCATTTATGCAATTGGGGAATCAAAATGAGAGTTCACTTTACACAAACTTTATATGTGTAAAAAGTATATAATAATTGGGATTATATTGTACCTAATTATAAATATTTTTGCAAATATTTTCACTGGAATGTATAATTGTAGCTATTATAGATTAATTTTTGCAAATTATCAAAAAACTAACTTTAATTACATTATTTTTTTATAAAAATTTGCGACAGCAATAAAAAATTAAAAATCTTACGCAACTAATTTAAGATTTAGTTATACTTTTATAAATTAAAAACTATGTCCATTAAAAAAGATTAAAAATTATTAAATCATTAAAATGATCAAAAATAACAACTAATTAATCAATTTTTTGTTCTATTTCGAATTACAATTATTATTATATTATTTCAAAAATAAATGTCACACTTAAAAATTCTTAAAGATTTATTCTTTTTAAGCTTATTTTGCGTTCGATTATTCTTACTAATTTCTTTTATTATTTATAAATGACAAAAGAAAGGCTTCTTAATCTTTATAAATGAAATAAAAAAAACTATTTATTTATGTCAAAAAATGTTAATCATAAATCATTATTCTTTCAATTTATATGTCATAAATGATGATGTACAGAACAAAAGAATAAAGATCACAAAGAAAATTGGATCTTCTTTAAAGCACAAAAAAAATCATAAAGTATTTAATTATTTATTGAAAATATATAAAAATATTCTTCATAAAATCCACTAGCGAAAGACCGAAGTCAAAATTAAAAAAGAAAATAAAAACTGAAAAGAAAAGAAATGGAACATAGAATAAATAAGTATTTAGCTGAACATCTTCTACATTACAATACAACAACCGTGACTTAATGTTAAATCAATTATATTAAAATTTTTATAGCATGGCTTATAGAAGAATATGTATAGAACCTTTTATAGATTGTATTCAAAATTTCAGTCTTTAAAAAAAAACCAATTTCTTATAAATGAAGAAGACCAATTTTTTTTTCTTTCCATAATTTAAATTCTGTACTATATATATAATATATAGGTAATTTATATTTTTTCAATGTCAAAAAAAGAAGCCAATATTCTATAAATATTTTACGAAGGATATTTATAGCAGGAAAATTTTTTATTATTTAAACTTACAAGTAAATTGTTTTATTTATTTTACTCTTATTTTCGTTTTTAACTTTCAATATTACAATCACTTTTATTTTATTATAATTGCTTGTTTTTATATGTTTATAATTTTTTTTATTTCAATTGAACAAAGCAATAAACATATTATATTTTCCTTAATTAATTTATTCATTGAACAGAAAAAAAAAATTGATTTTATTGATTTATTTACTTTGTTTTTATCAAGTAATAATTATGAATGCACAATTTATTTTTCTTCTTTTTTTTTTATAACAATTTCTATCACGTTCCAGGCTTTTTATTGGAACACTATAAGTACTTTCAAAAAGGTAGTTTCTTTTTAATTAAAATTTTCTCTACGTACACTATATTTGTAATTTTTATGCAATGAAAACAAAGATATTAAATTTATTAAAATTTTTAATTTATGTATATCTTTGTAAATATTGTAATTTCGTTCAATAGTAAAAAATAAAAAACTTTTGCCCGCTCTTTTTATAATAAATTTATCTTTAGTTATTTGTTCATTGATCGTTATTTAAATCGCAACTGAATTAAATTTTCAAGTAGATGAAATAAATATATAAAAATTAATATAAAATTTTTTTTTAATTTTTTCTTTTTTTAATTTTTCGCTCACAAGCTAAACCGGTGTAGTATATTTAATTTAAATTCAAATAATATTCATCTGTATTCTCTTGTAATTTAATATTTTCCTTGTAACAATAATAAACTTAAAAAAAATCATAGTTCTATATATATTACAAATGTATTAAAGAAAACTATTATGCTGGTTGTAAGACAACAATAAATTGTCGTCTTTAATTAAAGATTACTAAATTTTGTAATAACTAATTACAAATACGATTTGATCAAACAAATTTTTAATTATTCATTTGCAATCAAACTTAAGACTGTCACAAAAAGTTCTGTCAATAATTCAAAATTGTATGACTTGTTAATTCTTTTTCTTTTTAGATTACCTAAAATTTACTCTCCATAAATCACTCATTGGTTTTATGGATTGCATTGGTTTTATGGATTGCATTGGTTTTATGGATTGCATAAATATGGGTGGATCCATGGGGTCTTGTTACAATATTATTCAAAATCCAGTCATAAATTTTATACCAATAAAGGCAACATTAAAGCAGGTAATCTATTACCTTGAGACATTGTACATTATGAAAATTACTACACAGACTGTAAATTTGTCTTCCAAGTTTACTACCAATCAAGTGCTACTACCATTTTTGAGATTTTTTTAATTCATTTTCTCAGAGAAGTAGAGAACGTTATCTAGATATTGTATTATGGTTTTCTTAATTTTTTTTTTATTTACATTTAAAAGAAAAATAATTTTTCAAGTTTTATTTTCTTTCACAAATTTACTTTATGTTATCTGGATAAATTTCACTTTTTAGTCTCGTTTTCCTTCAAAACTTTGAAACTGAATATATACTTTCTGTTCGTTTGCGTTGGTGCGGAAACAACTAATAGTCCAATTTCGATAACTAACTTTAACTAATAGTCCAATTTCGATCATTTTGTTGCAAAAATGTGCGTTATTCAGTTCAACTTCATTTAAAATAAAATTTCGTAATAACGAGGTTACCAAGTTCCGAAGAAGACCAAGTAAGCAATCTATTTTTTCACATTTTATATATCTTGACACTTTCAATAACATTTAAACATTTATTAAAGGATTCGAAATGCGTTAGAAAGTATTTCTATCCCATGTTTTTATTTTAATGTCATTGCTCTTAAAATTCAGGTTTTTATTAAAGAAGAAATCAATTTTTTTTTTTAATTAAAATACATTAATATGTTTTATTCAAAACTAAATAGGTATATACAAAATATACATTTATGTAGGTAAATTTTTATATTAACCAAATTATAAGATTTTTTGAGCAATATTGCTTAATCATAAATAATTGGTTTAGTTTATAGATTTTTTTAATTCTGAAAAGTTTCTCAAAACCTTAATTAAAATATTTGTAATAAAGAAAAAGTGCATATTTGGATATGAAAAGAATTTTTATATTAAAATATAAAGACTTTTAAAATTATGTGTTGTTGTGCTAAAATAACAAAAACAAATATATTAAATTTAAATAATTTTTCAAAAAATTTCACTTGTTAAGAAATGTGATAACAAGGTGTTTGTTTTATTTTTATTATTTTAGTTTCTTTTTTTTTAATAAAATTTATTTTATTATTGCAATATAATTTTAAATTTATACATAAAAGTTAAATTATATTTTTATATTCTATAATTAGTGAAGAGCTTAAATTACAGGTACATAAGAATTTAGCTAAATTTTTATTCAAATTAAAAAATTACAAAATTTAATTAATCGTTTTTTTTATATTAAAATATATTTAGGTAATCTAATTTACAACTTACGTTTTTCTTGATTATTTTGACTTATTTGAGTTTAAAACGACATAATGGTGGTGTTTTCGGATTTAAAATTTTGTTCATATAACACTTAAAGATTCTACATAAATACGCTGTTAAAAAAAAACTTCTCTTACCACTTAACTTTTCTTATGATAATGATAACTATAATAAAAAAAATTGTTAAGAATATTTTTGCTAATTCAAAAACCTATATCCATAAAATTCTAATTAATAAATTATTTTCAATATTTTATTAACATAAAATAATATTGTTTTTAAGGTAATGACCATGACTCTATTTCAACAAGTTATCATTTTTTAAAATAGTATTATGCCCAAAAAAAAACAAAAAACCAAAAAAATATTTTTAAATTTAAATTTTCTATCATAATAATATGGTTATATTTAAAATATGGAATACACCTTAAATTTGTCCCTAATAATTAATTTTAATATAGGGACATATGAAATATGATTTTTTTATTAAATTTCATAAAGAAATAAGACAAAATATATAACAATAAATAAATATATGTACATAGATTCGTTTAATCAATCGTGCTTTAATAACAAATAATTATATTTTATTGAAATATTTTATTATAATATAATACCTACATATTTGATCAATATTTTTAACAATAATTTTCAATAAAAACCAAATCAAAACAAATCGTCAAAGCTGTATTCTACTAATTGGGAACACACGTCAATAAAGACAATAAAAATTAATTCTTTTTTCGTTCACTAATAGTTAAGTGTATAATATAGGTAACTTGGTTATTAGTGTCTGATAATTAGATCAGTAGGTAAAGTAAAGTTTTGAGTTTAAATTTTTGACAATATTGTCATATATTTCGGCTACTTCTATTATAATGTTTTTTTTTAGAACATTTAAGATATTTTCACCTGACTAACCTGAAAATTGTTCTTTAACACGTTTTTATTTTCTTAAATATCCATAATAAAATGTGCAATATGCTATGGTACGAAAATAGATAACTACATTTTTCCATAATAATCACAATTTTATTTTATACGTATAAATAAACTAGTTAATTAAAACCATTACATTATGTATTTATAATATGTAGTTTATATATACCAAGCGTAATTGTGTTTAATAAGTTAAAGAACTATAAAAGCATTATATCTTTTTGTCTTGATCACCTATAGTGAAGCATTCGCTTCAAAGTGCATGGCTGTTTAAAAAAAGATATTTTGTTTGAAATTTTTCCATTTTAGGTACCATAAAATTTATTAACATATCAAATTTTATAGGTTGTTATAATTCTTAACTTTATGTTTACGAATTTTGTATAATATTAAATTGCCATAATAAAAATGTCGAGAATTTATAATTTTCACCAAATTTAGTCAAGGTTAAGTATTTTGCATTCTGATCAATAAAAACAAATTTCATTTTTAATAATAAAACATTATTGTATCGGATCATCAACTTTAGAATTTTAACAAATAACTAAGTAAGGTAATTGATGGGGGATGGAAATAAGGCCGCAGGAAATAAGGCCGCGACGTTTTTTTGTTGCGGTCTTATTTCATTTTGAAAAATGAAATAAGGCCGCGAAGATTTTTTCGCGGCCTTATTTCGTTTTTCAAAATGAAATAAGGCCGCGAAAAAATCCTCGCGGTCTTATTTCATTTTGAAAAATGAAATAAGACCGCAAAAAATTCCTCGCGGCCTTATTTCGTTTTGAAAAATGAAATAAGGCCGCGACAAAAAAAAACAATTATTCGGAGGGCTAATTTCATTTTGAAAAACGAAATAAGGCCGCGTAATCTTGTGAGGTGAGCACACAGGGCAGGGGGCAGCAGGGCGGCGGGCGGGCGGTTGGTCAGTGGGATTTGCGGCGCAAGATTACGCGGCCTTATTTCGTTTTTCAAAATGAAATAAAGCCGCGAAAAAATGCTCGCGGCCTTATTTCATTTTTCAAAATGAAATTAGCCCTCCGATTAATTTTTTTTTTGTCGCGGTCTTATTTCATTTTTCAAAACGAAATAAGGCCGCGAGGAATTTTATGCGGTCTTATTTCATTTTTCAAAATGAAATAAGACCGCGAGGATTTTTTCGCGGCCTTATTTCATTTTTCAAAATGAAATAAGACCGCAACAAAAAACCTATCGCGGCCTTATTTCCCGCGGCCTTATTTCACTGCGCCGTAATTGATATTGAAATGTCCTCCTGTTAGAGCAAATTTGGTTTGGTTAAATTACACCTCCAATCTTTTATGAAAAAAATGAGGACAATTCATTGAATATTTTAAATCTAAAAGTAACTAAATTGGGAAAAAAAAATTTGTTTTAAACACGAATTATTATCACAACTAAAACAAAATACATTTCGCAGTTTTATTTTGATTTAAGAAATTTTTAAAAATAATATATTTTATTCAATCAATTCATTTTTTCATACAATAGTTCTTTCCGTTAACTTTTGCGTCTTGTTAACCCTACAATTATAACAAGTTTTATATTCCTGGAATGAATTAAATACGTAGGAAAAATTTATTTATTTATTATTTGTAAAGAATTTTTATTTTATTAATAAAAATTGATTTTTAAATTATTCTTACATTAACTTTCATTAATTTAACATGTTATCTACAAATTTATAGTATTTATAAAATGTAGGAAAATTTTGAAGAAGTATTTGGAAGAGATCATTTCATAGTTTCTTTTGAGATTTGCACAGTTCGTGAAAGTCAACATAATAATATTATATTCAATATACAATATTCAATATACAATAGTCAAAATTCAATATAAAATATAATATATTATTTTCAATATAACATTAGATATCACTGGTTTTAAAAGTTTTGATGTCATACAAAGAGAAATCTTCGTTTCATTCAAATATCAGAAGTAAGTCAAACTAGAATTTTTTGTATACATAAAGTTTTACGAATTAGCAAATTTACGATCGATATATAACATAATTTAATATAATTTTTTTCAATAAGCTTTATTTACAAATAAAATGTTTATGGTGACAGAATCATCATAATTGTGTTAATATTAACTTCTTATAATTAAAATTTAATATTATTATTATAAAGACATATATACTTTTTTTTTTGGAAATATTAATTACACTGTTATGCACCTACCTATACGATTGCAAGAAAAATATTAAAATATTATCTGGGTGAATGGCAAACTAGTTTTTTTTTTATTATTATTTAAAACATTTTTAAAATTACCATAAATATATTTATATGTATATACTAATAAAAACAAAATAATATTAAATTTAATAAAATCATGTAACTCAATCAATGTATTTAATGTATTTTTTAAAAATATACCTTCGTTCTTCCGAATTAAAAATAAATGTTGTTATACTTTTTTCTATATATATATATATGCTGCGCAGAGATAAAAAATAGGCCTTTAGTTAGGTAAATAAGAAAATTTTTCCATATAGTGACATCATTGAAGTTAAAAATATTAACCTAAGCTCAGGTACACAGAGAAGAACCATCATTTTGTTTCCAATTAAAGGATATATTTGCTTATTAAAACGTTTTTATTAGTTCACTTTGTTGTTCGGTACAAATTTTGTAATAAATTTTTCAGGCACTTCTAGATGAGATAAAGGCTTGAAAATTGAAGCATAGGTCAGAAATGGATGACAATGCAACATAATGCAAACATTTTTGTGGTTCCACGGTTCCGTCCATAGTTCCACTGATTCCGCAATCACGCTGCTGGACCGATTTGGCTGAAATTTTGAACAAAGTAGGATTGGGATCCGAGACGTTTATAGAATATTAGAAATTTTGATCCAAGGCCCCGACGGGAGGGCTATCTTAGAAGCCGGTTTTGGAATTTACGTATATTCCGATAAAATGTTGTAGCGTAGGACCCGAAAAGCCTATTTAAAAAACTGGATGTTGAAAGCCCCTCAACTGTTACGCCAAGGCTCAATTAGGGGCTATACAACAAGTTTCGAAATTTTCAAATAGATATAAAAATTTTATGTTTTTATGGCTAAATTCGATTCAAATAAGATTAAAAAGGAAAAAATAAATAAATAAATAAAAAAAATAATTTAAAAACAACGTTTTTATAACGGAATAAAATAACTAAAAAGTAAAAAATATAATCAGATAATAATTGATAACCTCATACCGATTTCCCTGAAAATTAATTCTCATGAAAAACATGGGGCGCCTAAAATTGAACATTTTTATCAATATCGTTTATCACATGCGCCCCACGTTTTTCGTGAGAATTAATTTTCAGGGAAATCGGTATGAGTTTATCAATTATTATCTGATTATATTTTTTACTTTTTAGTTATTTTATTCCGATATAAAAACGTTGTTTTTAAAATTTTTTTTTTATTTATTTATTTTTTTAATTTTATTATTCCATTTATAAGTATTTATTTTAATAATCCACATAGCAAAAATTTAAAAATATATTTTAACTAGGAAAGGAAAGTGATTTTCGAAAATATACAATTCTATTATTACAGAAGTGTGTAGGATCTCTTCAGTGTGTCAAATGTAAGATGAAGATAATTGAATTCTAATCTGTCATAATATTTTTATTAATTTTTAACTATCTACATTTTTAATTAAATTATTTTACGATATACTAATTGAAACCATTAAATTTTACTTCTAGACGTATAGGAATTGATTTTATCTAACTTCTTACATAATTCTCAATATTATTACAAAGAAGAAATACAAATTTTTTATAACTTTATAATTTTATTTTTTTCAGTTTTTTGTCAGTTTGTAGAAAAGTTTTATGTGATAGATTCTAAAAGTTAATTGAATATCAAATTCATCTTTTTTATTTTGTTAATAAATATCGTCGTGCACTTTTTATCCCAAGCCAACAGTAGATGGAGACCAAATTTTACAAAAATAAACACTGAAGATATTCTTAAAATGTCCAGAATTGTTATTTAGAGACTACTTCATCGGTTGTATTGAATGTGCTTGTCTTAAGTAAATCCAGGGAGGTAGTAAATTTATCACCGTTATAAGTGGATTTAGCAGCTTATCGTTATTTAGCTATGGTTACCAGTCTTAATGGGGGCAAAACGGTGTGTAAGCGTTAATAGGGAATTCTTCAGTTAGAGGGTTCCATGCTCGCCACCTTAACTAAACTTTGTTTTTTTTCCTAAATTTTCTGCCCTATAATGTTAATGGGGGAAAAAATATTAATTCTAATTAGTAGAAAAATATTTAAAACAAAAAAATTTAAATACTTACGTATAATTATTTATTATAAAAAAAAATTAAATAAAAATAATATGCATAATAAATGATAATTGTAACATTATTCTTCTCCAAAACTCATAGACTGTGTCTTACCTATCAATTTTATGTTTTTTATGTAATTACAAAATCGTCTTGTGGTCAAGAATTATAATTTGAAGTAATTTAAAATTTCATAAATATTCAATTAAGAATAATAAAAGAGTTCACTGTCCTAAATATTAACATTATTTAAATAAATTACAAATGGTAGCCTTTAACTTTACTGCAAAAATTAATTTTATATTATCTGTTAATATATCAATACACCCAAAAAAATTTTGCTAAAATCAACTCAAAAAAGTTCCGGTAAAAATTCAGCCAATCCAAAAATTTTCTAGAAATTTGGTAAATTTTTAGGTAATTTTTTTTTATAATTCACGGTTATTATGTATTAGAAATTTTTCTTATTTTTATCATTATTTTTTATAGTTTAATTTTTATTTATTATATTATGTACCTATACTGTCTTGGAGTTTCGGACCTTCATCTTTAGCATTGCAATCCACCACTCCTCTACCACTCAGATAAAGTTGAAAAATTATGGATGTGTATAGATAGAAAATATAGATTTAGCTATGATTCAACCAAAAGAAATAAACGAAAAATTAACAAATAATTTGGCTTGTAAATTAACCATGAAATCTACATTGGTAAAAATTTTGGTTGCAAGCAATGCATTGGAACAATTTTTATGATTTTGGTAAATATTTTGGTTAATCGCAATTATTTGACAAATTCCTTGTTAACCAAAAAAAAATTTTTAGCTACCTTCATATTTTTCGGGTGTACACAAAACAATTGGTTCCATTATCGTATATAATATTAAAATGAAAACATAATTGCGTTAAAAAAAATTTTTAACTGAATTAATATGTATTAAACTCAAGGTGATCAAGAAAATCCAACAAGAACTAAATAAGAATAAAATAAAATTCTAAATTTTTAGAAAAACTTTACGAAATAATATTATAAGCAATATAAATGTTGTAATTTACATACATTATATTTAATTAATTAACTTTATTATGTTTTTAATTTTTTGTATTAATTTGAAACATAAAAGAAAAATAAACATTAATTATGAAATTATTATGTTGCATATTCTGAAATTTTTAATTTAATATTTCTGAATCCAAAACCTTGAACTTATTTTCAACCAGGAACAGAAGTAGAAAACACAACTACTCTAATAATTGAAATTAACAAACATATTCTTTAAATTTATTTGTATAATTCATAATTGTGTTTTTTTTCCTTTAAATTGTTTTGAAACTCCACCTTTCGTCCTTTGGTATATTTTTCTTGAATGATCTAGTTAACAGTATAAAGTATTTTTGTCTTTATATTTTTAATAGTTGAAAAATTTTCATTAAATGTAAATTTAAGGACAAACATTTTTATTCTTTAATTTTAATTCATTGTGCTTCATTTGAATGTAATTAAATTTGACTCCAGATACATTTGACTGTAAGTACCTATATATTTGAGTGTATATTAATATTTAAATTATTTTTTAAAACTGAACTAGTAAAAGCTGGAAACAGCTAAACAAACATATAATCAAATGTCATTAGAGTCGCTCCCTGTAACTTTTTAGCTGATTACAAAAGAACATTATGACCTATCTTGAGATGATACCGATGGTTTAAATGTAAAAGTCACTAACTGACAATCATACAATTGATAGAAAATGAAAACTTTTACCTGTTAATGGATTTAACACATTTTTTTTTAAGTGAGTTTTACTGTGATGAAATCTCAGTAAAATAAAGGAAAAGTAGAAAAATAATTGAACATAATTAAAATTATATTAAATTTTATAACCATAATACCTGAAATATCATTTTCGACCAAAATGCAGTTAGTGACTTTTACCTTTAAACCATCGATACTAAACATTGTAAATTTTAAAAAAACAATAACAATAATTTGATAATTATAAGCTTGAAAGCTTTTAACTAAAATTTGTCAAACTTGTGTAATTTATTTTTGGCAATAGATTCTTTTATTTTTATTGCCTATTTTTAGGAAAAAAATAAAATTATAATATAAAAAATTAAAGAAAAATATATTTCTCTAAATCAATACAGTATAGTTGTATAGTGTAAATTTAATGAGAAAATCACAATTTTCTCATAGTTTTGTTTACAAAAAATTGCGGTTATTCATACTCCAATATATAAAGTACACACAAAATCATTATCATTATCATTATTATTATTTTATTCCAGTAAAAAAAAACTGACTTTGATTTTTATAAACACATACTAATAATAAAATCAGTGCCTCTTAAGAAAGATATTCAGTTTATGTTTTTTTAGCATTCTTTTTTTATTTAGTTATCAAAGAATTAAAAGCACAAATTTTATTTCTTTAAATAACAAATTTACTGATCATACAAACTTACAGAATACATGGCGTGTCTCAGAAAAATCATTTATTTTATTTACTTATAATATAATATTAAATAATTAATTAAATTAAAAAAAATTATAATTAGATCTAATGATTCTAAATAGCTTTCAACTTACTCATATAAAAATGTAAGCTTAAAACCAAATTGTTTTAGTAATTTTTGCAATTCCTTTAATGTGCGGGAAAATGTTATCAACGAACAAACACTATTTTTTCATAATTTACACATGTCTTTCGGTATTAATATTGACACTAGCCGATACCTATGATACAAAATATGATAACGTTGACTTAGATGAAATCTTAAGAAATGAGCGTCTTTTGAAAAATTATATCAAGTGTCTATTGCAAGAAGGACCGTGCACACCTGATGGTAAAATGCTAAGAGGTAGTATGATTTAAACTCTATTTAAAAGCGTTCAGTTCAGATTGAATTTTATTCTGTTAAATTAATTTCCAATTAGCTTAGAAGCCAAGGACAGTATAAATAATTTGAATTAATTTTCTTTCTGTTTTCGCAGAAACCATTCCAGATGCTATGCAAAATGATTGTTCCAAATGTTCAGAAAAGCAAAAATATGGTGCAGATAAGGTGAATCAGTATCTAATTGAAAATTGTTCCAAAGACTATGAAAAACTTGAAAAAATGTATGATCCCCAAGGAGTATATCGTAAGCGTTATTTAGCTGCAAAAGAGGATATAGAAAAAAATGAGAAAATAGAAATCACCGCAAACGAAGAAGCATTGCCATCATGAAGATCATATTCAAAGTCAAATAATTATGTAATATATACATAAGTATCTAAATCTACGAATTTATTTAAGTTTGTTCCAAAAAAAAAATGTTATGCAATAAATTTATATTACTTCACGTATGCAATTGCATTCTAGATTATTTTTTCGTTTGACATTTTTTCTCAATTTCGTAGCTAAGTTAAAGTATCTAGATTTCTAGATTCTACATATACATAAGACTGTTAAGGTTGAATTTTTAAAAATGCTAATCCTGATATTTACTGAAATACAAAGTTCCTACAAAAAAAATAAATAATTACTATGAAAATAAGTAATAAATCGCTAAAATAGAAACAAAAAAAAAAAGAATTTTGAACTTATTCACCTTTTCTTCGAATTTTTTTTTTTATTTATTTTAATTAATAATATTTTTATGTAAAAATAAATAAGTACATATTATACTTAAAAAATCAATTGCATTGAAATTTTTTATTTACAAACCTTAAATAAGAATTTTTTCTGATGTTTATTATAATGTGGTTTTTGTTTACAAAACTATTCATTAAAATTAAAGCTTAATGAATTATAATTAATTCACTATACTTTTTTCTTCTTTTCATTTTAAGTAATTTTTTTTTTCACCTTTTTTTTTTTATTCATTAAAATTTCTCTGTTTTAAAAAATTAAATATGTATGAGCTTGCAATTTAAATTAAATAAAAAAAATAAAATAAAATTGGAAAATATTAATTAAAGGAAATAATATACTTAGCATTCAAAGAAAAGTGAATTCAGTAAGTTAATATCATTATTCGAGTTAAGATTCACTTTCGATTGCTGAAATTAATAATCAAAATTGCATGAATATAACTACAGAGAGAAAATATGTAACCATCAGAGATTCAAATATATGGATAAACGTCTCAATGAGTTCGTAAAATACTAATCTAATTTAATTTTATAAAAATTGAATTAAATTAAATAAAGTTTTTTTTTCTTTGAACGTGCTAACATTCTTTCAGTTTGATTTCATTGAGTTTTTGATTAAATCAAATTCAAGAATTTGGTAAAAAAAAAAAAAGATTAAAACACATATCACCGTCCATTGAAAATGCTATTTTCCGTAAATAGTTTTAGGCAGTTTCTTCAATGACATTTGGTCCACTGCTTTCGACGCTGGACAGCTGTATCGATTTTTTTGCACCATTTTCAAACATATAATAAAAACTAGGCTAGAGCGAAACAAGGTTTACGCGGGATCGAATAGTGTTTTTTATAAAATTGTAAAAATTTAAATCGACAAATTAGAAAGAAAATATTAAAAAAAATGAAATAATAAAAATAGTCAATGCCTTAAAGAATAAATATTTCTTTTAATTTAAGCATTGATTGTATCTTTCTATGTAGTTAGTTCTTTAAAAAAAAATGTTTCCTTAAAAAATTTACTTATAAAATTGAGAGTCAATATATAAAGAGATTACATATTACTAGATAGATTTGAATAAATAATAAATATAAAACGTGTAATATTTTTATTTGGGAATTGTGCAATAGAAAAAAAATTTTATATACTTATACAAACAACTTGCATTATTCGTAATTTTAAAGAAACATTATTATGGCCAACAATGAATAATTTAAGTTCCAGTAAAATCTTTATAAAATAGAAAACTCTCTGTTTAATATTTGTTGTCGAAAAATTTGTTTGTAAATATTATATAAATAATATTTTTATTTTACTTTCAGATAACCAAAAATAGAAATAATAAAAGAAAATGAATATTTGGCTTAAAGTAATATGCATTTTGGCATATTTTGTGATTATATCCGAGAAGGAAAAAATTTTAAGCTCCAAATCTTCAGGTGATGGTCTAACAAGTTTTTGGGGAAGTTTTGGAAATTATTTCAATGGAAATACAAGTAAGTTATAAAAGTGATATTTTTATTTGAGTTTTTGAAATTTATTACCAAAATATTGTAAATCTTAAATAATAAATATAAAATGTTGACAATATTGTTAGTTTTTAAATACTAAACAAAAGAATGTTAATAATTGTCAACATTTGGATTATCTTTTTTCTGGTAGAAATAATAAAATAAAATTATGGAAATTTTCAAAAATTTTTATAAATTAATAAAGTTGTTAATTACCAAAATTTTATTTTTTCTCATTTCAGTGTTATAAATAAGACTTTAATCAATTATAATTGCCAGGTTTTTATTTTTATGGATATGGGTTCTAAGAATATTATTATAAGCGAAGCGAAGCAGCGACCTCTGCAATATGATGCGTAAAATAAAAATTAATATTTAAAATGCAAATTTAATTCATATAATTCTGATGTTTAAGTAAGCTTTTTCTAAATAAATATGCTGTTGTTAAAAGTACGAAACGACACAAATAAAACTATTTAATTTTATTAGTTTATGACTGTATTAATGTTCTTTGAAAATGCAGTAGTATAGCTGAAGACTACAATTTGAAAAGAATTTCCGGTGAAAATATTGTAAAATAAATTTAATAAAACATAAAGCACCCATAATAATATTAATAACTAAAGTTCTATTTTTTTTTACTTGATTGATTCTAAAATTGTAGTAAATCAATTTTTTGATTTAGTTTTGTTTTGCAAAGTTGTGCGCATAATATGAACTTTACACAAATTTCTTATACGTTTAGTACCATGTTATATTATGCAGATCTGGATCCATTATATTTAATTTATATCAAACCGTACAGACCGGTAGAAAACATAATCATTAGCCTAATTTTTTTTGAAGTTTATTTTTGTCTTTTATGTTCCTGTATGAATTAAATTTATAAAAATAATTTCCAACAATTTTGAATTAAACATTTATTCAATTACACATTTGTAACCAAAACCCATTTTTTTTAATACTATGTCTGGTCTGGAAATAAAAACCTGATTTTCTACCTCAGTTAATTATCACTTAAAAAATGTTTTTAAGTGCAAACTTGGTATGCAGTGTTACACTTTATGTCCAATAACTATTCAGATTACGTTATTACATAATAATTTATAACTTTTTTTTGTAAATAAACTTTTCTTACGTAATGAAAAATGACGAAGTTCGTACAATTAAACTTTATTGTAAAAACCGTATGTGTTTGTCGTTTTGAAATGAATAAATTTATCCTGTTTGCACAAATCATAAGACTGCTTTGAATAATCAATGAATAATTAATGATCACTTTAAACCAATCTTTTCTAACTCATTTTTTTCGTGCAACAAGAATTTTTATTTAAATATTAAAATTTAACAAAATTCTTCAAGCAATCTATAGTTCAAAATATTTCTACAAAATAAATTGTTTCATTATTTAAAAAAAACCACTGAACCGCACCTTTGACAAATATTCAAAAAATAAACACTGAACATAAATTTTTATGAAAGCATTATTTACAGCTTTTATTTTTACATAAAATATTGTTAACATTAAATAAATTAAAAAAACTACATAATCACATAAGTTCGATTTTTGGCCCAAATTTTCCAGTAAAATATAAAGTTAATTTTGAAGATTTTAAATTCCTAATGTGAATATTAATTGGTTACTGAAAAGCCTAAAAAATGTAATTTAAGTCTAATTCTATTTTTTTGAATAACATTTTTTTTTTCATTTTGAAAATTAACTTATTTAAAATACTTGGGTTATTATTTTAAAAATTAAAATTATTTATCTATATTAAAATGTTTATTGCTTAGGAATTAAACCACGTTTTTCAGCTTCAGGTTGATATTTTGCCTGATAAATACCATCAGGATCATATTTGGCTGATAAAACTTTCCATTCTTCTGGTTTTTCTTTGATTAAAAATTGAAATACTTTTTCAGTTCCTTCTTTTTGTTTTTCTGTGCATTTAGAACATTCTGTTTTAAGTGCATCTGGTAGAGATTTTTTTAATTCACGGCCATCTGGAGTACACTTTCCTTGATCCAATAAACACTTGTAATAATTATTGAAGAGGCGGGGTGATTTCAATATTTCCTCCAAATCAATATTATCGTAACGTGAAGTGTATTTCTGAGCTGTTACAGCTGCAGCTAAGAATAATAAAGCCAATACAACGAATTTCATATTTAAATTTCTTTCAACTGAAAATAATAATTAAAAAAAATTTTATTATTATTATTATGATATTTTGTTCATAGATTGCTTTAGGATGCGTTATATTCCAATCCAATAAATTAAGAAAGAGTTTTACTGCAAAACTAGTCAAATTTACACAATTGGAAAAAAAAACAAACGGCATTAAAAATATTAAACTTATTTCCTATACATGGTTTTAAGACGTTTTTCGATCTGTGTTTGCCTAAATTATCAAATACATACATATATAGTACAGAATTTTGCTTTTCTCAAAATAGGCTTACTATGCATAATATTTTAAATTAATAAAAAATAATCTTGAACACCGATTTTAAATTTAATACAAGATTCATTCTAAATTATTTATTAAAAAAAAAATCAGGTTTCCGGCATAAGTTTTTCGTTTTTCTTACTGAATTCAATTAGCTGCATAAAAATGAAAAAAATTAATTGAATTTGAATATTTTTTTATTAATTAACAACAGTTTTGTTGTATAATATTTACATATCTTTTGATCACTTTTACAGTTTCTTGCCTGAACTTTTTATATCTCAGCCTATCTCAACCTAAAACAAACCAAGTTTATGTCTTAAGTCTTTTGTTTTTCCTTAAAATAATTTGTGAAATAGAAGTAAATTCTTTGAAAATAGAAGTAAATTCTTGAAGATCAACAACAGAATATTATTGTTTTTTTTTTTTTTAAATTCATTCAAAATGTCTTTCCACTAATATATTAAATGAATAAAATGTAAATAGGAAATAGCAGTATTTCATTGAAATAAAATATAAAACTTCTATTTAACATTGAAATAATAATAATTTGTAGCTTATTTTCTCAGAAATTAAAAATAAGAAATAAAATTTGTAGTTTAATATTGAAATATATATTATAGCACATCGATTTAATTAACTGAGCTGAGCAAACTCGTGTTTTTTTTTTTCATTGAGATTTAATACAAAAAAAAATAAACACGTAAATTAATTTCAGTAGGCAATAAATATAAATCAGATTATTTAGAGATATTAACTTGAAATCCGAATTATGCAAAATTATGACTACTTCATTTCGAATTCTTTGCTCTTGACGTTTTATATTTATAAGATTCATTTTTCTAGCAAAAAGACTTTGACCGGCATTATAAATAACTATGTCTGAGATTAAAATAATTATTATAATAGAAATAATCTATTAATAAATTTTTATTTGCATGTCTAAAACATCGAACAGAGATATTGTAGAGTCATTCTGTATTTCAAAAATGTTTAAACAGTTAATCTTCACGTGTTAAAAAAGTAATGTCATTCGAATTTTTGCTAACCCTTCAAAAACATTTAATTAGTAATGAATTTTATTTCCATTCTGAAATTATAATACTTTTCAATATGTTTTTATGTTTTTTTATGTAAATATTTTGTAAATGCTAATTTTTACATTTCTCCTTAATGAGTTAACTTTTAGAAATCATCAGCGGAAAATTGAAAGATTCACTGCTAATAACAGGTTGAAATATTATTTTAGCAAAATTTAATTGTTGAAGAAGGGTTAATTCAAATTGCGGATTTTTAAAATTTAAAAGAAAATCAATCTTTTCAATTACCCAACAAAAGAAAAATTAAATAAATTGTTATTTTATAGAAAATTTACTAAATTGGCCTGTTTTTGTATTGATATTTTCTTTTATATATTAATTTTTTCAGCATTTTTTAAAATTAATTAGAATTCGAATTCTTTTTTAAAAAAAAAAGAAGTCATTTAATATAAAACACAATTTCACAAATTTTTTTTCACAAAATTTCTAAATAAAAATCTAATTCTTTAAAATTTAAAAATCTAGTTTTCTCATCTTCAAACTTAGAATCCGTTCGGCTTACGAATCACACAACAGCATTGCTTATTTTAGTTTCACATAACTCTTATATAAATCGTAAACAATAATTCTAAAAAATTATTTTATTTCAAAATCACTTTCATTTTCTTATTGAATTAAAATTTGAAAAATATTTTTTTTTTAAATAAATAAAGTTAATGAAAAACTAAAGTCGAACGATCACTTTCGTTTCCTTAAATAAAATTTTTAAACTCACCAAATAAATTAAGAAAATTTTAAAATAAATTTTTATGAAATCAGAATATTTCAAGATCAGAGAATCTACTGTTGATTAACACTCAACTACAAAAGCTTTTTATATTAAATTTAACTTTAAATCCCCACCAAAATGAATGAATTTTAACTCTTGATTTCATATTAAGTTGAAAGCAAAAGTAAATATTTACATTTTTATTCATTAATAAAACTATATTTTACTTATACATACGAGTGTTACATTAAGAAAATTATCACCGGTATCAAAAAGATTTTTTTTTATAACATTGATTATACACAGAGATTTATATACAACTTATTCCGCTAAATTGGAGAATTATTTAAATATTTATCAATATTTTAACACGTCTGGAGATGTATGAGATAGACATATTGTTTTTTAAAACTGGCTTTTTATTTTTAGCAGAGCAAATACTTCTCGCCTGGTAAGATATTTTGACAGCATCGTTTTGGCCCTGATTCATACACCTGACGCACTCTCTTCGAAGTTTAAAAGTCTTAATAAAGGCAACGCGATTTGTTGTTTTCAAGGATTTGCTATAAGATAATGTCAAGAGTTTTGGAGAGGAAAATATTAATTTGACATCAAAATGCATTATTCTTAATAAAGTCCATTAAAGTAAACGCCTGACAGTAAATAAGTGAATAATTATGCAATACAAATTGTGTAAATTATTTTCATACCTGTCAAAACAAAATTCTTTTATAAACCTTCTTTATATTTCAAAGATTTATAAATAAATTTTAATTTTATGACTCATGTTTGTGGAGAATTTTTCATTTCAATCAGAATAAGTGGTTTAATTTTAAATAAGAAATACTTTTTTATTTACAAGTTTTTCAGAATCTTTAAGATCAACCTAATTATAATAAAGTGGAGTAAAAACATTATCGATATAGTAAAGAAATATTTTTCTTTTTATTGGTTCTGATCTTAACTTCCTTTGAACAAATAATTAAATGATAGTCACTTTATTCATGGCTTATGTATTATACGAGTTTTTATGAAATAAAAGTTCGACTTTTTAAAAATTAATTTTTTTTAAATATTAATTTTTTTTAAATCAAAAATGCTCTTCAATATATGTACATTATTTCTATGGTAATTGTCCTTAAACCTACCTTTATCTTCTAAGCTTCCAGCAAGTGTATAAAATATTGTTATTATTCTAAGACGAATCCTTATAGTTGTTTGCCAAGATTAAAATTAATTTTATTATTTATTTGCTTGAAATAATTTGTTCAAAATCAGATTACATTTTTAAAATTCAGTCCACCCCAAGAAGATATCACGATGTTATTTTGAACTTTGATTTTATTTTTATTATTTTTGAGAAATGTGTAATTTCCATATTTGAAGGGAAATATAATAACTTTTATTACGTTTTTATTAAAATTTACTTATCACTAAATAAGTGAATACCCAAAGTTAGTTCAAAATTGACCCCCAATTATATTAGTTTTATATTGTGCACTTAATATATTTAATTACAAACATAATAAAATAAGAAAATTAAAAAAGAATATATTATTAAAATTCCGATCATGATTTTTTCTATCATAAAATCGGTGTATTTGTTAAAAAAAGGAAGACTTAATTAAATTTTAAAACAAACTAGTTTATTTCTAAAGTTTAGAATTATTTTTAGTTCTTCTGTCAGACTGAAACATAAATAAAATAATTTTTAATTTGTAACTTGAAGACTGGTGATAAAATATAATTTAAATTTCGACAATTTAATGGAAAAAATAAGATTTTAACTAACTATATAAAAAGTTTGCCTATAACTTTGGAATATTTATGTAGAAAGTACTTGAGGAACACCATTAGATTCTTTTGCTAAGGTTTTTAAAAATCTAGGTATACAAGATATTCTTGACAAATTTGTTAATATTTCTAGTTTGGTTAATTCTAAAAAAATGTATATTAATTTTTCTGTATTAATCAATTACAATAAAAAAATTTAAAATATTAAATGAATATTGTATTAAATGAAATAAATTTGTAATTATATAAAACGAAATAATGATGATAATTTTTAATTTATATTATAATTTTAATAAACACTCATAAAACTGAGGTTTAATATGCTAAACACGATTAATAATAATAACACAAACCCTTTAGTTATTTTTACTATTAATAACTTATTTTGTTTTTGATAGACATAAATATATAGGATTTAATAGAGGTTGTAATTTTTAATTGTCTTAAAGATAGATAAAAACAAAATCCTTAATGAATAAATGAATCACCTAAGAATTGATCATTGAAAACACGTATATGCAAAACAAATCAAAAAACAAATTGCCTTAAATTTAAGATAGGTTGGGTCTCCGTAGTATTAATAACTGCAATGTTTTCTATTATATAAAAGCCATATTCAATAGTGTTACATAAATGACAATTCTGTGCATTTCCAGACATATACTCTTTAATAAAGCAGAATTTCTTTAATAGTAGATTATTGTATATGTAAACTAAATTTGTTATTAATTAAGAGTTCTGTATACACAAAAATACATTGACACGAGTCAATACTTATATCACGAGACCGAAGGTCGAGTGATATAAATTGACAAGTGTCAATGTATTTTTATGTAAATACAGAACGAGTTGTATAACAAATTTTGTTTACATATCCAATATACTGTTTTAATGCGTAGGGGAGAGGTAGTTGCAAAGAGAGAATATTTTTTCTTCTCATTTTTTCTCATTTTTTTTTTGTATTTGGCTGTATTGAAATATTGTGAGAGATATTATGTTTGTTTAGGTATTACGTAATATTCAATACGAAACATCTAAATGATTTCATTATTTACGCTGATGCATCTAAATTTTTTCATTATATACGCTGATGCATCTAAATTTTTTCTTGATTTACGCAGATGCATCTAAATGATAGCATGTGTATTGACGCATATAATACTCTATTTAGTGATCTAAATTCTATAGCACTAAATACAACATAACGATCCCCAACTAGGGTTCCCAGACGTCCTCCTTTTTGGGGAAAGTCCTCCTTTTTGATAGTAAAAAAAGTGTCCTCCTTTTTTTTCATTATTTCGCATTTTGTCCTCCTTTTCCATTATTCTCTATTTTCCCTCCTAAGCTAAGTTAAAACATTTAAAAAAAAAACCACTACACAAAAATAAACAAAACAATGAGTACTGTCGGATATAATTTTTTGTACGTTAAATTTTATAGGTATTAAGTAACTGACTGAGAAGATACTTTGAAACAATGTGATATTGATAATTCAATTTTGTTCCTCTATATTATTATTTAAATGAGCCTTGCTTCATTAATATTCGAACGGCTTATTTTAAAAATTTTCTTTCAACATTTTTATATATTTCTATAATTAATTTTCCAAAAGTATAATTTTCCCAGAAATTTTCGGAAAATGCCATTAGTCAGCCTGTATTTCTGCGATGTTTCAAAAAAAGTTGAAAAGTAGACTTTTCGAAAAAAGTTCCAACAAGATTCTTCTAATTTAAATGAGAATAAAACTCAAAAAAAATTTAAAAAAGTTTAATGAACCATTTTAAAGTTAGGCGTACGAGCAAGGCTCTTTCAGTATTTTTTCTTAAAAACCCATATTTTTAAAAATTCAACTTTTGATAGAAAAAACCGGTTTGGACCCTTAGAGATACAACTAAAAGATATTGAATTAAGCTTTTCAAATAAAAGTTTTTTTTAGGCAATTAAAAATACTTCCACTCAGGCATCTATTCTTCTATAAAGTTCTAAAAACATTTTTTATTCGAGGGGGACATTTAAATTTAAGAAGTAGTAATGTATATAGTTTGAGAAATAATCAAGGTTTTTTTGTGGCTGTTCCAACCTTTAGAACTACGGCATACAGGAACTTTTATTCCATCATATCTTGCAGACTTTTTAACAGGCTCCCAGCATCACTTAGAGGGCTAGGATTGTTGAACGCTTTTATAAATAATGTAAAATTGTGGCTTCTGAATTTTGATCATAGCAATATTGAGAATGTCTTTAACGTCTAGTTTACTTTTTTCGCCTCTTTGATTTTGATTTTTTTTTGTTTTAATAATTAATGTAAATTTTAAAGTTAAAAATATCGCGTATATTTATTTTATTTAATTTTGTTACCCCACATTCATTAAATTAATTGTAGTTATTTTCTTTAGATGTGACATCTAATACTATTTGTTTCAAATACCAGATGTCACTAACTATTTATCTTATTTTTCTTGATACATTCATATTGTAATTGTAAGATTGAATAATATTATAAATAAGTGCAACTTATGTATTAGGATTGTAAGATGAATAAAGAACTAATATAAATAAAAAAAATAAATAAATAAAATAAAACTGAAAAAATTTGGGTCTCCTTTGACTGCAAAAAATAACATTATTTTTAAGTTTTGAGATTTTGAATACGTGTGGGATAAAATTTTTTTTTTTTTATTTATTTTATATCTTTTAATTGCATCTCTAAGCCTTCAAATCGGTTTTTTCTATCAAAAGTTATGAATTTTTAATATTATGGGTTTTTATGAAAAATGCTAAAAAGTGGATTTTTCAACCCGCCCTTACACTGAAGATTACACTCGAATTGATCTAAAAAAAGGATGGGTCTATTTTATTTGAAACTTAAAAAACCCTAAAAGTTTTATTTAAATCGGAAGGGGTCGGGTTGAAAATTTGAAAATTTTGATCATTTTGGCGTGTACATATATATATATTTTATATATTTTTTTTGTTTGGGTGTCCTCCTTTTACTGCGGACAAATCTGGGAACCCTATCCCCAACGCATTAAAATATTTTACATATTAAAAAAAAAAACATTGTAGTTATAGGTGTTGCCAAATTTTCAATATATTATGTATATTAGATAGTTTTAAAATAAAAAATTAGAGCAAATGTTACTATTATTTTTTTTTGTGCAATTTTATATTAAAAACTATTATTTTTTTGCATATATGCAAAAATGTTGCCTTTAATTTTAATCATTTTTCTTTTGTTCATTGTGCAACAAATATTTAAATTAAAAAAAAAAATTCAACAAACAAATGTTACATTTTTATATTTTTTTTAACACTTTTGCAAAATTATTCACAAAATATATAATTTTTAAATTAAACAAAAGTATCTTGACATAAAATCTATAATTTTAATTTAGTTTTTTTTTTTTTTTTGAAAAATTATGTAATAATATATCTTGTCTAGCGCGAAAATTAAAAGAAAGGATATAGTCAACTTTGTTCGCCTGCGATTAGGCACCACAAGTATGACGCATTCTTACTTGATGCAAAGACCACCCGTAAAACCGCACTGCAGCTACTGCCACACTCCTCTAAATGTTTTACACTTCCTGGACGAGTGCAAGTTCTACAACAAACACAGAAGTAATATATTTAAGGGCAGCACACCATCCATCCACCTAAAAATCACAAATAAAGAAAATATTCAAAAAATAAATAAATTCCTAAAACTAACAAATATGTATAATAATATTTAGTAAAAACATCAAACAGATTCATTTCCAAATATATTTTGCAATACTTTTTTCCTCCAAATAAACCATATAGGGCTAAAAACCTTAGTAGTTAGGCTCTAATATAAGTATTTTAATTATAATTTCAAATTGTAGTTATAAATTAAAAAATAAATAAATAAAAATATATCTTGCATTCGAGTTTTGGATAATAAAATAATTTCTTTTAATCCTCCAATTAATCTACTAAGAAGTAATGAATATATTTAAATTTTGGGATTACAAAAAAAATATTATTTCCTAATGTATTGTACCTAATCTATATACCTAATGTATTGTACTCAATTTTTCAGTGACTTTTAAAATAATCCAGAGTTAAAATCATATTACAATTTCTCAAATTTTAACTTGTTCATTTACCCAGCATAAATATCGCTTTCATTTTTTTTAAATATTATATAAATCTTGCATGAAGTTAAAAATTTTAATTAATTAACCAATTGATATTGACACTATAAGTAATAACTAAACATAATACAGTTCGCTAACCAATAATATGTTAATTTGAAATAAAAATACAAACATAAATAATATGCATCATTAATATTTCACGGTTAATTAATGATCATTTTGTCAAAAACTATATTGCCAAACATTTCTCAAAAACCTTACATTTGTTAGAGAGATGTTTTTAATTATGTGTTAATTTTTTCTCAAATTAACATTTGACGAGGATTGATATTAAAGTTTTATTCCTGTTGAAAAAAATATGAATTTATTATTTTTTTATTTATATAGATTAAAACTTTAATTCAGATAGTCAAGTTTAAAATGCAATGGAAAGATATAAAATACAATAAAAATATTCACACAACATTAAATATTTAATCATTTCGAAGTTATAAAAAGTTGTAAAAATGAAGTTTTACAATATTGATCTTTCATCTGTTTTGAAAAAAGCAAATAAATCTCTGAGACAACAGAGTTCAACTTCTTAAATTCTATCAACAGTCGAAATGAGTTAATAACAGAGTTTAAACTTTTAATTAGTAAATAAAAAATAAAAAAAAAATTAAATTAGACGATAAAAAGTAGAAAATAGAACTCAGTTTAATTTGCGAATTCAAGAAAATAAAATTTGTTGATATTTGTATATATTTAACTAACAAGATTTGAATCAAACAAACGGACAGAGTTTGTGTTTTAAATAGAATTTTGTAAACAAAAAATTGGAAACATAATAACCTATTCCTGTTCTACAATGTTTATCTTTCAATTAAGTGTAAAGATTTTAAATAATCCATAATACATCTTTGACTTTATGATTTTATTTTTTACAAATTTTTCAATTTATTACCTAATTCAAAAAAAATTATAAAGTGTTGATATTTTTTTTTCAAAATTTCATTGATTAATCTCGCATTATAATGCTATTCATATTGTAAACAACAAATATACGTAATTAAGTAATCTATGTCCAAATTTCATCTACTTTACATATAATTAAATTAAGATATTATAAAGACATAATTTTAATCGATAATTCAATGAATTTAGCAGACATTAAGATAGATTATAAAATATATGCAACATTATGATGACTATAAAATTTATGCTAATTATGACTTCCGTACTTCTGAATACTGAATGTACGCATACTCGTATTATCGTATTATGAATTTATGGGCACAGCAATCAAGAGCAATATAATATCGACCTTAAAAATTTCGAAAATCTATAATTTTCATTTGATTACTTATTTGTCGCCCAATTTTTTTTTTTTTGATATTTTCAAATTTGACATTGTAGGCTCAGATACTTTCAAAATTTGACGTTTTATACTTTATTTTAAATCAACAAAACCTTTTTCGTAAACCTAAAAATACTGCTGGAAACTCTGGCTAAGGAAAATTTGATTTCATAGTGAATTCACGTTATTCATGTAATTGATTTATCGAATCATTAAAAATATTTTAAGTCTATAATCAAATGAGCAGGAAGAATATCAATGCGCGTTTATAATTTATTTTTGTAATCTTTAATAAAATATATAAAAATATAATATAATTATTATAGATTGTGCACTTTAAAATCAATTTACCTAATAATTAAAATTATTAAAAGTTATTTAGTATTAATGCCAAGGTATAATAACTAACTAATAATAATTAACGATTAAATTAGACAATAGAAAATTTGTTTTTTTAATAAGCAAAATAAAATAGTTCGAAAATTATAAGTTAATTTTATATTAACATGAAAAATAGAATTACGATAATAAACATCATAAAATTTTTATATAATATATCTGTTTATAAATAAAATTTATAAATAAAATTAAAATAAACTATAACTATCAAACTAGCTTATATTTGAATGTCGTATTGATTTTACTTAAAACAAAATTATAATTAAAAAAATTAAAATTTACAGCCGCACATTCTGTTAACTTAAAGTTTAATTACGTGTTCAATTAATAGTTTGCTCTCATAGACTCGTCTTCAAAGAGTATATGTATAAATAAAATTTTATTTGAAAAAAAAAATTGTTTTCTTTATAAGATTCTTGAAATTTAATTATTTATCTAACGAAATAAACCTATTTTATTAAAGTAGAAAAAATTTTACAAAAATTTCCATAGGCATAATTCAACTATGAAGCACAATTTTTCAATTAGACTAAGTCTTGCAATCAAATCAAAATTTATAATTTGAACGTACAATAAAATTTTCTTATGTTAAAATAGTAAGCCGATTTCTTTATTTTTTATAAAGTAAAAGAAGAGGCCTTTTTATCATTAAACACTAAAATAAGCGATTGTTATGAATAATTCAGCCACAAATAGAAAGAAAAGATCATTCATTTTTGACCTGAAACTCATCCTTAAAATACTTAAATCAATGTCAAAGTAATTTCCCTATTAAATATAAAAAAAATTATCATTAAATATTAAGGAAAATAAATAAAGATTAATTTAATTATCTTTTTTAACAGCAAGTACGTAATAATTAACTATATTAAAATTGTTCAACATGTGTATCACGTTCATGTTTAACGAAATTATTGTCCACAAAAGTTTCAAAACACAAAACATATGTGTTCACAATGTAGCTTTTTAACATTTTATTAAGTTTAATGGACTTAAATCATATTCCAATAATTAAGACTTTAGCTTCAAAGATATAAAATTTAAAAAAAAAAAAAAAAACAAATTAGCAATTATAATTTCAACAAAAATTAATTTATATTTATTATTTATATTTTGTGGCATTGACATAAAGTTGTGAGTCAGTGGAGTGCAAAACATGATTTGCACATAAACAACAGAAAAAACCTCACAATTAACATCTGATTATCTGAGCTTTCATGAGAATTATAAAGAACAAATAATAAAGTTATAAAAATAAGTTTAAATATAAGATCCACAGCGAAACATAACATTATTATGTTTAAATTTTTTGATTAGATATTTTACTTCTATCTTTATTTCTATAACATTTTTCCAATACATATATCCACAAAATTATGAAGAGCTCGAAATCGTTCTGTGTCGAGTTTGGGTCAAATTGATTCTAAATAAAAAAAAAAGTTTGTGTCTTAAAATCAATTTAAGTCTTTTGTATTGAATACACTTTTTTTTTAATTAATGAATTAGAGGTAATTAGGTATTTTTTTATTTTATTTTATTAAACCAATGAACGTCCTAGAAATGAATATTCCTATGAAAAAATGATGTGTTTCAGAAAATTATCACTCTATGTATTTGATTTAGAAATTTTTATTATTTATTTAATTTTTAATACCTAATTGTTTTCTAGAATTAAAGCTTAATATATTAATAAATAAATAAAAAATTTCTTGAAATCTTTTTAAGAAAGTCTTGCATTTTACCATTTTTATCCACGGCAATTTTTACAGTTTAAATAGAATTAAAAAATACTTGTTTTCAAAACAACTTAAATGTTCAAAGGATAGGATATTCCAGTTAAGATTAAGTTAAAATAAAAAATTAATTAATTTTTAGTATTTGCGTAGTAGTTGGAAAAAAAACCCGTGATCCAGAAATTTATTATATAAATATTTTTATTTTTGAATAAAAAATAAATTCGTTAAAGACATGTTCATAATAATCATAATTCATTTTTAGTTTCTATTTTTTTTTTTTTTTTAAGAATTAAGTGAGATTCTTTCAATAATTGAATATATGAATGGTTTTATTTAAAATTATAACATAAAATAAACATCATATTACTAAAAAAAAAGTGAATTTCACGTTTTTTAAGTTTAATACATTTACATAATAAAAACTCTAATATTCCAAATTCATTAAGCAAAAAATAAATAAATATCAAATTATGCAACTTTGAACTATTTAAACATGACTAATTATTATTTCACTTAAAAAATAATTATTATCTTAAATTAAAGATTTAATTCTATTGGCCATTTAATATAATTACTTATTTGCTCACTTTTTTTTAAACCTTTTTGTGAACCTAAATTAAAATCATCATAAGCACATTGCAACCGTTTTACATTAGAATCAAAGTACAACGGTTATAAAATATAAATAAATATCAATTAAAGTAGTGAACAAGACTCCGACTTCATAAATATAATTACTTAAAACAAAGACTTAAATAGCGTATTCAAAAAAGCTCTAAATGTGCTGCCGACAATAAGATTTATACACCTATAATAATAATGAAAAATTACTAAATTTTTTTCTTTATCCATGAATCAAAATACATATAAAAATAAATAAAATTAATAAATAATTTTAAGATTAAAATTTTCTGCAAGTCAATTCGAAAGCCAAGCAAATGTAGGATAAATAAATTGAAAATGCAGATTTTAACCCATTCGTCCGCATTTCAATTTCAACTCATGCTAGAATATTATTTCATATTTAAACATGAATTAAAAGAAATTAAATTAAGAACACGTCAATTGTGATTAATTTCATTCTTATATTGAATAATATATTATTATTGAACGTATTAAATTTATAGTAAAAGCGTATTTTTAATAAAAATTTGTAAGGCACAAAAAAATGTTAATATTTCTAAGAAATTTCGTTGACTTCATAATAATCATAAAAAATTTATGTAACTTTCAGTTTTCATGACGTATATGTTCTTTATTCACTATTAATCAAATTTTTAATATATTAATGTATTTTTTATGAATACTTGAATTTGAATAACTAAATTTTCGTCACTATAAACACAGTATGTATATATATTTACAGATGATTAGGTAATTAAGTTGTATTAAGAAAAAATTTTAAAATAGAAAATTAATTTGGTTTTTATCAGAAAGCGTTAATACTTATTAGAGTACATATATCAATTCCAGACCAAAGTGAGAATATAACAATTGAAAAAAACTACAAAAAGCATCTTAGTGATTAGTGATTGTATTTCTATATTTCGGATTCCGTAAATATGTTTAAAAAAAGCTGAATTACAACTATATAACTACCTAGCATATTGCAATCAACGAACGAATATAAATTTTCTATTAATGTTAAAAGAATTCAAGAAAATTATTATAGAACGGACGTCACATCATATTCTTGAAAATTTTAATAAAAAAAATAATAAATAATTATAAAATAAAACTGGGTAAATAGTACATTTCAAAATCAAGTTGATTAATTTAGACTTTTTTAGACGTAACTTTATAGTTGTGTTCGCATTGTCAAGGTTACAAAAATGTGTATTCAGAAAAAACAAGCTTGCATTTAAACATTAAAAAAACACATCAAGGTTGTTAATTAAATTAAAAATATCAGAAGAAAATTCAGAAAAAGTTAACAGTAAAATTGTTAGATGCAATTTACACAAATTTTCCTGGCGTCGACAGCTTTAACCACTTTAACAGTTTAACTTAAAAAAAAGTTTTAGGATTCTATATTATTTTTAGTTTTAACTCCAATAATATTGTTTTTTATCTAAATCTACTAGGGGGTTATTATGAATTACGAAAGATCGACCTTAATAACTTTAAGAAATTCTATTCTCAAATTCTATTTTGGAGGGCGAATATTTTTTTTTCTCGTTTCATTCGAATGGAAATAAGAATCGGATTTTCGTAAAGGTTCTTATTTTCGATCGTAGTTCTAATAATGTTTTATAATATATTTTAATCTTATAATGACTATGTTTTAATGTAAATGTGTAACGGTCTCGCACTCAACTATTTTTTTGCGCTTACAAGTCTTTCCCATAGGTGTTTTGCAACAAAATATAAATAAATGGAATGAGTGTGCGCTGTAGATTTTTGACGGGTTCGAGTACGGATATTTAAACTATTTTTAATAATTCTTTAATTATTATTAATAATAAACAAGATTTGAGATAATATTTACAAAACAAAGTACTTATTTATAAAATAATTATAACAATTTATCGACGAGAATATGTAAATCTTATTTTAATTGGTGGTGTTTCAATACTTTTTTATTTAGTTAAAAACTGTTACATTTAATTAAAAATAAACACTTAATAAAAAAATGCGACACAATTACTATTTTAGCAAGCATGTTGTAGTTTTAACGTTTGTAAACATTTTTTAATTTGGGTTCCAGTATTCAATTTAGATTGAATACCTAATTCGAAAGCTGTTCTTAAAATTTCTGCAGCATGTTCTTGCAGGCATATAACAATTTCTATTAAATTATCCAAAGCTGATGAAGCAATTGTCGAATCTTCATCATGCAAACACTGAATATAAGCAGTTACCGCTGATTGATTTGTATCTTTCTTTCCAGGATTATGCTTAAGATGTCGAATCAACAGAATGTAAGCATTTGAACGTATTTGAGCACTTTGTGAAAAAATTAATTCAAGTAAACGTTCAAATAACTCATCTAAAAATCCAGATCTTTTAAATGTTAAACTTTCAATATCTTGCAAAGGTTGTAATATCATTTCCTCTGCACTTGAATGTTGAATAATATTAACCAAATTTCGGAAATGTGGTGAAATCTGCATTTGTTTAGAAGGACCACCTAGTGCAAATGAAGCTGCTCCTCTTGAATCAATATCTAAAGCTGATTGTTCATTTGATGGATCAATTTCCATTGGAACTGGCTTTTGTTCTTCATCAATTTCAAATTCTTGTTTATTTTCTTCATCAGTTATTTCGTTTCCAGATGTTTTGTGCTTTAAAAGTGATAAGCCCTGAACAAGTTGATGTAATGGAATGTAAGCTCTGAATTTTTGGGTTAACTCCTACAAATTAAATAATTTTTTTTAAATATTATACAGAAAATTTTCGCCACTATAAGTTGTTTATTATTAATTTAAAATTACCTGAAGTAAACCGGTATACTGCTCAATATATGTCAACGCACTTGATGGATTTTGATTAATATAGGCCTGCAAAAGTTCAACAAATTTGAGAAGAATTGGGTAAGCCTCTTTAGCTCGAGTGTGATGTTTAAAAAAAGTAAAATAACAGTCTAATGCCATTTGTAAGCCCTGTTTGTAGGCGTCTTCGAAAACTAATGGTTGAAGTAACTCTAAAATACGGATTACTTGATGAAATCTTGACATATGATATTCTGATCGTAGGACATGTAAATCCATGTGAGCTTTTCCTTGCAATAGTGATGACAATACTGATAATTGTCGTAAAAATAAAATTGGATGTGATGCTGCAAGCTTTCGTATCAAAAGTTCTGAATCACTTGACATTGCCTGATAATCTTTTTGTGTTTGCAAACTGGCCAAAGTTGTTATTATATAATTTGTAACCTTATCCGTTCTACATCCTTTGAGATCTTTAACATTTGCTGTGTAAACTTCACTATTTGGATTTTCATCCAAAAATTTTATGGTAGGTACTGCTAAATAAAGATGTTGTAAAAATTTATCCTTAAGCTCAGAATTACAAGAATAACTCCTAACGAACTCTACTAATTCCATCAAATTTTGTAAATCTTCTTTAAAAATTTTCAATAAAAGATTAACCCTAGCACCCAGTTTCTCAGAATTATCGAAATCTATTTCCAAAACTCCTTCTTGTAAAACGTATTCTAAAAAAAAACAATAAACGTATTAAAAAAAATATGTTAAACGTGTTATGTTTAAGTTAAATAAATTAACTTAAAAACTACCTGTGAAAACTTTTGCCTGATCCATTTCCACAACTAAAACATACTCGAATTGTTCATGCTTTGGAATTGCCTTATCACGTCCTTGCCACATTTTCGGATTATGTATAAGTGCTTCAATAAAATTCAATACTGACGAGCAATCATAATTAAACCTGAATTCAATCAAAAGGTAAGTAACAGTTTCGTGCAATGTTGCCCAGTTAGCCTGATGACACAGCAAGGACAGCATGTAAAAACGGAACTCATTTAAATTACTGCTGAATAGTAAATCAATTTGTAGCTTCTTATTTATTGTAATCAATTCGGAATCGACTTCAGCCAACCAATCAATAAGGATTCCTTTCTTATCAAAATCAACAGTCTCCACATTTCGTTCTATTTTAAATGGTTGAGCCAATTTTAAAAAAGATATTATAACTTCAACTAAATTTTCATTATTTTTCGATTTGATCATATCGTTTACAAATTTTCGACCTTTTGTCTCTAATTCTGCAACCTTAGCTTTAATCAGAACTTGCATAAAATCTCCTTTCTCTGTTTGGTTTGGTCTTGAATCCAATATTTCCCGAACAAACATTTTACGTTTATTTTGCAAAATTTGAAGCAACACTTTGTTATCACCAGAACTTAAATGAATAATAATTTTATCAACCACTTCCAACATAAAGTTATAATTTTCTTGTTTTTCGGGAATATATTGCAAAACTGCTCGGAAGAAAGTACAGGCATGAGATTTTTGGAAAATGTTTTGAAATAAATACGGACCATGTTGCGATTCTGCCAATCTCATTAAATAAAGAAGCACTTTTCCCGATGTTAGAGCCTGTGTATCTTTTGAGCGCTTCGTTACATATTGTGGTTCTGTTCTACCAATCAATTGGTGAATTAATTTTCTAAATCTCAAGCCATTCAAATTGTTCAACGATGGGGTTTTTAAAATTAAATCAACAACTTCCTCAACCTCTTTTGTTGGCTTAGTTACTGGTTTTTCTGGTTGAATAATTGTTTGGAATTGATCCAAATTTATTGAATCCAAAACACAAATGTCATTTTTCGGAATATCCGGTTGGAATTGTTCACGTAATTCTAATGCTTGAACAGTAATGTGACCATTTTTAGCTCCACGAGCTTGTTGAATTTCGATTAGTTGAGCCAAATATGCTTTATTGAGAATGGCATTCTTGACCGCATCAAATTGTTCGATAACTGCATGATCCAGAAGAGCCAATAATTTCGACATTGAAGATATTGGAGTTCCAAAATTTTGTACAAACAATACAATTTGATCCGGTGAGAGCCCGAATAATGCAACTTCTACTAATCGATCAACAGGAGATCTAATCATTTTAAGCTTCAACCAATCTGGTAAGAAATTTACTGGCTCATTAGTGTCAAGCGTGAATGCTTGCGGGATTGGTCTCCCCGGTGGGAACCAGTAATCCAAAATAGGAATCGAATTGGGTATTGTTACTGTAGAATGAGTTAATAAAATTATGAATGCATGAATAATATTCAAATGAATTAAAATTTTCATTCCATCATCGAAATGTACATTTAATAAATCTGGGTATTCAGCCCACTCGTATGGTGGTTCGTGTTCTCGCAATTTTATCAAATAATTATTGAACATTACAAATAGACAATTCAAAGTTTGTAGCCTATTTTGCTCTTCATCAGGCCGCATATTCGTTGGATTTAATAATGGTATTATATGCTGGAAAATCGTACTCCTCTCGACAATTAACTGAGACATATCCATTACGTGGTCAAGCATTTCCGGTACTGGATCATGTAATGTGTGTGCTGCTATAAATTGTATATAAATCATAACAAGCTCAGGATTATTTTCAATTTGACATGCTGCGCGAAGTTGTAGAATAATAATTGGTCTTGCGTGAATAAAATGTGGAGCTTCTGGTAAATATTTGAGAAGCCAATCAACAGCCGGATCTTCTTGATCGTCCGTGTCCACTTTTCGAAATGTTTGTAAAAGTAGTTTAAGTCCATTTGTTGCCATAATTCTTGATTGTTTACATGTGGACGCCAATCGACGCAAAAAATATTCTAGAACCTATAATAAAAATAATATTTAACACAAAAAGAAATAAAAAATTAATTTTTGCCATAAATACCTCGCATGAAGTCTGTTTGTCAGCATTTTCATCTTTCAATAAATTCCGTAGATATTCCAAGAGTTCTGCATCTCTTACGTTCTCTATGTTTAAATTGGCAGAGTTAGATAATAGAAATTCACATAAGCATTGAACTGGTAAATGATTAAAATCTCCATCGCTGTTCTGAACTAAATCACTTAACCACGGCATTGATTGAGTCGAGCCGTGTCGATTTATTATATCTAGTAATAAATCTGGTTTTCTGCTTCTACATAGCAAATGGCCAAATTTATATGTAGAATTGAGTTGTTGTAATATTTCAATAACGTACGCTAGAGGACGCCTTGGCGGGCCCATTGGATCCATTAAAGTTAATTGTGAGAGCAACAAAGAATTCTGCTCTGTGATAACGACCTTTGAAGTAGCCGCAGCTAAATGTGTTTCAAATTCTAAAATATGCTGTTCTTCTAAAGCTGCTATCTGCAATTCCTCTTCAGGCATTTTAACTTCATTAAATTGATTCGTAATACACATTTCCATGAACATTCGGAGTATTGGATAGTGTTCCCAACAGTAAGCGCCAAATGTACCTGGGTTATGAGCTGATAACATTAAAAGTATAGTCCAAGCTTTCCAATACAACGAAGTAATGGCTAGCTTAGGGGGCTCATAGCCAGCTGGTAAAGCAATATTTTCTGGATGGTGATATTCTGCCATACTAAATAGGAAATCAATTATATCAACTTTATTTGCTTCCACAGCTGGATAGTCAATACATTTTAGACCAGAAGCTCGTTTTATTGTTTGCTCAATGACATCATATGTATCCGGAATAGTGAAGGGAATATCTTTTGAAATACCAATTAGAATTATTCTAACAAGTGAATCTTGATGGACAGGCGTTTCCGATACTAGTCGCAACAGAGCTACTCTCTCGGGCTCTGGGGGCCATTGATCACATCTTGAATATTGCTCTGGTGGATCTAGCAATAATATTTTGTGCAACGACTGTGTATATTCTGTAGCGGATGCAACAAACAAAATTGGAACATCCTGATACATCCAAGTTAATGCGTCCAACTGAATTTTTGACATTTGGGCGTAGAAAGCCAACAAAATTGGATTTGACCTCATATCTCTTCCAGCTCTAAGTGAAACATTCGCTTCCCGAACTTGGGGTGATACTGTTAAAAACATACACAAACAAGTTATATCTACCATTGAAAGAAAATATCTCTCTTTGAATTCGAATTGCTGAATCTGAGGTGTTAAATCGGTTCGACTTGTTAAAAAAGATTTACAAAACTCCACTAAATTTATTTCATATCTTAACACTTTTACCAGTTCTCTTAAGAACACTCTTAAAGTTCGCAAACAATCTTCTCGTTGCAATAAAAATTCTTGGTATATTTCTGCTAAATGCTTGGCTGATTGCTCGGGCTTAGTTTGAAACATATTTGCTATAAAGAAAAAAAATAAAAAAGAGGAATAATGTAAGATAAATAAAATTCGAAAATGTTCCTAAAATTTGGGTAGAGTTGATACCATTCATTTCGTCGTTTTTAAAATGTTTGGTGTTTTTAAAATTTTGGTTTTTTTAAATTAAAGATATTTTGTAAACTTATTTTTGTTTTATGTTAAAATACAAAATTTGGATTTGTAATTTTTGAATTAAAATATTAATTACATAATTCAATTATTTAAATGAGTACAAATAGTATTAATTGATATTAAATCTATATTATATACAGATTCCTTAAAGAACAAAAATGAGATATAAATCAATAATGGAATTCTTACTTTATGAAACCAAACATGTTTTGGGATATTTAAGAACATTTTTCGCATTAATCTTTTATTGTTGAAAAAATTTTAAATTGAAAGAATTTATATTGTACCTAACATTCCCATATTATTAGGATTCCGAGCATTAGACAATTCATTTTGGACTACATATTTTAATACTATGTATAGGATATCTGGTTGTAATGTAATCATTTCTTTTAAACAAGACAAATATATATTAATTAATGGTTTTGTCTTCAAACGCATTTTCACTAACGTTGCTAAAACTTCATTATCTTTTGGAGACTGACCGGTAACATTGTAAGAAATGTACGTCAGTAATTCTTGAGCAGGTTTCATAAGTTTTCCATTATGAATCCATAATTCTAATCGAGATATGGACAAGGCTCTAACCTCTCCAATACCCGAAGTTGTCGCTAGAAATTTTAAAAAATTTCTTGTTGAACAATCTTGTTGCTGACGACGATTAAATTGTTCCTTGATTGTATCTAAAACATATTTCTCAACAATATGCAAACTGTTTGCATACCGATCTTGAACATTACAATCTAAATCATTACTTTTTGCTGAATCAGCATGCATTGAATTATCACCAGAGTCATCATCAATATTTAAATTTTCTCTGGCAGATGGTGTAGTGGCTGCAGTTAGCTCAGGCTGGAGCATTGATTTTGGTGGAATTCTTGTTTTAAAAGCAGTACAAATATTTTCAACAAATGGACCACAATCACCATTGTCAACCCAAATTCTTTCATTTGCTGCATCATCTATATAAGTACGAACAAAAACTTCTGGCCATGATTTCTTATCGTGATATCCTCGTGCTAATAAATTTGCAGCTAAAACATGAGCTGTTGGATTGCTTCTTCCCTTAAATGAACTACTACTAGCATGATTGTCTCGTTTTAATATAGAAATCAGAGCTGCAGTAACGATATCATTACAAAATAATGTAGGTCGAAGTTTTGCCAAATAAAGTAGTGATAATGGCAAAATTGTATCATTTTTACTTCGAGTAGAAGAAAGTAATTTAATAGCTCCACAAAGTAAACCAACTATAGTGTCTGAATCTTGCTTATCGATTGCGCTAAAGACAGATGACACTAAATCTTGAGATTCACATTCAATTCCCGTATGCTCCCAAGGTTCTAAAACTGAGCTAGAACTACTGCTGCCCTCACCACTTAGTCGTGGTACATTTCCAATTGAACCTCCAATTTTCGCTTTCTTTGCAACAGAAGCGATTCCAGCAGCTGCATCACGTTTCCGATCACCAGTCTGTTGAGATGTTGTCCCTAAAAAATATTAAAAATTTTGAAGTCATGACATTTTTAAATGATTTTATTTTTAATTAAAATGAAAACAATGTCATTGTCAACTTAATTAAGAGATAAGTAAGCAGAAGTTTGAAAGAGTTTCGAAAACATCAAATTATCATTTTACGCATTTTACTAATTAGTTAAGTGATGGAACATTGTAGGTATAGATTAACTTTTTATTTTTGTTTTAGTATATAAAAATTAAAAAAATTACCTGCATATTTTCCCAACGCAACTAAAAAAAAAAAAAAAAAGAAATTTATTAATAATCAAAACCAAAAGAAAATAAAATAAGAATAAATTATTTACATAGTTCACTGCCATGAACAATTTTGGACTTAGATGACCTAGAACCTCCACCAGATTTATTTCTATCCATAAATATTTGATTTAATTAAATTTTTTTTTGTTCTATTTCTTCTCTTTTGAAATATTGTAAAAAAAAAAAATATTTTTAAATTAACAAAGTTCAAAATTTCGATATTCTTCTACTTCTATCTAAATTTGATTCCTGAACTCGATAGTTTGTTTTCTAGATTCTCTACACTCTATTGTTGTTCTTTCTGTTTAATTAAATAATAATAAAATATAAACAAAATGTAAATGTCATTAACTGCTGATGAGACGACGTCGTTGATATTTTTTGGAAAAAATCAACCTTGTTTTTGCGGGCGGCGTAAAATATCGTCGAAACAATTTTCAGCTATACTTATACATCCGCTTACCTTTTAGGAAAAAAATTGTTTTGCATTTTGTGAAGCAAACAAATTATAGCTGATAGATGAGATTTGTTATTGACGGCACCATTGAAAATTTATTGATTCATCCAAGTCCAACTTCCAAATAAAATTCCTATAAGTTCAGCATCATCTTAAGTATTTTTCAAAATTTCAATTTCAAATAATAAAAAGTTGTAAAGAAATTCGACAGCAGTTTTACGTAAGTTTATTTTTGTTTGTTTTATGCGTAATTACTTCAAGGTAAAATTCAACATCAATAATATTAGAAAAATAAATAATTCCGACCTAGATAAATAATCGCTTAATTAAATCAGTAGCGATTATGAGGAAAAAGTGTTTACCTAGTCAAAAATATAGGTAAAGTACCCAGTAGTTGTAGGACCTATATTTTTTTCCTTATAAAATGTTTAAATTATTACAAAAATAATGATCTGGCATAAACTTTAATTTTTTATTTTTATTTTATTTTATAAATCTAATCGATATGTTAAGGACTAATGAGTATTTGTGCCCCTTCTAATAATTTATAAATTTATTTCAACTTCATTGTCTTCTTCTTTTTTAAATGAACGAGTTGAAATTTCATTATTTTCTATCAATGTTGATATGTTTGCCGGTGTATAAATATAGTTTGATTTAATTTTAAGACGATGTCTCATTCTGATATGATCTTTAACTCTACTGTATTTTGGAAATTTTTGACCACAGACAGTGCATTGATATTCATTTGTACCTGAAAGAAAGAAAGAATTAAAAAGTCATTCGATTTGGGACAATAAAATTGATGGAAATTCTACCTTGATGTATTTTCAAATGTTGATTCAGTTGAAATGTTCCTAAAAAATAATTTAAAATAATTTTTTTTTTTTTATATTACATCAAAAAGAAAATATTTTTTAAGATTAAGAAAAATAATCCAGAAAACAAAAAGTTACAAAGTTAAAGATACAATTTTTCAATTAGAAGAAATGAAGTTGAGTTTTCCTGGTAGTTATATATTTTGTGACCACGACAACTTAATGTTAAAATAATTCATAAAAATAAACTACTTATTAGGTACCTTTTTTAATATATGAATCTTTTTTATTTGTAGAAACCTGAAATGATTATAAACTGAAAAAAAAAAAAAAAAATATGGAAGAATTTTGTTTTTAAAATAAACTCCAGATTAGCTTTTATCTAAAAAAAAAATTATATGCAAATTATCTCATATTCTTAAATGAGAAGAAATTTGAATTGGCCGAAACTTGCAACTGGCGCTGGTATTATAACATCATCCGGCGGGTTGTATTATGAAAAACGAAAAATAGAACGATATTTAGATGATATAGTAAATTCTAATGTTTTGTATGCTGATAAAAAACATACTGATTACATTTATATTAAATATCACATTTATAATAAATCAATGAGAAATTTAAAATTAAAAGAGAAGGCAAATGCCAATTGGATAAGTATATTAATTAATCCAATCGAAAAATGGTGGAAAGCTTTAAAACATTCAATCGCATGGAGACTACTAAAAATTGCCCAAAATGGAGATAAATATGAGAGACTAAAGGCTGTCAGACAACTGTCTCAAATCAGTCGTTTAAAAGATTGGGATTTTCGTCATTTAGCGCAAATGTGTGATGCTCGGACTGCAATAAGTCTGGCACGATCTGAATGTGATTCAAGATGGTTCGTACCAATTCATAATGTTGGTATCGTTAAGAATCCAAAATCAGTTTTAAGAGATCTATATAAAATGTTAGAAAATATGAAACCAAATTTTTGTATTGAACATTTTTTCAAAAAATATCAAGATCAATATATTAAAGAAATGTTACATGAACCAGATATTGAATTATTGAAGGAAATAATTGCATTTTTACATCACTTAACAAAAGATATAAAGTCTTCTGAAAAGATTTTAGATCAAGGTGGTTTAATTATATTACTTGAACTAAAAAAGATTTTTGACGAAGATAATGAAACATTAACAACTCTTTGTAAAGTGATGGCAAATATTTCTTTAGTTAAAGATTGTCATCAAGATTTTTTTGTAACTGGTTGGGTTACAGTATTGGCCCAGTTGAGATTTCATTCAGATCTAAGATTGCAACTAATATCTACAAAAACTTTAGCAAATTTAGATTATGATGATATTCAAATACATCAGTATTCGACAAACGTGTACCCATTATATCCAAAGTATAGACAGGTCCGAAAAACAATAGCAGATGTAATTTTAATACATGGGATCTTAGGAGGTGTGTTTTTTACATGGCGTCAAAAGGATAAAAACAAAGACCTTTTTGCAAGTATTTATACGACACAACGAGTAAAACATAATCAACGTGATAAATACGAAACTACTAAGAATAAAAATCAAAAAGACCTGAAATATATTTCGGTTACAAATTCCGATACTCATAAAATCAATGACGACAAGAAAAAAGACAATATTAGTGATTCAGCAACAAAAGAGTTACTCGAACTTTTTGAGCAATCAGGTGAACTAGACAATGATTGGGAAGTTGTTTATCCAGATTGTCCAATTAAAGCAAATTGTAATTGTGTGGGTGAATTCAGTGTTTCAGGAGACAAGTGGATTAATGATGATAATAATGATGAGTATACAAATTGTTGGCCAATGGATTGGTTGCCCAAAAATTTTTCAAATATTCGTATTCTAGGAATTGATTTTAAATCAGCTGCCACAAAATGGTCTGCTACTTATGCGAAGCATTGCCCATGTAAAAATAAAATTAGCTATTTAGACAATCGATCAAACAGTTTATTAGAACAACTCGTTTTATGTGATGTTGGCGAAAATCGCCCTGTTATATGGATGGGTCATTCAATGGGTGGAATTCTCACAAAACAAATAATTTTAAAATCTTTGGCAAATGATGAACAAAAAATTCAACAAGTCGCTCAGAATACTAAAGCTATAATATTTCTTGGAACTCCACATCGCGGATCAGTTTTATCTAAATGGAAACAGCGCATTGAAATGTTAATATCACCCTCAATTGAGGTTAAAGAAATGGAGGAAAATAATAAAAAATTATTGGATATACATGAAAAATTTATGCATTACCTTCAAAATAAATTCACAAACCTTGAAGTTATTACTATTGCTGAAGGTGAACCAACAATGCTCACCACATTTAAATTTCCGTTAAAGATTGTTACTGAAGAGTCAGCGTTTTTGAATTATGGCGATTTTTATGTTTTGAAGGATAATCATTTGAGTTTGAGTAAACCAAAGTTCAAGCAGACATTTATGTATCAAAGATTAATAACAGCTATTGAAAAATCTCTGAGTACGTCATTAGATGCAAAACCACATTTACAACACTTAAATGCCAAAAGAAATTTGTGATTATATTTTTCATTTTTTTTTTAGAAAATACATAAAATTAAAAGAAAAGAATGCGTATTTTTGAAATATGTACTAAATATAAATAAAACTGAAATACTAAATATATATTAATTTTCTACTTTCACTAAAATTTTTACCATTCACACATTGCATATCCGCAATCATCATTAATTTTAACAAATAAATATATCTATGATTATAATTTGTTTCTTTTCCCAATACTAATTGTATACGTTCTAAAAAACTTAACCTTCGTTTTACTTTTATATAGAAATAAGTTCGCATTATTACTACTAATTATTTAAATGTGAAAAAAGATTATTCTTATAGAGGGCTTACGTATGATAAAATAATTGATTATCCTCACAAAAACATATACATATATTTATATTCGAAATTTCAAATTAGAGTGCTCAGATTCAAATTGTGAGAATAAATTGTAAGAAACTATTCTAAGATTTCTTAATTTAATCTATGTTGCTGTTTTGGTGTTCTGTAATTAGTAATTTTAAACAAAATAAATAATAATTACTTTTATAAGCTGCGTTACAAATGCTACAAACAAATTTTTTCTCAGTTGTATGTACTTCAATCATATGAGATTTTAATCCTGGTTTTCTATGAAATTTAGCGTCACACAGTTTACATTCAAATGCCTTAGGTGTTTGGTCTCTGAAAAAGAGAAATTGAATAATATTAATTTCATAATTTTTTAGAATGTAATTGAATAAGTACCTAAAATGAATACCCCGATGAACATTCAAACTGGATCTATTATTGAACTTATCTCCACATACATCGCAAACAAAAGGTTTTTCGCCTAAAAATAATTATTCATAAAAACAAATGATGGTAATACACGATATTATCAATAAAAGAAAGGAAAATAAGGATTTTACTTAATGTTTCTTATTAAAAATTTTCCCGACTAACCTGTATGAGTTCGCTCATGATCATTACGTACGTCCTTTACAAAAAATTTTGCTCCTTAAAAATATTTTATAAATTAAAACATTATTTTTAAAATTTTAATTTCTTTTTTTTTTTACCACAATATTGACATCCATAATTTTTTATACCAAGATGAATTCTATTTTTATGGGTAATAATTGCAGTCATTGTTCTAAAATCTTTATCACACTGATCACACTTATAAGGTCTCTCTCCTTGAATAATCGATTGAACCATACCATTATTTGAATATAAAAAAATTTTAATTATTATATGAATTAAATTTAGAATTATCAATTGCTTGATATTATTAATATATGTGCTTTTTTTTAAACATTTCAGTACCCTTAACCACTTCTAATAGGTAATAATTATAATTTTAATAACAAATTTATTTCTATTTTTCAATTTTCCCTCCAACTCATTTCATTTAATTTAATTTAATCAATTTATTTTTATTACCGGTGTGAATTCTTTCATGATCCCTTAATTCTCTAGAACTTCTGCAAATTCGACCACAATATTCGCATGGATGAGGTTTCCAATCGCATTTATGAATTCTTTCATGTTTTCTCAAATTATCTCTTGTGTTGAAATGCCTTAAAAAATTAAATTAAAATAAAAAGAAATATAGATACCTAGGTAGATAGTAAGGTAGGTAGATATTTATTTTAAATTCCAGATTTTACAACTTACTTGTTACAGTTGTCATATTCACATTGATATCTTACCACACTATCCACCTCAATAGTTTTATAAACCCTGTGCCAATTTCCTTTTCTTTTTGGTTTTCCAGAATCAGTATCTTTTTTCTTAATTTTTGATTGAACTTTTTTTCTTAAAATTTGTGATTTATCCACACTTGTCATCTGAGAATTTTGAATAATTTCATCTTTTTCAAAACTCTCTGGACTTTCTGTATTTATCTCAGTTTTCAAAACTGAAATGTTACCAGCATTTATTTCATTTTCCACTGGCAAATAGAACTCTTCATCTTCAGGTTCGTCCTCTTCTTCATCTTTAGGTTTTTTAATAAATTGATTATTTATTAGATGCTTTGAGAATAGATGATCCTTTAATTCTTGATATTCGTGAAATTTTAAAGTATTTGAACATAAAATACAGTTTATTATTAATGTTTTACATTGTTGTTCCCAAATTATTTCGGCGCACTTTGAACTAGATAAATCGATGGAATATTGTTTCAAGAAATCGGAATTGTTGCTATTCATTATTAATAATTTAATTAAAAAGAAGTTTTAACAAGAAAAAAATATTTTCTTTGAAAAATATAAAAATCATATAAAACGATTTTCTAATTTATTTATTTTTTTTATTTAATTTTAATTAATTTGTAATTAAGATTATTGACTTTGCATCTTAATTTATTGTCGTCGTTGTTGTCGATCGATATATGTATATTGTTAAAAAAAGTGTTGATATTTTGTAAACAAAACCAAAATCATGGACAAGACGACGATGGTATTATTGAAGCGAGGCGAATTTATAGTCTAACGAATTGGCCGAACATTTTAACACTTTTCTCTTTAGAAAATATCGGTATAAGAAATAAAATAAATTAATTTTTTTTAAATTCTTTCGTGGATAATAAAATTAAAAATTAATAAATATGTAAAGCTAGATAAAATTCTTTAAATTAATTGAAAAAAAGATAGGTATTCAGAAATAATGTAATTATTATTTTAATTTAAAGTGTTCAAATAGGTAGGTGTTGTAGTTGTAGGTACCTATATTTTATATCACAAAAATACATATTTTTCTTATTAAAATTAAAATTGTAATTAATATGAAGAAGTTTAAAGAACGATTCATTTTATTATTTTTTTAAAATCAACAAATCTAATGATTTCCAAATTTATACGATAACCAGTAACCTCAAAGTTGTTTTTTATTTATTTAATTGCAGGGGTGTATGTATAATTAGTTTTAATTTTTAAATTATGTCGAAGTCGTATATGATCACGAACTCTACTGTATTTCACGAATTCCTGACCTGAAAATAAAAAAATATATACAAATGATTATGCCAATTATTATAATGTACATTAGAGCGGGTCGAAAATGAGACAAATCACAGCCGAAAAATGGAATTTAGGAACATTTTGAAAACAAACTATGGATCATAAGTGGAGCCTCCGACTTTTTTTCAAAATAGCTATTGAAAGTCGCAAGCAATTGCCTACTGTGATAAGCAGAAACAATTTGAAAAAGCAATTTATTTTTATAAATATTGTTTAAAATCCTAGGCATTTTAATTATATTTTTTATTAATTAGTTATTCCAATCTTTATCTTTCGATTTTTTTTTCTTATATATTGCAAAACAAAGCATATTTACCGCAAACATTACATTGATATTCATTTATACCTGAAATATAGAAAGAACAAACATTACTAATTTACTTTATAGTTATTTTACAATTGAGCGTTGATATTCGATCTACTTGCTTTTTCAATAAGCACTTTAAATCCAACCTTTTGTCAGAAAAACAAATAGGTATATAACAAAATGTCATTTGTAATATGCAGACCTATGGACTAAATGTTACACATTACTTTTAGAAACTTACCTAAATGTATTTTTGTATGCTGGTTAAGTTGAAATTTTGCTTTAAAAAAAGTAAAGATTATTAAATAATTTTTCATTTGAAACATTTGAAAAAAATTAACATTAATTTCTAATTAAAATTCGTTAAATCAAAACTTACTTTTATAAGCAGAATTGCAGACATCACAGGTATATTTTTTCTCAGTCGAATGTACTTCATGCATATGAGCCTTTAAAATTTTTTGCCTATAAAATTTCGCTGAACAAATTGTGCATCCAAATGCCTTAGGCATTTCATCTTTAAAATGAGTAATCCTGTGATTATTTAAAGAAGTGCTGCTAGTGTATTTCGATCCACAAATATCACAAATATAGGGCTTCTCTCCTACCAGAAAATTATTTCTTTGGCAATCAATTGTTTATTGTATTTTTCATTTGTTTATTGTATTTTTCGCATGAAAAACAATATGTAAAACCTTATTAAATCTCTTACCCGTATGTGTTCTTTCATGAGCATTTTTTACCTCCTTAACATTAAATTTCATTTCTAGAACGGTAAAATGGATTATTCAGATTTTTTTTAATCAAAAAAAAGGAAATTATTAAATAATAATCAATTTGATAACTCAGTGCTTCAATTTTTTCATTATTAAATCATTAAAATAAAATTCAAATTTACCACAATATTGGCATTCAAATTTTTTAATTCCAATATGTATTTTTTTATGCGTAATAAAAGCAGTTGATGTTCTGAAATCTTTCTCGCACAAATCACATTTGTAAGGTCGTTCACCTACAAAAAAATTTAAAAAAATTAAAGTGTGCTTAAAATATAAAATTATTTTTTTAATTATATAAACTAAAAACAATTAAGAGGACTTGGTACCAGTTTGGATTTTTTGTCCCAAAATTTGATTGTAGAGCCGTTTTAGATTATTTAAAGTTTAATTTAAAAAAAACATTTCATTCACAACATCAGGAATGTTTCGTAGTTTAAAATGACATAAAACTTTTTAGAATCGGTTAAGGCTAAGTGCTCAAAATCTCTTCAAAAGCATTTTGTGACACATAACAATGGTTTTGAAGAGATTTCGAGCAATTAGCCTTAACCGATTCTAAAAAGTCTTATACCCTTTTAAAGTATCAAACAGTTCGGAGGTTGTGAATGAAATGTTTTTTCTAAATTTAACTTTAAAATAATCTAAAACTGATTTTCAAAAAAAATTTGGGACAAAAAATTCAAACTAGTACCAAGTCCCCTTAAATAAAATAACTTTTAATGAGTGGAATGTTCAAACTTAAATCTTCGAAACTCTTCGGAATCAAATTCTAGATATTTTAGTTTCAGAATTTCAAAAGAAAAAATTCTTATACCTATAAATGTTTGTGAACTTTATTAAAGATCCTAATCATTTAAAAAAAAATGAAATCCTACTAATTTACCAGTATGGACTCTTAAATGATCTTTTAATAATGTTGAAGTTCTAAAATTTCTACCACATTGTTCACATTGATGATCTTTCCAATTATTTTTATGAATTCGCTCATGAGTTCGAAGATTGTCACGGGTATTGAAGTGCCTAAAATGTGAAAATCGAAATTATTATTTTTGTTTGTTAACAAGAAATTTGTTCAATGTTTTACTTATTGCAATTTTCATATTCACACTGATATCTTGTAACTCCATCAATTTCAATTGTTTTATAAATTCTGTTCCAGTTTCCAACTCTCTTTGGTTTATCGGGATCTAATTTCTTAGTTTTCCTAATTTTTCGTATTTTTTTAGAATACAGATTCTTATTGGTAATAGAAGGAATCGCAATGAAATTTTCATCAGCGTTTACATTTAATAAGCTCTTGGTCTCTTCCGTTTTAATTTTTACTTCATAATTTTCATTGAGCGAATTTGATGTTGATTGCTCCATTGGTGATGATGATGTGTATACTGGTAGAGAATCTGGTTGTTCAATTTTTATATATTTTTCGGAAAATTCTTCAAAATGGTTTGAATATAAATGTTCCTTTAATATTTCGAATTCAATAAATTTTAATTTTGGACAATGAATGCAGTAAAAAAATAGCTTTCCTTGAAAATAGTTAATTTCACCGCATCTTTCACCTACGAAAATTTGATCAGTAGAGTTTAAATCCTTTTTTAAACTATTCATTTTGTTGAGTAAATTATATAGTATCTTTCTAAAGTATTTACTATTTATTTAATTAATAATTTAATAAAAACAAAATTAAATATTTTTTTTGAATTGTTTTTGTTTATTTTTCTACATGTCAGGTATTAATTACCCGATGTCAACTGTATACCCCATTATCCCCATCATATACGTACAAAGCAATGTAAGCACCTACCTTATTAGCAATGTGCCTACCAAAAAATAAATATCAAAATAAAATATTTTTGAGTAAGAATTAAAAAACGGGTAAATTTAAAAAATCATAAGTAGGTGCAAATTTAATTGGGTTTCTTTTTTTATTTTATAGTTGACTTAACCAGAACCTATATAGGCTTAACTTACTATTGGATTTAGCAATGAATAAAAGGGTGAAATTTAATAACTCAATAATTCAATATTTTGTTTGTAAGTACTAATCTATATTTTATTATTGTATTTTACAATTACAAATAAAAGTTTCGTAATCAATCAGTATTATGTGTTTGTACATATATTTGATAAAAATTGCTTTATTTCAAATAACAATTTTATATACATGTATAGGGGGTTGGACATTTGTCCGCGGGACATTAGTCCGCGATTTGTTTTTGTATCGCGGACATAAAAATGACATTTGTCCGCGATTCAAAATGTCTTTTGTCCGCCGCGGACAAATGACATTTTCCAAAATGTCATTTGTCCGTGATAAAAATTAATCGCGGACAAATGACATTTTGCAAAATGACATTTGTCCGCTAAAAATATGAAAAATCAATCGCGGACAAATGACATTTTGCAAAATGACATTTGTCCGCTAAAAATTTAAAAAATCAATCGCGGACAAATGACATTTTGAAAAATGACATTTGTCCGCTAAAAATTAAAAAAAGCAATCGCGGACAAATGACATTTTGGAAAATGACATATGTCCGCTAAAAATTTTAGGCTAAAGTGCAGATGACGTGAACCAATCAGGATCGGCACAACGAGAGAGGGGGTGGGGGGCGGCGGGCGGGCGGGTGGACTGGTGGTTGGTCAGTGGGATCAATCGCGGACAAATGACATTTTGCAAAATGACATTTGTCCGCTAAAAATTAAAAATTTCAATCGCGGACAAATGACATTTTGCAAAATGACATTTGTCCGCTAAAAATTCCGAAAATCAATCGCGGACAAATGACATTTTGCAAAATGACATTTGTCCGCTAAAGTTAGAAAATTCAATCGCGGACAAATGTCATTTTGCAAAATGTCATTTGTCCGCTAATTTTGGGACATTTGTCCGCGGCGGACAAATGTCATTTTACAATCGCGGACAAATGACATTTTGCAAAATGACATTTGTCCGCGGAGTTTTCCATACAAATTTCATCGCGGACAAATGTCCCGCGGACAAATGTCACGGCGCCACATGTATATGTATATGTATATTTTTTTGTTCTGAATCTTTTATTTCCTATATCGTTAATAATAGTTTAATTAGCCTAATTAATCACTGTAAATTACTGTAAATAACAACAGTATTCTATTCATTTAACTGTTGGCTCTTCTGTTGTATTCGCTGGTGTAAATGTATAGTTATTTTTTGCGTTTAGCTGGTGTTGTAGTCTAAGATGATCTCGAACTCTGCTGTATTTTACAAACTGTTGACCTAAAAATAAATAATATTTGCTTTAATAAGATAAATAAATTTAACGATTCGATGTTCGATGACATTTTTTACATATTTTTGTATGTAAGTTAAATCTATTTTTAAACAAATAATCTGTATATGAGCTTGGCTGTAATACTGATTGTAATGATGTGGTTGAATAAATTAATAAATAACAAATAAATAAATTATAATATAATAATCTATACATTTGTTGTTGATCAAACCACATTATAGAGGAAACTTTCACCACTTTTTTTTATTGTTGAAACATTACATTGATATTCATTTATACCTGAAATTATATATAGAAAGAAAAAATATTAATACATAATTTACTTTATAGTTATTTTAGAATTGAGCGTTGATATTCGATCTATTTGCTTTTTCAATAAGCACTTTAAATCCAACCTTTTGTCAGGAAAACAAATATATAACTCTATTAAGACAAAATGTCATTTGTAATATGCAGACCTATGGACTAAATGTTACACATTACTTTCAGAAACTTACCTTAATGTATTTTTGTATGCTGGGTAAGTTGAAATTTTGCTTTAAAAAAAGTAAAGATTATTAAATAATTTTTCATTTGAAACATTTGAAAAAAATTAACATTAATTTCTAATTAAAATTCGTTAAATCAAAACTTACTTTTATAAGCTGAATTGCAGACATCACAGATATATTTTTTTCTCAGTCGAATGCACTTCATGCATATGAGCCTTTAAATTTTTTTGCAAATAAAATTTCGCTGAACAAATTGTGCATCCAAATGCCTTAGGCATTTCATCTTTAAAATGAGATTTCCTGTGTTTATTTAAAGAAGTGCTGCTAGTGTATTTCGATTCACAAATATCACAAATATAGGGCTTCTCTCCTACCAAAAAATTATTCCTTTGCCAATCAAATTTGTTTATTGTATTTTTCGCATGAAAAACAATATGTAAAACCTTATTAGATCTCTTACCCGTATGTGTTCTTTCATGATTATTTTTTACCTCCTTAACAGTAAATTTCATTTCTAGAACGGTAAAATGGATTATTCAAAGATTTTTTTAATCAAGAAAAATGAAATTATTAAACAATAATCAATTTGATAACTCAGTACTTCAATTTTTTCATTATAAAATCATTAAAATAAAATTCAAATTTACCACAATATTGGCATTCAAATTTTTTTTTCCAGTATGTATTTTTTTATGTACAATAAAAGCAGTTGATGTCCTGAAATCTTTCTCGCACAAATCACATTTGTAAGGTCGTTCACCTACAAAAAAATTTTAAAAAATTAAAGTGTGCTTAAAATATAAAATTATTTTTTTAATTAATAAACTAAAAACAATTAAATAAAATAACTTTTAATGAGTGGAATGTTCAAACTTAAATCTTCGAAACTCTTCGGAATGAAATTCTAGATATTTTAGTTTCAGAATTTCAAAAGAAAAAATTCTTATACCTATAAATGTTTGTGAACTTTATTAAAGATCCTAATCATTTAAAAAAAAATGAAATCCTACTAATTTACCAGTATGGACTCTTAAATGATCTTTTAATAATCTTGAAGTTCTAAAATTTCTACCACATTGTTCACATGGATGATCTTTCCAATTATTTTTATGAATTCGCTCATGAGTTCGAAGATTGACACGGGTGTTGAAGTGCCTAAAATGTGAAAAATGGAATTGTTATTTTTGTTTGTTAACAAGAAATTTGCTCAATGTTTACTTATTGCAATTTTCATATTCACACTGATATCTTGTAACTCCATCAATTTCATTTGTTTTATAAATTCTGTTCCAGTTTCCAACTCTCTTTGGTTTATCGGGATCTAATATCTTAGTTTTCTTAATTTTTAGTATTTTTTTAGAATTCAGACTCTTATTGGTAATAGAAGGAATCGCAATGAAATTTTCATCAGCGTTTACATTTAATAAGCTCTTGGTCTCTTCCGTTTTAATTTTTACTTCATATTTTTCATTGAGCGAATTTGATGTTGCTTGCTCCATTGGTGATGATGATGGGTATACTGGTGGAGAATCTGGTTGTTCAATTTTTATATATTTTTCGGAAAATTCTTCAAAATGGGTAATAGAAGGAATCGCAATGAAATTTTCATCAGCGTTTACATTTAATAAGCTTTTGGTCTCTTCCGTTTTAATTTTTACTTCATAATTTTCATTGAGCGAATTTGATATTGCTTGCTCCATTGGTGCTGATGATTGGTATACTGGTGAAGAATCTGGTTGCTCAATTTTTATATATTTCTCGGAAAATTCTTCAAAATTGGTAATAGAAGGAATCGCAATGAAATTTTCATCAGCGTTTACATTTAATAAGCTCTTGGTCTCTTCCGTTTTAATTTTTACTTCATAATTTTCATTGAGCGAATTTGATGTTGATTGCTCCATTGGTGATGATGATGGGTATACTGGTAGAGAATCTGGTTGTTCAATTTTTATATATTTTTCGGAAAATTCTTCAAAATTGGTAATAGAAGGAATCGCAATGAAATTTTCATCAGCGTTTACATTTAATAAGCTTTTGGTCTCTTCCGTTTTAATTTTTACATCATAATTTTCATTGAGCGAATTTGATGTTGCTTGCTCCATTGGTGATGATGATGGGTATACTGGTAGAGAATCTGGTTGTTCAATTTTTATATATTTTTCGGAAAATTCTTCAAAATGGTTTGAATATAAATGTTTCTTTAATATTTCGAATTCAATAAATTTTAATTTTGGACAATGAATGCAGTAAAAAAATAGCTTTCCTTGAAAATAGTTAATTTCACCGCATCTTTCACCTTCACCACCGAAAATTTAATCAATAGAGTTTAAACTATTCATTTTGTTGAGTAAATTATATAGTATCTTTCTAAAGTATTTACTACTTATTTAATTAATAATTTAATAAAAACAAAATTAAAAAAAATTTTTTGAATTGTTTTTGTTTATTTTTCTACATGTCAGGCATGTCAGGTCAGGTATTAATTACCCGATGTCAGCTGCATACACCATTATCCCCATCCAATGAATTTATATAAAAGGAAGAGTAAATTATTGTTGCAAATGAAGCTTTTTCATTTTTTCAAAGTACCGTATTTGCCTATTTCAATTGTCAAAAAAGGAACAAAAAAAAAAAAGAAAAATTCATAAACATTTTTTTTCTTTTTATGAATTTTTCTTTTTTTTTGTTCCTTTTTTGACAATTGAAATAGGCAAATACGGTATTTTGAAAAAATAAAAAAGCTTCATTTACTTTCATAGTAAAATACATAATTTACTCTTCCCTATATATAAGTTCATTGTCTCCATCATATACGTACAAAGCAATGTAAGCACCTGTGCCTACAAAGAATAAATGTCAAAATAAAATATTTTTGGGTAAGAATTTAAAAACGGGTAAATTTAAAAAATCATAAGTAGGTGCAAATTTAATTGGGTTTCTTTTTTTATTTTATAGTTGACTTAACCAGAACCTATATAGGCTTAACTTACTATTGGATTTAGCAATGAATAAAAGGGTGAAATTTAATAACTCAATAATTCAATATTTTGTTTGTAAGTACTAATCTATATTTTATTATTGTATTTTACAATTGCAAATAAAAGTTTCGTAATCAATCAGTATTATGTGTTTGTACATGTTCCTGTACATATATTTGATAAAAATTGCTTTATTTCAAATTACAATTTTATATATATGTATATATATGTATAATTTGTATATATTTTTTTTCTGAATCTTTTATTTCCTATATCGTTAATAATAGTTTAATTAGCCTAATTAATCACTGTAAACTACTGTAAATAACAACAGTATTCTATTCATTGAACTGTTGGCTCTTCTGTTGTATTCGCTGGTGTAAATGTATAGTTATTTTTTGCGTTTAGCTGGTGTTGTAGTCTAAGATGATCTCGAACTCTGCTGTATTTTACAAACTCTTGGCCTAAAAATAAATAACATTTGCTTTAATAAGGTAAATAAATTTAACGATTCGATGTTCGATGTAAGTAAGTTAAATCTATTTTTAAACATATAATCTATATTCTATATATGAGCTTGTCTGTAATACTGATTGTAATGATGTGGTTGAATAAATAAATAAATAACAAATAAATAAATTATAATATAATATTCTATATATTTGTTGTTGATCAAACCACATTATAGAGGAAAACTTTCACCACTTTTTTTTATTGTTGAAAAATTTGAGTTCGATGAAATTTATATTCTTACCACAAATATTGCAACTATACTCATTGGTACCTGAAAAAAAAATATTGATAATAAGTACATACTGTATTGCTAAACTATTAAGTTTGTAATTTAATACTTCAACTATAAATTTCTAAAATAAAATTTTTAAAACTAATTTAATTAAATCATTTAAGTTAAAAATAGATAAATTTCTAACGTACCATTATGTATTTTGACATGTTGATCTAATTGAAATTTTCCTAGAATTAAAAAAATACATTTAATGAATGGCACAAGAACTTAATACAATGAAATGTTTGTCTGAACCTGAACTCAGAATTCGATAGGATATTTACTTTTGTATGCTGACTGACAAATATTGCATATATGATTTCTCACACACAAATGTACATCGTTAATATGGTTCCTTAATAGTTTTTTTCCATGAAATTTAGCAGGACATAAATTACAAGCGAAAGTTTTAGGTATTTGATGTTTGAAATGAACAACTCTATGTGCACCCAGCCTGCTTTTCGTTATATATTTCTCTCCGCAAACATCACAGACAAATGGTTTTTCACCTAAAAATGGATTTTCATCATATCTTAAAAAACCATATTACATACTTCAAATGTCTTACCAGTGTGAGTTCTCTCGTGCGCGATTCTAATTTCTTTTGTAAGAAATTTCGTTTCTGTTAGCAGCAGAAAAAAAAGTGTTCTTTTTTATTTATCAAAATAAATAAATTAAAATTATTACCACAATACTGGCATTGAAAATTTTTGATACCAGCATGCTGTTTTCTATGATTTATCAAAGCCGACATCGTTCTCAAATAAGTGCCACAATCACATTTATATGGTTTTTCTCCTGAAACAGAAATAAATAATATTACAAATTTTTTTAAAAAGGTTACAATATTACCTGTATGAGTTCTAACATGATCTCCTAACTGTCTTGAATCTCTGAAAACTTTTCCACAATGTTCACATGGATAAGGTTTAAAGTTAATTTTATGGATGCGTTCATGCAGTCGTAAATTATTCCTCGTTCTAAAATGTCTAAAATTAAAGAAAAAATACACAGTTACCTAGTTACGTATTTAATTGAATTAATTTTTTTTTATTACTCATGTGCGGATAAGTTAGGTATCATAAAAAAAAGTACCTACTTACTTTAAGTCAACATACTTTAAGTACCTACATACATTTATTCTTTAAAATTAAAGACGGGGAAATAGAAATTGTTAACTCTTACTTATTGCAATCATCATATTCACATTGGTATCTTGTCTCTCCATCAACTGTCAATGTTTTATAAACTCTGTGCCAATCTCCCTGTCTTTTAGGTTTTTCAGGATCTCTTTTCTTTCTTTTTATTCTTAATTTTTTTGGGATTTCAATTTCTTCTTCAAATAATGATTCTGTTTTCAAATCACTGATAAGTTCTTTACTTCCTGAATGTGAGGATCCATCTGTTTCATTAGTTTCGGGAGTATGAGTTATTTTACTATCTAAATCGACAGATGTTCGTCCAAAATGAGAACTAACTTTTTCTACTTTAATATCAGATTTTTTAAAATACTCAGCAAAATGTATTATAAACAAATGATCCTGAAGTTCATAAAAGCTAGCAAATAAATAATTGGGACATTGGCATATAATACAAGAGAAAATTAATTTGCCATTATTAAAGCTTATTTCGGCACATTTTTCTCCACTTTCCGACTTAGGCTCTGATGACATGTTTTCAGTTTTTTTTAATTCGATGGTCAAACTCATTGCAAAAAAAAATCAAGATTCATTCAATCTCAAGAAAATTCTGTATTAATGTAATTCTCCAATCAGATTGCTTCACCACTTCAACTATGCCACGATACGAATACTCAACATATTAGTTTCAAACTAATAGGTATCTATTTATTTTAATTTAAATAATTTAGTACTTTTATTTTATTACTAGGCAGGTTGTAGGTCGGCAGGTAGGTTGTAGGTATACTTATATTTTATTTTTCTAGATTTTTTTATTTTTTATTTTGACAAATTGCAAAACAAATTGTTATTGTATTTTGTATAAGTATAGTTTGTTTACATTGCAATCGAAGAAATGTAAACAAACCCACAATATTATAGTAATAGAGCCCGTTCCCAAACTGAGACTATTTTAAATCGTAAAATATACCTTTTCTGCGAAAGAAAATTCCTTTTTTTCAGAAATTGAAATAGGCTTGACATTTAATCTGTATCATCTGCAACGTCTGCTTAAATTTTCAATTTTTTGTTTTTTTTAAAAATGAGGTGCACTAAAAAGTACACCTATAAACTGAGTTTGTTATGGGAAATTTAAAATTTCCCTTTGCAGATTTTTAAAATATAAAATATCATTTCGGAACGATTTTTACGTCAAAAAATCTTGATTTGTAAAATAATTGTAAAATAACAGCTGTAAAATCGTGTCGTTCCAAAACTAGAAATCTAGAAATTAAAATTTTTTTCATTTTCTAAAATAGTCTCAGTTTGCGAATGGGCTCATATTCAAACACTTACAAAATGTTTTTTTTTTTATTCAACCTGCAAAAAAAATTGTAGTCCAAACTTCTATTGTTTTGAAGCGAAAAACTAAAATGTACTAAAATGTAAAAATTAATATATACTTAAAAAAATGCGAAAAGGTTAATTAGACCCCCTGAGCAGACATACCTTTGAAGGCTTGTTATACTTTTCCGCTGGGTTTTTTGTTTACATAAAATAATTGTAAAATCAGATTGACATTGACAGACATAATGAAAATATCAAATAAAATAATAATAAAAATAAATAGAAAAAAAAAACTAAAATTTAATTTTAAAAATATTAAATTTATCTAAATTTAAAGAAAACATAAGAGTTTCGAGAATATATAATTTATAATATATAAGAATATAGAAGTTCATAAAAGTGTTTGTTTTAAGTGTAATAAAATAGTTTTTAAATTTTAAATCGAAAATTTGTAATATTGGAATTGCATTCCAATTATTTATGAATTTTTTAAGTATTAAAAAAGCAAAAATAAACTCTGACTCTGGCCCAACACCAGAACCAGACGAGTCCAGAGAAAAATGTGCCGAAATTTGTTTTCACAGTGGAAAATTAATTTTTTTTTGTTTTATGTGTCCTCCCGATGCCACATTTTCTGAATACTGCGAACTAAAGGCACATTTATTTTCAGTTCATTTTTCTGAATATTTTAAAGATTATGATGATGCTGAAATCAAAATTGAAGATCAATGTTCTCCAGAAAGGCATACTTCAGTTGATGAAGATGAAAAATTAGAAATTAATTTTTTTAATAAAAATGAAATTGACGATGATGTTAATTCAAATTTGGTAAGCCCAGAATTT